>JBBDGP010000264.1:13100000-13437500 GCA_037952835.1 Lithobates septentrionalis
TGGTTGTCAAAGTTGCAGCTAATAATAAGTAGGGAGAGAGTGGATGGAGATGCAGCCGTTAAGGAATCATGTCCACTATGTGAATGTAGATAAGGGGGGAACTGACAGTAACCAGCTTGCTGCACTGCTGTCCTTGTCTGTAAAAAGTTCACCATAAACATTCAGTGCCACGGGAAACAGATAGCACAGAAGGGAATATCCTATGTATAAGGAACTATGAGCCCTGGAGGATTAGAGCATGCTTGGAAATGTGGCTGTATCGGTAAACCATCAGTGCTCACGGGTAGAGTGCAGATTGCAAATTAGCAGTCCTATACAGGAAGTGAAAAAGGTAAGATCTCACCCGAGTGTAAGCACTGGCATGTCACACCGATCAAAGAAGAAAGCCGTATCTTGCTCATGTCATCTCCAACTGGTTGATCAAGCTATCTTCCGTCCACGAGGATTGTGTCACCAGCGAGGTCCCAATGAAAGTATTCGGGAAGCGTGGTATTTGACTTGGGGAGTGCAGTAGGCAGTGTACTGCGTTCAATCATCCAGTCATCCAGATCCCGGTTTGGTACACACGGCCTCGTCTCTCCCCCTTGTTTTGATATGCGTAATTAATTCAGAGGAACGCACCTATACTACGGCCTGAGTGCCATTGGTGCAAGCAATTATCCCTATCATTTACAGGCGCAGATATTATTGAATCTCTGCTTGCTGTCACTATATTGCTTAGCAGAGCCCTCAGTTTCGTTTTTACCTCCGTGTTGTTTTCTGCTCCTGTATAACCCCACCTCCTGTCACGCTGTATTGTTTTTTGCTAGTAAGCAAATACATGAGGAAAATTCTTACTATATTTTTACCATTTTATTCTCTTTCAACATACTCAGTACTCCTTAGTTTTTTTCTCTTCAGTCAAGATGTGTAATATGCTACTTGAGCTGACCTGGAGCAGCCTTCCAAATCGTATCCTCAGCAATAGCTTTGGAGGCCATACATGGACCTTGCTGGGTTGAATATTGCATGGCTAACCTGGAATGTGTTCTTCAAGCAATGGTCTCTACTTGTGTCCATTTCCACATCTTTTGTGTACTGCGTTGGTTAGCTGCAGACCACTTTGCAGGTCCAGAGCAGTGGCACAGCCTCTGGTGTGATCAAGTCTCTGGAACATGTCTTTGTCAGTGATAATTCAAATAGGTCAAAGATAGCCCTAATATGTTTCCTCACATACAGTACTTTGGATTGAGGTAAGTAACAACTGTAGGAGGAAATGTTTCATGCCAGAGGTCTACAACCACTTTTATGTATATGGCCAGATGGGAGGGCAGCATTGGGAACTATGCCACAATTTTAACCATTGGGCACTATTTTTTCTTTGAAATGTCCATCTTTTTAACTGTAGTAATACCTGATGAAACAGTGCTCACATCCTCTGTCAATGAGAGTGTTTTTGCATGTGCAAACTCTACAATCCGTTCTTTGAATGAGAAGGAAATCTCTTCTAGTTGCTACTGCAGCACACTGTAGATTATCCTGTCTCAAGTCTTGTGCCACTGTTCACCCTCAGTGTTGTGATCACCTTTGGCTGCCTGCTACCCCACCAGCACCCACTGCCTAAGTGTGTGCGTATGTAAGGCTTTGCCTCATTTAGGATTATTTGCTGCAATATGTCTGCTAATACATTCAGATGACAATTCTGCCACATGGGGTGACCTAGTTTCACAATCCCCTGCTGTTTTGGGGAGCTGTTATCCCCAGAAGAAAGCATACCTGTATTTTGTATTCTCTGTCTCCTGTTTCTATAGGATTGCTATTATCACCAGTAGCTTCTGTAGCTCCACTGAATGAGCCTGAGACTTCCACTGGGTCCCCCCACCCTCTCATATCCACTTCTGACTTTGAATCTGTCTGTGCATGAATGGAACAATGAACAAGTTTAATTCTGACCCCTCTGGGCTCTTGCCTTTCAGAGTACCTGAGGCCCTTATTGTTTCAGAATCTTCAGACATTTGTGTAGTCTGTATTTGTCACAGATATGCAAACTATCGTTTCTAATCTGATTGATTGACGCTGTACACTCTTCAATGCATCTGGAGGATCACCCGGTTGTACCAAGTAAGAGCCTTTTAGAGATCATGCTACAATAAAAACCTTCACTATACTCAAAAAGTTCCTCTGAGGATTGAGGGAACTTCAATACAATCATGACTTATTCTTGAAAATGTGAAGAAGTATTTCCCTTTGATAGGGAGTACCTTGACAAATAGTCCTTACCAGTTCCTCATCAACAGAAATCTCATCACTGATAGACAGTTGGGTGCCCTAGTTATGTCTTTGTTTGATTTAACTGGAGCCTCTCTCCACCCTATTATGGTGGTGACTTTAATATTTAAAACCATGCCTTAATGGATCACATCCTTTAAAAAGGACTCTTAGCACAAGGCAAAACCCCTTTACTTTGAAACATCTTCAGAAAATGTCTGACGTCCTTCACTTCAGGTGCAATGGCTTCTTAGAGGCATCTAAGGTGGTTTATTGCCACGCAGTATTGTCTGTTTGTATGCGTAGGGCACTTTGGCTATATGCCTAGGCCACAGAATATGAATTTAAAGAATGCCTTACTCATTTTCCACTTGAGGGAAGTAGTTTCTTTGGTCATATGCTTAATAGTGGCATACACAAACCTTCTGATTTTCACTTGCTCACCCCCTTCAGCACAGATGATCTGTGGATGAGCTAGGAAGATTCCAATTTCCATCATCTATAGCTGTTAAACATCAAAGATATTCAGAGTCTGCATCCTGCCTGCACTGAAGATTTTAGAGCTACAAGCCTTCTGTTTAGACTTCACCCCCACTATAACTAGTGGCCTTTTGTATTCTGTCTCTATTGGGCCCCAAGGATACCCCTTCCTTAACAGCTTGGTTGCTTAGGCTTACCCTGTTGCTTTCACTCTGGACCTTATGATTTTTCAAAATACACCTTCTGTTTCGTTGGACAGTTCCTATTGGTCATTTTTTGATTTTACCTTCCCTGCAGTGCACCTAGCTGCAAAGCTCTTCTCGATGTAGGTTCCTGAACTACCATTACTAGTAACGGTGATCTTCCTCAGTTGGACTCCCTTTTAGTATGTCCTTCATGTCCACACTATTTGCATTGTTTGTTGACCCACTTCAAAACTCCTTTATTTATTTTTTTTATGTCTCCATAATCGGTGTGTACTCTACTCAAAGGTGCTATCTTCTCCTTCCAGATATTATTAATCTTTTACCTGCCCTGACCTCATTAAACTCACTGTGTGTGTCATGTTATGCTACCCTGCTTGGTTCCCTCAAGAGGGAGAAGTAATTCTAAAGGCCTCCTTGGGGACCTGTTTTACATAAAACCTTTTTTTTTTCTGTGTTTTTTCAGTGTAATGATTTTTGTATTTGTATTTCTATAGTGCTTTTTTTGGTGCACTCATTTGAGTGAATAAACTTTCAAGCATGCCTTTAGAGTAGGGGGAAATTGGAATAACTGGAGGAAACCCATACAAGCACAGGGAGTAGAAGCAAACTCCTTTCAGTGTCCTGGTCGAGATTCAAATCTGGGACGTGGTGCTTGCACAGCAGAAAGTACTATCCACCAACCTACTGTGCTTCCTAGGATTATGTCCCTTATGTCCTTGGCAAAACACTTTTTCCTTCAGATATAGCTTCTGGATTATTATGTCAAAGGCAGGTTTGCTATCTGTCACCCAGTAACATCCTGGTGCTTGCACAGACTCTGTTCTCATCCAACATCCTATCTCCCCCTTTATTTATATATAAAAAAAAAAAGAAAGGGTTGTTGGTTACATCCCCATTTTTTTCATTGAAGGACTTTAGAGGTAGTATTATTAAATAACTTTTTCAGTATCTTACCTTGGATTCCTCTTCCTGAAATCAAGGATATCTACTAAGCCTTAGCAGCTCTTTAAATTGTTTTGCATGTTAAAGGTTAAATTCACTGAAGTCAAGGTTTAAAGTGTAACTAAAGTAAAAAAAAAATACATTTATGCTTTAAATGTCAATTCCCAATTGTTTTAACTTGTTACTTTAAAATCCTGTGTACATCTAGCCCCCGTGTATACCTTAAAATCATTCCAGAGATCCTCATCTGCATTAATTTCCTTTATGCCTGTGTCATTTTTCATTCTGCTCTTTTAAAATCTCCCTTTGTAGACACCCATTCAGATGCACTGAGAGCATGAGTTGTGTGTAAGTGATGACGAGTGATGAGCCCCAGTAAAAGAACATACTTGGCATCCCTTTAGGTGAGCATGTTCCTCTCTGATGGCTCCTGGATGATGCTGAGAATTTCAGAAATCGGTCTGAGATCAATTCAAGCAACTGATGGGCATAGCTAAAATCTGCACATTACAGCTCTTTCCTTTAAGATGCTCATCTAAAGAGTGCCTGGAAATGTGTTCTTCCACTTTTACAATCAGCAGTAAGATAATGTATCACCACCCTCCTGGCTTTGATGAAGAGCCATAAATACTAAAAAAGCAGCCAGTTAGGATATGCACACATTTTCAAAGTAGGAAAAAAAAATCAACAATTGATATACAGCATTTTGGTCAGTGGTAAATGCTCTTTGTTAAGACTTAATGTGTTTAACCACTTAGCGACCACCCTATAGCAGTTATACTGCTACAGGGCGGCATCTGTGTGCAGGATCATGTTTATACAGTATACGTGATCCTGCACTTCTGGGTAGGGGGCACAAATGCACGCTGGCGGCGGCTCGCTCCCAGTGTGATTACACACAGTGGGAGCCAACCCGCGGGTACCGTGGACTCGGATGTCCACCGGCAACTGTCGATTATCAGCCAGAGAGACAGAACTGCAATCTGTCTTGTAAACAAGGCAGATTGCTGTTCTGACAGGAGGGAAGGCATGGATTCTGTGTCTCTGCAAAACAGGGACTAGGATCCATGTCTTCCCGTAGTAAAAGCACCTCCCACAGTTTAAAAAAACACTGGCTAGGCACACAGTTAACCCTTTGATTGCACCTGATGTTACCCCCTTCCCGGCCTGGCTCATTAGTACAATGACAGTGCATATTTTTAGCACTGATTACTGTATTCGTTTCACTGTTTCCCAAAAAATGTCAGTTAATGTCAGAATGAAAAAAGAAATAAAAATATCCCATAGCTTGTAGACACTATAACCTTTGCGCAGACTAATCAATATACGCTTATTGGGATTTTTTTAAACAACAATATGTAGCAGAATATTTATTGGCCTAAATTGATGAAGAAATGTGATTTTTTTTTTTTTTCAATTTTTGTATTAGCTATGTTTTATAGCAGAAAGTAAAAAAATTAGTTTTTTTAAAAATTGGCGGTGTTTTTGTGTATATAGCGCGCAAAAAAAAAAATGTAGAGGTGAAAAGAAAGGTGAATAGCTCTATTTGTGGGGAAAAAAAGAACCTAAATTTTATTTGGGTACAGTGCAAAAAATGGCCTGGTCATAAAGGGGGAGTAAATCTTTTCCGGAGTTCAAATGATTAATGTGATTTTAATACTCCTACCCACCCAGGCCTATATATATACATACACAGTATCTCACAAAAATGAGTACACCCCTAAACCCTTTGCTACAATGTAAAGTAGTGAGTGTACAGATTGTATAACAGTGTGAATTTGCTGTCCCCTCAAAATAACTTAACACACAGCCATTAATGTCTAAACCGCTGGCAACAAAGGTGAGTACACCCCTTAGTGAAAATGTCCAAATTGGGCCCAATTAGCCATTTTCCCTCTCCGGTGTCATGTGACTCGTTGGTGTTACAAGGTCACAGGTGTGAATGGGGAGCAGATGTGTTAAATTTGGTGTTATCACTCTCACTCTCTCATACTGGTCACGGGAAGTTCAACATGGCACCTCATGGCAAAGAACTCTCTGAGGATCTGAAAAAAAGAATTGTTGCATTATATGAAGATGGCCTAGGCTAAAAGAAGTTTGCCAAGACCCTGAAACTGAGCTGCAGCACGGTGGCCAAGACCATACAGCTGTTTAACAGGACAGGCCTCACCATGGTCGACCAAAGAAGTTGAGTGCACATGCTCAGCGTCATATCCAGAGGTTGTCTTTGGGAAATAGACATATGAGTGCTGCCAGCATTGCTGCAGAGGTTGAAGGGGTGGGGGGTTAGCCTGTCAGTGCTAAGACCATACGCCGCACACTGCATCAAATTGGTCTGCATGGCTGTCATCGCAGAAGGAAGCCTCTTCTAAAGATGATGCACAAGAAAGCCCACAAACAGTTTGCTGAAGATAAACAGACTAAGGACATGGATTACTGGAACCATGTCCCGTGGTCTGATGAGACCAAGATAAACTTATTTGGTTCAGACGATGTCAAGCGCGTGTGGCTGGAACCAGGTGAGTAGTACAAAGACAAGTGTGTCTTGCCTACAGTCAAGCATGGTGGTGGGAGTGTCATGGTCTGGGGCTGCATGAGAGCTGCCGGCAGCTCTCATGCAGCTACAGTTCATTGAGGGAACCATGAATTCCAACATATACTGTGACATACTGAAGTAGAGCATGATCCCCTCCCTTCGAAGACTGGGCCGCAGGGCAGTATTCCAACATGATAACGACCCCAAACACACCTCCAAGACGACCACTGCCTTGATAAAGAAGCTGAGGTGATGGACTGGCCAAGCATGTCTCCAGACCTAAACCCTATTGAGCATCTGTGGGGCACCCTCAAACAGAAGGTGGAAGAAGACTCCAGTGACAACCTGTGAAGCTCTGGTGAACTCTATTCCCTAGAGGGTTAAGGCAGTGCTGGAAAATAATGGTGACCACACAAAATATTGACACTTTGGCTCCAATTTGGACATTTTCACTTAGGGGTGTACTCACTTTTGTTGCTAACAGGTTAAGACATTATTGGCTGTGTGTTGATTTATTTTGAGGGGATAGCAAATTTACACTGTTAAACAAGCTGTACACTCACTACTTTACATTGTAGCAAAGTGTCATTTCTTCAGTGTTGTCACATGAAAAGGTAAAATAAAATATTTACAAAAATGTGTGGGGTGTACTCATTTTTGTGAGATACTGTGTGTATATGTGTGTGTGTGTGTGTATATATATATATATATATATATATATATATATATATATATATATATATATATATATATATAGCATACAATTACTTAGACTCTCCAGACATTATATATGCAGAGGCCCTAGAGAATGAAATGGATAGTTTTGCAATTTGTTATGTCACACGGTATTTACGCAACTGTTTTTTTAAACGCAATTTTTGGAAGAAATGCACTGTAATGAAATTAACTTTAGTGCCCACACACACACACACTATAGTACCCATTTTTGGTAAAATATACAAGATAATATTACGCCAAGTAAATAGATACCAAACATGTGACGCTTTAAAATTGCGCACGCTCGTGCAACGGCGCTAAATTACAACACTTAAAAAATCTCCATAGGCGATGCTTTATAAGCCTTTACAGGTGACCAGTTTAGAGTGGCACAGGAAATGTGGTGCTAGAATTATTGCCCTCACTATAATATTCGCAGTGATGCCTCACATTGCGAACACTGTGTACATATGCATGCGGGACCCACGTATTAATTCATCTTTGCCTGTGAGCGCGAGGGGACAGGGACACACAAAACATTATTTTTTTATTATTTATTTTGTTTATCCCCTTCAGCTCTGGAAGATTTACCCCCCTTCATGACCAAACCATTTATGACCAGCCAATTTATTTTACCACAGGTGGACTCCAATCAAGGTGTAGAAACATCTCAGCACGATCAAATGTTGTTGCAAAGGAATACTTATGTCAATGTGATATATATATATATATATATTTAATTATTCATTATTAATGAAAACAAAAATGATTTTAACCACTTCAGCCCCGGAAGGATTTGCCCCCTTCCTGACTAGGCCATTTTTTGCGAAACGGCACTGCGTTACTGACAATTGCGCGACACTGTACCTCTTTTTTTATTTTTTTGCGCTATAAACAAAAAAAAGACCAATCATTTTGAAACAAAATGTAAAAAATCTAATTTCTTCATCAATTTAGGCCAATATGTACTCTGCTACATATTTTTGTTGTTGCCAGAGGTAGTGTACATGATGCAGAAACCTGTCAGCTGCCTGGAGTCACACAGGCACAGACCCAGGGAGATGGGCAAAACCCGATCAGACACCTCCCGCCCACAGCTGCCAGGCATACCAAGGTATAGAAAAAGGGGAGAACCCACTAACAGGTATACCCAGGGACCGCCCGCCCAGCTAACAGCATACGCAGGAGAGGCTGAATTACTGCCTCAGGTGAGTCCCCGTTCACCTGAGGGGAAAAGGGGGCGGACTAACCACCCAAGCCAGAAGGGGAGGAGTGAACCGCGCAGGACCGACCACCCCTGGGAGTACCCGCGCCCCACACCATGTCTGGGGAGGGAAGGGAGGGGCAGTTTTACTTACCAATCCAGCTAGAGCGTGCGGGTAAGGCTCCTTTGACAGATCCTCCTCTCCACCAAAGTGGGGGGCTGTCGGCCATGGATAACACTGTGACACAGACTAAAGGCGCCCAGTCATTTGTGTCCCCGCAAGATGTTTAACTCGCTGGCTGCCCCGGTCCAGAGTGGGACATAGTCGAGGCTGACCGACCATGGAGCTAGCATCCTGCACGCGCTCGCTGGTCAGACGGGGGTGACCACTGGATCTAGATTGTCCAACCCGTCTCCCTGCCGGACTGTTAATAGAAGATCGCTGCAGGAAAAAAAGCAAAAATCCCAGGGAAAAATGTAAAAAAGGAAAGAGAGGCTATGGGAACATAAGTCAATACTCCTGAAGATACTAGGCAGAATGACTGAAGGCCTATAGCAGAGAGGGGGTTTTATGCTCAGAGACGACTGCCCAAAGGAGTTTTATTTCTGCCTTCTCCTGTAGGTGGGGCTATAAAACCCTGTTTGGTCATGGATAAAGAAGAAGCAGCTCTGTCCGTCAATGAACATAAGAGAAAATATTTTGTACTGTACCATAAAATCTTTTTATTGGAGTCCATTGAGGGACACAGGTTCCACCCCCTCTGTGTGTTTGAACGCATGCACTGCTTGCTCACAAAACTGAGGCATGATGGTTTGAGGCTATACAGGTTATACAGGGAGCTGGCTTAATAATTTTTTTTGCCAGTGTCCCAACCTCCTTAAGGTAGCAGTATATCCTATCTGGTCTCAGATTATCTATTACTGTGTCCCTCCTTTATGCTAAACTGAAAAAAATCACAATTAAAAAAGGTATGGCACTAACTCAAAAAATAAAAATAACATTCTACCTAAAAAAACAATATTTATCCATATAAATTATCCAGTCCACAATGTGTAGGTTCCACAATGTGACAGTTCCATCAAGTATGATAAGGCAAGTCCTCACAGAATATTCCAATCACCATGATTAGAGAAATAAGTGCAGTAGCAAATTATCATTTAGCTGTGCTCCACCATCAACCCTGTGTGAGAAATACAAACTCGCCAGAAAACTAAATATGCCTTGTGCCAATTATACTCAGCTCCAGAGGTATCTCCTTAAATTGGTCTACCATAAAAGCTTGGGAGAAGCATATTGAATATCATAGTGCAGTAAGTTTATTAAAACATCAATTCCAAAAAAGTATATCCAACAAGTATATACAAATGCACACTTACATTTACAGGTGCTGCATGTCAGCACCAACATGTACAGCCAACCAAGTGCGCTCGCCGCCTCCCCAGGTTGGGGTGTATATTCCAAGACACCGGAGGTCAGAACCAACAAAACCGGACATGACCAATTTTGTTGGTTCCGACCTCTGGTGTCTTGGAACACATGTTGCAACCTGGAGAGACTGCGAGCCCACTTGTTTGGCTGTACATGTTGGTGCTGACTTGCAGCACCTGTAAATGTAAGTGTACATTCATATATACTTGTTGGAATTTATTTTTTTATAAACTTACTGCACTATGATATTCGATATGCTTCTTCCAAGTTTTTATGGTTAACACTTACGGACTGGAAGATTTTCCCCTTAATGACCAGGCCATTTTTTGCGATACGGCACTGTGCCGCTTTAACTGACAATTGTGCGGTCGTGCGACACTGTACCTAAATAACATTGATGTCCTTTTTTTCCCCCACAAATAGTGCTTTCTTTTGGTGGTATTTGACCACCTCTGCATTTTTTCTCTTTTAAACAAAAAAAGAGTGACAATTTAAAAAAAAAACAAAAACAAATTTCTTCATCAGTCTATATGTATTCTTCTACATATTTTTGGTAAAAAGATTTGCAATAGGCGTATATTGATCGGTTTGCGCAATAGTTCTAGCTTCTACAAATTAGGGGATAGATTTATGGCATTTTTATTATTTATTTTTCTTTTACTAATCATGGCGGCAATCTTCGATTTTTTTTTTTTATTTTTTTTTTAGCGGGATTGCGGCATTGCGGTGGACAGATCGGACACTTTTGACAATTTTTTGGGACCATTGACATTTATACAGCGATCAGTGCTATAAAAATGCACTGATTACTGTGTAAATGTCACTGTCAGGGAAGGGGGTAACACTAGGGGGCGATCCAGGGGTTAAATGTGTTCCCTGGGAGGTGTTTATAACTGTGGGAGGATGGGACTGACTGGAGGAGGAGAGAGATCTCTGTTCCTAATCACTAGGAACAGCAGATCTATCTCTCCTCCCCTGTCGGAACGGGGATCTGTCCGTTCACATTTACAGATCCCCGTTCTGGCTTTCTTTCCCACAGTCGTGGCCACGCACTTCGGGTCCCCCGCCGTGCAGCCGGTGTGCACCTGCTATGGCTCTTAAAGGAGCCACTGTACACCTACGGCGATTTGCAGGAACGAGCTGACCTGCCACAGTATAATGACGTTGGCTGGTTGGCAAGTGGTTAAGGAGATACCTCTGGAGCTGAGAACCATCCCCTTCAGATATACTACTGCCCAAGGGAGTCTAATTGGTACAAGGCGTATTTATTTTAGTTTTTTATGGTGAGTTTGTATTTCTCACAAACGGTTGATGGTGGAGCATGGCTAATTGATAATTTGCTACTGCACTTATTTCTGTAACCACGGTGATTCAAATATTCTGTGAGGACTTTCCTTGTCATACTTGATGGAACTGTCACATTGTGGAACCTACACATTGTGGACTGGATAATTTATACGGGTGAATATTGTTTTTTTTAGTTGGGTGATTATCATTTTTATTTTTTGAGTTAGTGCCATACCTTTTTTTTTATTTGCGATTTTTTTCATTTGTAAGGTGATTTATTCCACTTTAAAAGGGGCAGCTACACTCACAATCTTCCATTATTCTTTGACGCCGTTACTTGTTTAAATCTTGATGGTTAAAACCTTAATTTATGCTAAACTGCCTACCTTTTTATCTTATTTACTAGATGTACCACAGAATACGTCACTCAGAGTGCATTTACCGAGTGACGATGGAGAAGTTGTCCTATCATAGTATTTGTACTTCAGAAGAATGGCAAAATCTTAAGAACTGTAACCTTCCAGTAACTCTTTGTAAGGAAATTGAACTGTAAGTACTCAAAAACAATTACTAGTAGCATGTTGCCTGTATTAACAGCGCTGTGTTTTCAATGATGTCTCCATGTGAGATAATACCTGTGTTCAGGTCCGGACTGGGACAAAAAATAGGCCCGGGCATTTTAGACTGAGCAGCCCATGACATATTTACCGGGAGGCATGGAGAGCATGGGGGGGTGGAGAATGTAATGGGGGGAGCACCAGGGGGGGCGGAGCGCACTAGGGGCAGTCGGAGAGCACTGAGGGCAGGGACCACAGGGGGCTGGAGAGCACAGGGGGGCTGGAGAGCACAAGTGGGGCCAGAGAGAACAGGGGGGCCAGAGAGCACAGAGGGGCTGGAGAGCAGTGGGGGAGCCTGAGCACTGGGGGAGGGGGGCACCTGAGAGCATGGTGGGAGCCTGAGAGCCCTAAGGGGCAGTAGAAAGAAGCTGGATAGGAGAAGCGGCTGCATACACAGTAGAAGAATCCATCTCTTTATTTTTCTCCTACAGCCTCTGAATGCCCACGGGAGGGAGAGAATGAGAAGCAGGCATTCAGAGGCTGTAGGAGAAAAATTAAGAGATGGATTCTTCTACTGTGTATGCATCCGCTCCTCCTATCCAGGCACAAGCATGGGGAGCCGCACTCACTTTCCCTCCTGTCCGGCATCTGGTGTAGATCCCCCTCCCTCTTCATGGGCACAGGTAACGTGACCTGTAGTCTCCGCCCCCCCAGCCCAACGGCCGAACTGAAATGGCGGCCGGCCTGCCAGCCAGCCGGCTGCGTAGAGGCCGGGTGAGCGGTGGGGGCTCAAGGAGCAGCTTGGCTGCCTTGGCCCCACAAAGACATGCTGCTCAGCGGCCCTGGCCCACCAGGCAAGTGCCTGGTGTGCCCTATGGCCAGTCCGGGCTTGCCTGTGTTGTGAGGCCAGTCCACCAAAAAGTGATATTTTTTGATTGAGTGGAGTATGCTGTACTGCCTTTTGCATCTGACTTCTATCCTGGGCTCTAACTGCCATAATTCCTAACTCTGTACCCCTGTGTTTTGAGCATTCCTGTTCAACTTTGCATGTTCTATTGCTGTGGCATCTTTCATAAAATAAGATAAATGGATAATACTGCGGAAATAGTGGGTTCATCAGGTGTGTAGGTCTGGGAATTCAAAGGAAGATATCTTTCCAATAAAGGCCCTAAGACCTAAAAGAACTTACTAGATATTTGTTCCTGTCTGATTTATTTTATCTGTCTGGTGTTAATTCCCGCATTTACAGAAAAACAAAATATAAATTTTCGGTGGGCTGACCCTTTAATCAAATGAATGAAAAGACTGGGTGGAAGTCATAACCAGTCATGTATTCGAATACATAGCTGCCCTATTTTCATAGGACTGAATATAGAGCATTTATTCATGGGAAGCATAAATCAACCCAAGAACAAAAATTGAATATGCTGCAGCTTAACAGCCCTTAGATGCGTTGACTTCATTCATTTTCTTTTTTTTCCCCGCATGTATAAAAAATACTAATTCGTTTTGCTAGAAATGAGCCCTGACATTGTGGTCCGTTTGCATGCCTTCGTCATCCGCAGCTTTGCTATCTGCAGCTCTTCTGTGTCTGTCTCCTCTGCCCCCCCCCCCGCTCATCCCCCCCCCCCCCGCTCACCCCCCCCTGTATAAACACGGCTCCTGACGCCCAACTGATTGTCAGCAAGCTCTCTCTCCTCTCTCCCCCTCCTCCCTGGCTGACATCAGCGGGACGGCTCCGCCCCCCCCCCCCCACACTGCAGCTGTGAGCCAGAGAAACAAGGGAGCTGACAAGTCAGCTGAGCGCCTGGAGGGCAGCTTATACAGGTACAGATCGGCTGTTTTTTTACACTACACACAGGCACAGAGACACGTTATTATGATACAGAGGGGATAAGTAGATTTTATTTTTTATTACAGTGAGTTAACAACCACTTTAAGGCCTGGTTCACATTAGTGCAATTTTAGATGCGACCTCTGTCACACAGCATCACATGGAAATCACAGTAGTTTCAATGGTGCTTGTTCACTTCAATGCAGTGCAGTTGTGACACGTTTTTGAAAAAAGGTACTTTGGTGCTGTTGCAGCATGATTTTAGCCCCACAGACTTCAATGGAATTGCACCAAAAACGCATGTGAAATGCATGTAATGTGTTTAGGTAGCGTTTTTGAATGGGTTGTTAAGGAGCCGACACTCGCTGGTGTTCTAGCAACAAGTGAATCATCCCTGCCCTGCTCATTCAGCTTACTGAAAGGTGAGTGTAAATAAAAGAGCAGAAATATTTAAGAAACAAAAATAAAAAACATGGGAGTTCTGCAACAATCCATATTAGGCTCTTTGGGTCTGATATGAATTTTAAGGGAGAGACAATGCCAAAAGAAATGGCATGAGTCCCCCCCCCAAATCCATACCAGACCCATAGCACGCAGCCTGGCAGGCCAAGAAAGACCATGTGAACCATATAAGGCCACATACCCTCAATATGGCCAGGGTGCAACCCCTTTGCAAGGAACCTTGTGTCCATGTTGATGAGGCTTAAGGGCCTCTTCCCCACAACCCTGTGCCAGTGGTTGTGGGGGTGATCTGCGGGCGGGGGGCTTATCAGAAATTAAAAGCCCCATTAAAGTTGTTGTAAATTTACATAGATTAATTGTACCTATAGGTAAGCCTATAATAAGGCTTACCTATAGGTACTGTAAATATCTCTTGAACGTGCACAGTTTAGGAGATATTTACTGTATATGCAGCAGATGATGTCATCGGCACATGTGCTCTGAAGGAACGGCCACCTGCCGGTACGTTCTGGATCTTTAACAACCAGCATCCCTGAGAGCTGAAACTGTCACATTTGCAGTGGTAGGAATACCACTACTAAGTGAATTGAGCAGTCTCCTCCTACATAAAACAAGGCAGGATGAAAAACGCAACGTGCAGTGTTGCACTACAAAATTGCACTGAAAATCAGATCAAGCCGCAGTTGCACTAGCATGAACCTAAATCTCAATTTTTTTTTATCAGCTGTCCCGGACAACCTTTGTTAACTACAAAGCATCTCCCCACTATTTAATGTAGATTAGAAGAGGGAGAAGTGTCTATAGTCCAAATCAGAAAAAAAAGCCAACGCTGACAATGCTGCACCCCCATAGAATACAGTACATTGACTAAATGTGGTCACCCAGAACAGGAAGTATGTTACTGGAAGAATCAACAGGTAAAAAGGGTGGGGGGTGATGCAACCATCACATTTTGGATTGGTAATTAATTAATTAATCATACACTCAGTACCCCATAATGACAAAGCCAAAATGGAATTTTAGAAATGTCTGTGAATTTATTAAACTGAAATATCACATTGGCAAAAGTATTCAGACCCTTTGCAACAACAGTTGCAATTTAGCTCAAGTGCCTCCCATTTCTCTAGATCGTTGCTAAGAAGTTTCTACAAAGTTCCAGAACAACCATCTCCACACAAGGTTTCTGGAGCTCAGTCAGAGTGACCTTTGGGTTCTTGGTCACCTCTCTTACGAAGGCCCATCTTCCTCGATTACTCAGTTTGGTTGGGCGAACAGCTCTTGGAAGAGTCCTGGTTGTGCCAAAGTTATTCCATTTGAGAAATATGGAGGCCACTGTGCTCTTGGAAACCTTCAGTGCAGCATATTTTTTTTGTAGCCGTCTCCAGAATAGGGATGAGCTTTCTGTTCGGGTCGAACATGAGTTTGACTCAAACACTGGCTGTTCGCCCGTTTGTCTAAAACTGAACATTATGGGCCGTTCGCGCCAAATTCGAGTGGTGCGTTACAGCCCATAATGCACTGCGGGAGCGCAGTGCATTGCTGTATGATGATTGGCCAGAGCATGCACCATGACCTGCATGCTTTGGCCAATCACAGTGCCCTCAGCTAAGAGAGCCATAATTGGCCAAAGGCAGGGTGCCTTTGGCCAATCATGGCTCTGGGGGACTAAGTCCATGCCCCACACTATATAAGGCTGCCTGCACGTCGGCCTCGTGTAGTGTCGTTGCCGGCGTGGACGGAGAGAGTGTCATTTAGATGGAGCGGGCAGGCAGGCAGATTATTCAGTTAGCTGCAGTGTATTTAATATATATATATATATATATATATACAGTCAGCCTTGTATTTGTGTGTGTGTGTGTATATATATATATATATATATATATATATATATATATATATATATATATATACATCCAGTTTAGCGAGATCTGACTGCAGTCCGTTCCTGGTGTACTGTTTCTAATATACTTCAGGCAGGTGATTTAGTTAGCTGCAGTGTATTTAATATATATATATATATATATACAGTCAGTCTCGTGTGTATATGTATGTGTATATATATATATATATATATATATATATATATATATATATATATATATATATATATATATATATACACTACCGTTCAAAAGTTTGGGGTCACCCAAACAATTTTGTGTTTTCCATGAAAAGTCACACTTATTCACCACCATACGTTGTGAAATGAATAGAAAATAGAGTCAAGACATTGACAAGGTTAGAAATAATGATTTGTATTTGAAATAACATTGTTTTTACATCAAACTTTGCTTTCATCAAAGAATCCTCCTTTTGCAGCAATTACAGCATTGCACACCTTTGGCATTCTAGCTGTTAATTTATTGAGGTAAGCTGGAGAAATTGCACCCCACGCTTCTAGAAGCAGCTCCCACAAGTTGGATTGGTTGGATGGGCACTTCTGGCATACCATACGGTCAAGCTGCTCCCACAACAGCTCAATGGGGTTCAGATCTGGTGACTGTGCTGGCCACTCCATTACCGATAGAATACCAGCTGCCTGCTTCTGCTGTAAATAGTTCTTGCACAATTTGGAGGTGTGTTTAGGGTCATTGTCCTGTTGTAGGATGAAATTGGCTCCAATCAAGCGCTGTCCACTGGGTATGGTATGGCGTTGCAAAATGGAGTGATAGCCTTCCTTATTCAGAATCCCTTTTACCCTGTACAAAGCTCCCACCTTACCAGCACCAAAGCAACCCCAGACCATCACATTACCTCCACCATGCTTAACAGATGGCGTCAGGCATTCTTCCAGCATCTTTTCATTTGTTCTGCGTCTCACAAACGTTCTTCTTTGTGATCCAAACCCCTCAAACTTGGATTCATCCGTCCACAACACTTTTTTCCAATCTTCCTCTGTCCAATGTCTGTGTTCTTTTGCCCATCTTAATCTTTTTCTTTTATTGGCCAGTCTCAGATATGGCTTTTTCTTTGCCACTCTGCCCTGAAGCCCAAAATCCCGCAGCCGCCTCTTCACTGTAGATGTTGACACTGGTGTTTTGCGGGTACTATTTAATGAAGATGCCAGTTGGGGACCTGTGAGGCGTCTGTTTCTCAAACTAGAGACTCTAATGTGCTTATCTTCTTGCTTAGTTGTGCAACGCGGCCTCCCACTTCTTTTTCTACTCTGGTTAGAGCCTGTTTGTGCTGTCCTCTGAAGGGAGTAGTACACACCGTTGTAGGAAATCTTCAATTTCTTTGCAATTTCTCGCATGGAATAGCCTTCATTTCTAAGAACAAGAATAGACTGTCGAGTTTCAGATGAAAGTTCTCTTTTTCTGGCCATTTTGAGCGTTTAATTGACCCCACAAATGTGATGCTCCAGAAACTCAATCTGCTCACAGGAAGGTCAGTTTTGTAGCTTCTGGAAGGAGCTAGACTGTTTTTAGATGTGTGAACATGATTGCACAAGGGTTTGCTAATCATCAATTAGCCTTCTGAGCCAATGAGCAAACACATTGTACCATTAGAACACTGGAGTGATAGTTGCTGGAAATGGGCCTCTATACACCTATGTAGATATTGCACCAAAAACTAGACATTTGCAGTTAGAATAGTCATTTACCACATTAGCAATGTATAGAGTATATTTGTTTAAAGTTAGGACTAGTTTAAAGTTAGCTTCATTTAAAAGTACAGTGCTTTTCCTTCAAAAATAAGGACATTTCAATGTGACCCCAAACTTTTGAACGGTAGTGTATATATCCACTGCATACAGTTTAGCTATATCGCACTGCAGGCCGTTCCTGGTGTACTGTTTCTAATATACTTAAGGCAAGCAGGTGATTCAGTTAGCTACAGTGTTTTTAATACATATATACAGATGGTCTCGTGTATATGTATGTATGTGTATGTATGTATATATATATACATATACATACACAGTGGGGATGGAAAGCATTTAAGACCCCCTTAAATATTTCACTCTTTGTTATATTGCAGCCATTTGCTAAAATCATTTAAGTTCATTTTTTTCCTGTTGACATTTTTGCAGATTTATTAAAAAAGAAAAACTGAAATATCACATGGTCCTAAGTATTCAGACCCTTTGCTCAGTATTTAGTAGAAGCACCCTTTCGATCTAATACAGCCATCAGTCTTTTTGAAAAAGATGCAACAAGTTTTGCACATCTGGATTTGGGGATCCTCTGCCATTCCTCCTTGCAGATCCTCTCCAGTTCTGTCAGGTTGGATGGTAAACGTTGGTGGACAGCCATTTTTAGGTCTCTCCAGAGATGCTCAATTGGGTTTAAGTCAGGGCTCTGGCTGGGCCATTCAAGAATGGTCACAGAGTTGTTGTGAAGCCACTCCTTTGTTATTTTAGCTGTGCGCTTAGGGTCATTGTCTTGTTGGAAGGTAAACCTTCGGCCCAGTCTGAGGTACTGAGCACTCTGGAGCAGGTTTTCGTCCAGGATATCCCTGTACTTGGCCGCATTCATCTTTCCCTCGATTGCAACCAGTCGTCCTGTCCCTGCAGCTGAAAAACACCCCCACAGCATGATGCTGCCACCACCATGCTTCACTGTTGGGACTGTATTGGACAGGTGATGAGCAGTGCCTGGTTTTCTCCACACATACCGCTTAGAATTAAGGCCAAAAAGTTCTATCTTGGTCTCATCAGACCAAAGAATCTTATTTCTCACCATCTTGGAGTCCTACGGGTTTTTTTTTTTAGCAAACTCCATGCGGACCTTCATGTGTCTTGCACTGAGGAGAGGCTTCCGTCGGGCCACTCTGCCATAAAGCCCCAACTGGTGGAGGGCTGCAGTGATGGTTGACTTTCTACAACTTTCTCCCATCTCCATCTCTGGAGCTCAGCCACACTGATCTTTGGGTTCTTCTTTACCTCTCTCATCAAGGCTCTTCTCCCCCGATAGCTCAGTTTGTCTGGATGGTCAGCTCTAGGAAGGGTTCTGGTCGTCCCAAACGTCCTCCCATTATGGAGGCCACTGTGCTCTTAGGAACCTTAAGTGCAGCAGAAAATTTTTTGTAACCTTGGCCAGATCTGTGCCTTGCCGCAATTCTGTCTCTGAACTCTTTAGGCAGTTCCTTTGACCTCATGATTCTCATTTGCTCTGACATGCACTGTGAGCTGTAAGGTCTTATATAGACCGGTGTGTGGCTTTCCTAATCAAGTCCTATCAGAATAATCAAACACTGCTGGACTATAATGAAGGCGTAGAACCATCTCAAGGATGATCAGAAGAAATGAACAGCACCTGAGTTAAATATATAAGTGTCACAGCAAAGGGTCTGAATACTTAGGACCATGTGATATTTCAGTTTTTCTTTTTTAATAAATCTGCAGAAATGTCAACAATTCTGTGTTTTTCTGTCAATATGGGGTGCTGTGTGTACATTAATGAGGAAAAATGAACTTAAATGATTTTAGCAAATTGCTGCAATATACTATATAATATATATAATAATAATATTTATATAATTATATTATATATTATATTATAATATATATAGTATTATATAATAATAATAATTATATAATAATATAATACTTTCCGTCCCCACTGTGTGTATGTGTGTGTGTGTGTGTATATGTATATATATATATATATATATATATATCCATTGCATACAGTTTTGCTATATCTCACTGCAGGGCGTTCCTGGTGTACTGTTCTAATATACTTTAGGCGGTGTACACAGTATACAGTGCTGTGCACCCATACTGCAGTTGCTCATACTTTTCTGGTGGTCAATACAGTACACCCATGGTTGTTATTAAACTTCTGTTGGTGTACACAGTACCGTGCACCCCTAGTGTAGCTGCTACTACTTTCCTGGTGGTGTACACAATACATACAGTGTACCCATAGTTGTTGTTTTACTCCTGTTGGTGTACACAGTACCGTGTACCCATAGTGCAGTTGCTACTACTTTCCCGGTGGTGTACACAATACATACAGTCTACCCATAGTTGTTATTATACTTCTGTTGGTGTACACAGTACCGTGCACCCATAGTGCAGTTGCTACTACTTTTCTAGTGGTGTACACAATACATACAGTGCACCCATAGTTATTAAACTTCTGTTGGTGTACACAGTACGGTGCACTCGTAGTGCAGTTGCTAGTGCTACGACTTTTCTGGTGGTGCACACAGTACACAATACATACAGTACACCCCTAGTTGTTATTACACTTCTGTTGGTGTACACAGTACCGTGCACCCCTAGTGCAGTTGCTACTACTTTCCTGGTGGTGTACACAGTACACAATACAGTGTAGTGTTTTTTTGCTAAACAAAATTTACAGCATGTCTGGAAGGCCACCAAGGAGAGGCAGACGCTCACAGGCCACTAAAAGAGGGCAAGCAGGCTCTGTGTCTACTGTCGACAGTGCTGGTCGTGGACACGGTGCATCCTCAGCACGTGGCCGTGGGGCACGATTGTCCTTTTTTCCTGCAGCTGGCCGTGTTATTGAGCCACAACCTGCAGAAGAGTTGGTGGAATGGATAACAAAGCCGTCCTCATCATCCTCATCCTCTGTCACCCAGGCTCAGAGTAGTTTGCCTGCCAATGCAGCTGCCAAAGCGGCCTATTCCATCGGCTCCATGTCAACAGTCACTCCTTCCCTAGCCCCACCATCATGCATGGAAGAGTCCCCCCGAACTATTTGACCACAGCGTTGGGTACATGCTGCAGGAGGATGCGCAGCGATTTTAAGGCTCTGATGATGGCACCCAGGTTGAGGAAGGGAGTAACGTCAAACTAGAGAGAGAGGGTGCTCAAGAAGGTCAGGTAACTGGCAGTCATGTTCCCCCAGCTGCAGCATACTGCCAAGTTTGCTCCAGTGACGAGGAGGCAGGGGATGATGAGGTCACTGACTCAACTTGGGTGCCTGATAGAAGAGAGGAGAAGGAGGCACATCTCCAATTAGGTTGGATGCCCTCCAGGGGGCAGCTTAGGAAGTCAGGCGCACGGAGACCTCGTGGAAGACAGGTTTGCGCTCCAGAGAGAAGAGGAGGAAAAAGGGAAAGAGAAAACTGGGTAAGATCGCACAAGCGGCTGAAGGGGTAAGTGCTTTACTGAGAATACAACCTGCAGGACTACCCCCCCTGAAAAGGTTCGGAAGGTGAGCAAATTTAATCTGTGGAATAATAACTTATACTACCTAAATCTGTAGCAGTTATATCATCTGTTGCCGCACATTACGTGTTACTGTACAGGACATATAGATTCCGGAAGATAACCAGGACTGGAACTTTTGTAAAAGCAACTGAGGGAGTGGGTGCTTTAAGTGTTTACTGTCTCACTGTGAAAGTAACTGGCAGGTTTAACCCCCTTAAGGGCTCAGAAAGAAAGCAAAAGCAAACAAAATTGATCTGTTGAGTGACAACTTATACCACTCAGCTTTTATATTACCTGTCAGTACAGAGGTCCTATGCACCTTGGAAGATAATCAGGACTAGGACTCATGTGAAGGACTCATGCGAAGGAGTGGGACTGATAGTGCTTAAAAAATCCCCCTTCTCTTTTTCTGATCGATACTAAGGGTTACTTTTTATCTTTATGTGTATGAAAGATCCTGCCGCGTTTTTTTTTTGTTTTTTTTTTTTGTTTCTCTTTTCTTTTTTTTTCTTTTTTTCTCTGCTCTTGATGCTTTAAAATAAGAGGGGTATAGAGTGTGTATATAGGGTGTGGGTGCACGCCAGGGATAGTTAGGAAGGCAATCTAAAAAAGGCTGGGATCCTAGAAGAAAACTATTCCTTGGCTGGCCACACTAAGTATTTGAGAGGATTGGACACACACAATATAATACGAGCTTCACTTGCAGGATATCTACTGACTTATAAATAGGGCCCCACAGAGCATACAGCACAATGAAGGGGAAGGGAGGGAAGGGGGCCACAGCTACAGTTAGTACAGTCAGTAGCAACAGAACGAGTGTAAGCCCAGGCGCCATTAGGAAATACATGGTCCAAGAAGGTAAAGGGAGCCCGGGGAAGGCAGGCGGAACCAAGCTAAAAACCCCTGAACCCCCAACCAAAATAAGCACAAGAAGACAACTGGTGGGGATGGACCCCCACATAGGGGGGACCGAGATAACAGCAGAGGCCACAAGGGACCTCCCGAGGGACAACCAAACACCAACAAAAAGTGAGATGGCAGAAATGTTTGCAAGATTAGAAACAACAATGAAAGGAGAATTCGAAACAATTCGACAAGAAATGGGCCACACACTAAAAAGAGTGGAAGAACTGGAAGTAACAACTGACACACAGGGAACAGAGATAAAAAATCTCAAACAGCAGATAAAAGAAATCCTGAAAGAACAAAGAAATCTACGCTATAAACTGGAAGACCAGGAGAACCGTAATAGGAGGAAGAACTTGCGGATAAGAGGCCTGCCTGAGTTAGAAGGAGGTAAAGAAAACCTACAAGAAACAATCGACCAAATCTTCGGAGACCGATTAGATCCATCAGGCAACAGACCAAAAATCAAATTAGAAAGAGCCCACAGGATAAGAAAGCCGGCGGAGATCAGGGGGGACGCCCCGCGGGACGTAATTGTCAGATTCCACAACTTCCATGATAAAGAAAGGATTAAATCTAGCATAAGAATGAACCAGCACGTGAAATATGGAGAGGTAAACCTACAGATTTTCCCTGATCTTTCTGCAGAGACCCTGGCTAGGAGAAGAACTCTCAAACCCCTACTGGCTCAGCTTAGAGCAAATGATGTCCAATACTCATGGGGCTTCCCAGCCTGCCTGATTGGACACAAGGAAGGTCGCTCGGCGACGTTGCGGTTCCCTGAAGAGACACAAAAATTTTGCCAACGCCTGGAAGTACCATTGGTGGAAATCCCGGGATGGTGGGAGAGATCTGGAACCGAAGATAGCAGGGAGGGGACCCCGACCTGGACTCCAGTTATCAAAATGAAATGATCAGTAAAAAAGAGACATGAGACTGTATCACGAACATAGAAAGGGAACTCTTGGATTAGCTATTAAAGAAAGTGCGGAGGAGGCGGGGGGGTGGGGGTTCAGGGGGGGGTGGGGGTTCAGGGGGGGGGGTGGGGAGGAGGGGGAGGGGAACCAGGGACCCGGGGGGAGGCAGGTCGATCTAGGGATGGTGCCCCCGAGCTCAACCTCTAAGGGGAGAACCGAGGGACCGGGAGGAGTGAGCAGGGCCTTGGTTAATGGGACCATGAGATGGTATGTCACCCCAAAAAGGGGGGGTGGGGAGGGTCGGGGGGAGGACTGGTGGGAGGTAGGGGAGGGACAGGGCTTAGAGGGGGGGAGGGCAAGGGAGGGTCTAGGGTTGGAGGGGGGGGAGGGAGAGACTTGTACGTATGGCACTGCTCTCCGCTTCCTAGAACTAGAAGAGAGGTTCTGCCGGCATAGGGGTAAAATAACAAGATGACTGCGCTAAATTTAATCTCGTATAATGTGAGGGGGATGGGCTCTCCCATAAAGTGTGCAAATATAACGAGAGAATTGAAACTCCTCAAAGCAGAGGTCATCTTTTTGCAGGAGACACACTTCTATGCGGGCAAGAACCAGAGAATACGCTCGAGGGACTTCCCTAAATGGGAATATGGGGACTCTCCAACTAAAGGCTCAAAAGGCATAGCTATAGGGTTTGCTAAGGATGTCAGATTTAGGGTAGAAGAGAGAATGATAGACCCCGAGGGACGGTTCCTGTTTCCCAGGGGCAATCTCAACGGGACGGAATGTACATTAGCGAATATCTACTGCCCAAACATCAACCCTGGAAGATATTTGCTGGGCACTCTTTCAAAACTTTAAAGCTTTAAGAGAGGGAGGGCTATCATTGCAGGAGACTTTAATATGTGTCTGGACCCAGGTAAAGATAGTACGTCAAGTGTCCGTGGGACTGGAGGGATATGGATGAATAAGCTTAAAAAGAAACTGCACCAATGTCAATCGTCAGATATCTGGAGACTACAATATCCAAACGTGAGAGACTATTCCTACTACTCCCACGTACACTCGACGTACTCCAGGTTAGACTTTTTTTTGGTAGAACACAGGTACATAGAGGAAATAGAAGGCACAAGAATAGGGTCAATAACATTCTCAGACCATGCCCCAGTAAGTATAAAGTGGAAACTAGGTAAAAAGAACCTCCCCTTTAGCAACTGGAAACTAAATGAGGACCTATTACACGATAGAGATATTGATCAGCGCATTAAGGAGGAAATTGAATTCTACTTTAAAACTAACTCGGTGGGGGAAACATCAGAGGCCGTAGTATGGGAGGCCCATAAGGTATACATTAGAGGTATTTTAATAAAGGCGGGCACAGAAAGGAAAAAAAAGGAGGCTAAGGAAAGACTAGCCCTACAGGAATACATTCAGAAGTTAGAACAACAGCACAAACAGGGGAAAAGGAGACAATGATGGACTTATACAAGAGCAGAGAGGCCATGCGTGAGCTTATAGAATCGGAGAACCGTAAGATATACAATCAGGTCAAAAAAGAAAGATATATAGGAGGAAACAGACCCGGAAGGCTACTGGCTAGGGCCCTAAGCAAAAAGAAAAACAATAACTATATTGATAAAATAAAAACTAAAACAGGTGAGACTGTTTATAAAGATAAAGACATTGCAGGGGCCTTCCAGGAGTTTTACGGAGAGCTGTATGCTATAAATAAAAATATCAGTACCAAAGAAAGAGAAGAAAAACAAGAGAAAATCAAAAATTATTTAAAAGATAGTGGTTTATCCAATCTCACAGAAACAGAACAAGCCAGCCTCGAAGCCCCATACACGGAACTTGAAGTGAGAAAAGCGCTTAAAGGGATGCAATTGGTAAAAGCCCAGGTCCGGATGGACTGACGGTGCTATATTACAGAAAATTTCAGGATTACCTGATACCAAAAATGTGCTCTTATATGAATGACGCAGGGGACAAGGGAGAAATGAGAAAGGAGGCTTTGGCAGCTAATATTGCCATCATTCCAAAGGAAGGTAAAGACAGTACACTGTGTTCAAGCTACCGGCTGATATCCCTCCTAAACGTGGACACGAAAATATACGCGAAAGTAATTGCGGATAGATTAAAACCAATAACAGAAAGAATTATACACCCAGATCAGGTAGGGTTTGTACCAGGGCGACAAGGGAGGGATAACAGCATTAAGACCCTCCTGACGGTGCAACACATGAAGAAAAGTGGAGCCCCAGGCCTACTCTTATCAATAGACGCTGAAAAAGCGTTCGATAGAGTCGACTGGGACTTCATGTTGGGCACACTAGAGGAGATGGGTTTTGGGACTAAGATTCGTAGAAGGATAGGGGCACTATATTCTAGACCTACAGCGAGAGTAAGGATAAATGTAACCATGTCGGAGTCCTTCGATATGTACAATGGGACCAGACAGGGGTGCCCGCTCTCCCCTGTCCTATTTGTGCTGACTCTAGAACCATTACTAGAAAAGATCAGGAAGTGCCCGGATATCAGCGGGGTAACGATAGGTCGGGATGAATATAAAATAGCCGCATTTGCGGACGATATCCTGCTTTATATTACGCGTCCAAGGATATCTCTCCCAAACATAATGACAGCCCTACTAGAGTATGGAAAGCTTTCTCATTTTAAAATAAACCCAAATAAATCTGAAACCTTAAGCATTAATATCAGCAAAACCAGTGATCACTCATATCAAAAACACTTCCCCTTTATATGGGGGCAAAAAGTACTAAAATACCTAGGGATAAAAATTACGACCTCACAAGAGACGCTCTATCATGTCAACTTCCTACCACTTCTCAACGAAATAAAGCAAGAACTTAAGAGGTTACACTTAGGACAACTGTCATGGGGAGGGAGAATTAACATCTTTAAAATGATTGTACTGCCAAGAATAACTTACAAAATGCAGATGTTGCCAGTAGCGCTACCGCAGGCGTACCTTAGAAAACTGCACTCGATTTTTTTAAGATTTATTTGGAGGGAGAAAACACCTCGATTGAAGTTCACACAATTAGCTAAGGCTAGGGGTAAGGGGGGATGGGGAGCACCGGACCTCCGTAAATACTATGAGGCTGTAGCTCTTGCCAGAGTAGTTGATTGGGCAAAAAGTAAAGCACACAGACACTGGGTAAAAATGGAAAAGGAAATTAGCGACACTAAGCTGAATAAAATAATTTGGATCCCACCACACTTAAGGAAACTAGGTAAAGAAACACATGAGATCACTAAACACGCACTTAGAATTTGGGATAAAGTTCACAAAAGGGAGCAGTGGGGATACAACTCTCCCCTAATATCACTTAAGGATTCAGATTATTTTGCACCAGGGGTAGGGGAGTGGTTTGGGGGGTGGTTGCGGGACAAGAACATACAGTTAAAGGACGTAATGCAACATAATAAAATATGTACATATCAGGAGTTAAAGGATAAAAAAAATCTGTTAGTTATAAACACTTGGCGGTACAGCCAACTGAATCAGTTCATAAGAACCCTCCCACAACCAATTAGATCGAGTGACAACTTACGCCCACTAGAGAAAATGTGTTTAGACAAAGATAATAAAGGGGGCTTCTCCCAGACGTATAGAATGTTGATAGGCCTGGAGAACACGGAAGCCCCAGCGTTTATAAAGAAATGGGAGAAGGAGCTAGGAAGAAAACTTACTGTCCCAGAAAGGTCATTAATCCTAAGTAGAACAGCAGCTACGTCGGTCAACAGTAAAATCCTGGAGTTGAACTTTAGATGTTTGGCCAGGATGTACCTGACCCCGGAACGCTTGAATAAATTTCAAAACGGGCCTCCACAATATTGCTGGAGGGGATGTAAGGAAGTGGGGTCAATGGCTCATATCTGGTGGCAATGCCCGACAATTAAAATATTCTGGAGTGAAGTGAGGGGACTTATTAAAGATATAACAGGGATTAATGTTCAAGATGACCCCTGGGTCTGTTTATTTCATATGAGCGAAATGCCCAATAAAGCTTATCAGAGAACACTAATACCGCACCTTATCGATGCGGCTAAAAGCTTGATACCCAAGTACTGGAGAAGGACAGAAAGACCTGCAATGAGGGACTGGCATGATAAAATTAATGAAATATACAGTCTAGAATATCTAAGGTACAGTGAAGGGACAAAAATGGGTGCCTTTGAGACAAAATGGAGAAGGTGGGTAGAATTCAAAGGATCCCTGAGAGCGGCCGAGATATGGGCATCCTAGGCAGGAAGCAAGAGAGATCTTAAGATACAAGGTAAAGAGGGCCTGGTAGGCAAAAGATAGGAGGAAGTAAAGATATCAAAGGGAGGGGGGGAGCAGGGGGGAGGTACGGTCTCGGGGAGGGGGGGGGGTGGGAGGGATGGGGAGGTGGAGGGTTATAGGTAAAAGGTAAATTGAAAGGGAAGGAAGGGGTCAAGAGGAGATCCCCCCCAAAAAAAGATGGTCCGCTCAAGAACAAACAGTTGAACCTACAAAAACTTTATTGTGTCACAATATGTAGAAACATAATCCAACAACCATGTGTATTTAAAAAATAGGGCAAATAAAAGTCCTATTGTGTGCTGGTGGCCACCACAGACATTACACATATATCTCATGCATTCATGCACTCACACTCATCAATTAAAGTCACTAGAGACCCGGGTCTATACTATTTCACTGGAATTCCAGAGCTGGATTGGCTACATGAGTGGGTAGACTAGGTCCTTGTAGGTAAAGTGCAAGTGCTAATACACAACAAAAGTCCCCTCGGATGTGAACCGATGGCTGGTTAGACATATGTATGTGTCATTCAACCAGAGCCAAGGAAGGAAACGGTGTCCTGATTGTGTGGTGGACAATTGCAGCTCAAGCAACCTCACATAGAGGGCTTTTAAGGATGGACGGAAAATGGCCATAAACAAAATGCCTCATGAATGTGAGGGTACATTTTAGCTCACCGTCTGACGTCTTCAATGAAGAAGGAGTAGAGCCCAAAGGAGTTGCTGATGGCCGCGTTCGTGTGGGTTTGAAAACACGTTCATGCGGTATTAGCTTGTTGTAGGCATGAGCGGGTTACTTCCGGGTATCCTCCGGCAGAAGGTAAGGTGAGTCACAAGGGTCAAGCTTGTTAGTGTCTCATATCCAATAGTATAAACAATCCGGAGAGACGCTCGGCATCCGTGTTCACCGCAAAGGTTTCACCTGATATCCCAAATCTTGATTGATCCGATCAGGATCGTTAGGGATGTTCACATCCAATTTAGAAGGATATTGTAGTTCTAAATATATGCTTTATGGTCCATTGAACAACCGTTTGACAGCTAGTCAGCTACACACCACTGAGTTACATGATTAATGATATGGGTGACATGAGAGACATATTAATCTGATTAATTACCACAGTGGGAGGGAATTCCCCTCCCCCCGTTTGTCACCCTAGAACCTACTATTGGATGACTTTAAGGTGTCCTTTCCCCCCCTTTCTTTTCATATGCATTATTGTAGGATTTGACTTCCTTTCTGGACCCTTAGTCTCCGTGTCAGGTAGTAACGGCATCCACCCCATGGTTTTTAATAGCACACCCAAGTGCATATGTTTAAGATCAGACTCTATAACCATGTTTTTAACATATCTATATTGGCTTGTTGAGCAACTGCTTTAAATCCTGTAGATTGAATCCTTGTTCCCTCCTTTCCTTGCCCCCCTCCCTGTTCCCCCCCCCCTTTTCCTCCTTCCCCTTTTCCCTTCCCCCCCCTTCTTCAATGAAGAACAAATACAATTGGATGACCTCAAAAAAGAGATCGATATCAGTGCACAGCTGCTAGAACCATATAAAAATGATCAGGATTTCAACAAATACAATGACTCGCTCAAGAAGGAGGTTGAAAAGACACAAAAAACCCTTAAAATCACTAAACAAGAGAAATTTAAGCAAAACCTTTTAGATTGGGAGAAAGGAGATATCTTTGACCCCACAGTACCTCGAGGGAGGAGTAGATCACGCAAGGGCAGGAGAAATCGATCAGGTACATCTAGACCTAGATATACATCTACTAACAGTGACCCTGAACAACCAGAGAAAACCGTGGCTTTTTTAGATCAAGAAGGGGACACCATCCCCAGGACAGGCACCCAACCAACCACATCCATGACCAAGACCCAGGCTCAAACCAACAGAGGAAACCGGGGAAAGGGAAAGGAAGGAAGGGAAAATCAAAGGGAACTCAGGTCAGGGCCACGCAAGCTTTAAATAGCGAAGTAAATCAATCTAGTGACCACTCAGAACAAATACAATCTGATCTGAAGGTTGTTAACCTATCAGATTTCCCCCTAAATCACCACCATATTTCACTGCTGCAAAAAGGCCTAACATTCTCCCCCACTACAACGATGAGCGAATTTGAGGTCTTCAAAGATATCAATTTGTTCTTGAGGAAATTAATTTTTAGGTACTGGCATGCAAAGAGGGACACCCAAGATATAGACACGGACCAACTAGACAAACAAGAGCGCGACTCTCTCGAAGCCCTAATAGCCCTCCTTGATGAAAATCAACAGTGGAACTCAGAAGGGGAAGCCACTCAAGTGTCGCCTAGCTGCCCCCGCCCATCCCAACTGACGATTAAATCCCAAAAAATGCCCCCCCTGTCCAAACATAGACATATCCAGCTCTTTTTGGAACAAGTAAAAAGGGACCTTATGGGGGTCAATTGGGAATATAAAGGATATGACAATCTTAGCCGGGAAGAGAGAAGGGCCCTACGGGAATTAGAAAATGCAAAGGATATTGTTATTAAAGCAAGCGATAAGGGAGGCAACACGGTCCTTATGTCACATACCCTATATGAGGAGCAAACTATGCGCCTTCTCCGTGATGGATCTACATATCTACGTCTACACCAGAACCCTTTTCCCCAAATGATATCAGACTTAAACTTTAAACTTGAACTAGCCCTTGAAGCAGGTCTAATTACCAAAAGGGAACTCGAATACCTCAGAGTCAGTGAATTCAACATCCCTACCCTATACACAATTCCTAAACTACATAAGTCCATTACCGACCCCCCGGGGAGACCAATTGTATCAGCTGTAAAGGGTCCCCTCGAGAGGGTCGGTAAGTACGTGGACGCACTGATTAAAGAACTTGTACATGAACTACCATCATATGTTCAGGACACACGGGATGTTTTGGGGCACCTGGAAGACATATCGATACCCAAAGGTATGTTACTGGTCGGAATTGACGTGGAGTCGTTATACACGTCAATTCCGCACAGATGGGGACTAGCAGCGACACAATTCTTTTTGGAAAATAAATTTCCGTCATTAGCAGGCCAAAATGAATTTATCATTGAACTATTGCAATTTATGTTAGAAAACAACTATTTCCAATTTCTTGGGATATACTACAAACAAATTAGGGGCACATCGATGGGTGCCCCATGGGCCCCATCATATGCATGCCTGCACCTTGGCTTTTGGGAGTCTGAGTGTGTGTACCCCTCGTCGATGTACCTCAGCCACTGTCGTTTGTGGCTGAGGTACATCGATGACGTGATCATGATTTGGGATGGCCTGCCATCTGAATTGACACAATTCATTAATGAACTTAATGACAACGACCGTAATATTAGGTTAACATATACGTATGACACCAATGAATTGTCATTTCTGGACCTTACGGTGTTTGTCAGGGATGATAAGTTACATACAAAAACCTTTCGAAAAGACACAGCGGCAAACACTTTGCTGCTAGCGTCCAGCCATCATCCCGCATCTCTGAAACGGGGTATCCCCGTGGGACAGTTCCTCCGCGCAAGAAGGAACTGCTCAGAGGAGGGGGATTTCCACAGGGAAATGTATGACCTACATGGGAGGTTTCGTGATAGGGGTTACTCGCATACGGACATCAGACGTGCTAGGAAAAGAGCACTACAGACAAATAGATCGTCTTTGTTGGTGAACTCTACTAAAGAAAAAGCAAAAACCTCAAGCCACCCTCCCCTTAGAATCATTACCAAATTTGGTACCCAGTGGGACCAAATCAAAGAAATTCTGGGCCGACATTGGCACATTTTATCTGAGGCCCCCATTTTGGGAAAACTTGTCAGCAAAAAACCTCTGCTCACTGCCCGTAGAGCTACAAATTTAAGGGATCGCTTGGTACACTCAGAGTACACCCGCCCTAAAAAACGCAGCTGGCTTACTGACCTTCCACCCCTTAGGGGTATGTACAGTTGCGGTAGATGCCATATATGTAGGCATGTGGATAGGACGGATGTGTTCGCCAGTTCTGACAATAAAAGACAATTTAGAATCAATAATTTTATCAACTGTACAACCACACGGGTAGTCTATATGTTGACTTGCCCGTGTGGCCTTATTTATGTTGGCAAGACCAAAAGAGAGCTGAAAGTCAGAACTGGCGAACACATCCAAAGTATTATCAACAAGGATGATGACCGGCCACTATCGTTGCACTTTCTTGATAAACATGAAGGTAAACCGGATGGCCTTAGGGTTAAGGGTATATACAAGCTTAATTTGCCCCATAGACGTGGAGATTTTGATAAGATCTTATGCCAGAAGGAGAAGATGTGGATCTTCTATTTAAACAGCATGCAGCCTTTTGGATTGAACAATGAATTTAATTTATCTCCATTTTTGGAACAATGACTTAAATATTCACAATCTAAAGGTTCCCATCCGAAAATTGATTGGTTCTAATCGAGGATCCACATCTTCTCCTGCCCATAACGGGCAGCTTTTAAAGAAAATTGACTGTGTGTAGTGTTGCTCACGACCATGTCTCTGCTCTCTACACGAATATCAGTGAGTGACATGTGAGACGTAACCTATGCGAGACAGTGACCCATGACCTTATTCCATCCCAGTTTGCCTCGATCATTTGGCTACCAACCAACTGATTGAATTGAAGCCGCACTGCCCCCAGATTATGAAATTTTCATATTTTAAATTATAATCTGTACAACAGATTATTCTGTTGTTCCATGTGCGGGTAATACCAGTGTAATGCCTATATGTAACTACATATCCGGACTATCCGGAACCACTTTGTACTAAGTTGTCTCATGCGACTTCATAGGCAATCTCACTGGTAACAATGTTTTTATCCCGTGTGTGGATGACAATACATGGGACGTGAGCTGCCATTTAATCTGGCCAAAGCGATGGTTGGCTGCATATATTCATACTCATTATTTTCATTCCGTGTGTGTATGCCATGCAATTTTTGATCAATTATTGGGATATCTCTGTTTATTGTCAGGAGGTTGATATGTGTTGCAATTTAATTCGGAACAATAGACTGTTCCCTCTTGCTTCCATATATCACTATTTTGACTATCTTATTATTATTATTATTATTTAGTATATGGTTATATATGCACGGTTTGTTTTTGTTTTTGGAAATGCAGCATTCCTCAATTGGCTTTTATGTATTGATAGCAGTTGCTTGACAAGCCTTTTTCCGTTATTTTATGATGGTAAGAGATGCAATATTCAAATCTGACCACATACACAAGTCAATCAGATTGAATCTTTATGTATCCACTACCCTCAATGGTTTTGTCTAAATAGATGTATGTATGGGTGTGATTGGCACATTTTTGGTGATTGCAATTATGGTCAAGCTATGGTATTCAGGTGTTAATTAAGAAGACAGGAAATTGAACACTAGCCTTCTGGCTATTTAAACATCCAGCTACTGATACCACATTAGCTCTGAAGAAGCTTGGCAACAAGCGAAAGCGCTCAGCATTTGACCCATGTGCAGGTGGCACACAGACTCTCACACTTTAACTACAATATCCTTCTAAATTGGATGTGAACATCCCTAACGATCCTGATCGGATCAATCAAGATTTGGGATATCAGGTGAAACCTTTGCGGTGAACACGGATGCCGAGCGTCTCTCCGGATTGTTTATACTATTGGATATGAGACACTAACAAGCTTGACCCTTGTGACTCACCTTACCTTCTGCCGGAGGATACCCGGAAGTAACCCGCTCATGCCTACAACAAGCTAATACCGCATGAACGTGTTTTCAAACCCACACGAACGCGGCCATCAGCAACTCCTTTGGGCTCTACTCCTTCTTCATTGAAGACGTCAGACGGTGAGCTAAAATGTACCCTCACATTCATGAGGCATTTTGTTTATGGCCATTTTCCGTCCATCCTTAAAAGCCCTCTATGTGAGGTTGCTTGAGCTGCAATTGTCCACCACACAATCAGGACACCGTTTCCTTCCTTGGCTCTGGTTGAATGACACATACATATGTCTAACCAGCCATCGGTTCACATCCGAGGGGACTTTTGTTGTGTATTAGCACTTGCACTTTACCTACAAGGACCTAGTCTACCCACTCATGTAGCCAATCCAGCTCTGGAATTCCAGTGAAATAGTATAGACCCGGGTCTCTAGTGACTTTAATTGATGAGTGTGAGTGCATGAATGCATGAGATATATGTGTAATGTCTGTGGTGGCCACCAGCACACAATAGGACTTTTATTTGCCCTATTTTTTAAATACACATGGTTGTTGGATTATGTTTCTACATATTGTGACACAATAAAGTTTTTGTAGGTTCAACTGTTTGTTCTTGAGCGGACCATCTTTTTTTTGGGGGGATCTCCTCTTGACCCCTTCCTTCCCTTTCTTACATATGCTTTATGGTCCATTGAACAACCGTTTGACAGCTAGTCAGCTACACACCACTGAGTTACATGATTAATGATATGGGTGACATGAGAGACATATTAATCTGATTAATTACCACAGTGGGAGGGAATTCCCCTCCCCCCGTTTGTCACCCTAGAACCTACTATTGGATGACTTTAAGGTGTCCTTTCCCCCCCTTTCTTTTAAAAGGTAAATTGATTAATGAAATCCCACCTAACCAGGTCTTGAGGTATAAAATAATTGCAATCATTGCCACCACGATGATGTGATGAACAAATGGGACGCAGTTTGAATTACTGACAACTGAAAAAACGACTCCCAGAGAAAATATACTACTGAGTGGTAAAAAAAAAAAAAAAACAGGGGCGGGTAATTACAATTTTTGATCAAATATTTACCAGCATGGCCTGTTCCTGCGCTCAACATCTGTGAGGCTTTACAGTGTTGTGCCCCCACCACCGCCTAAGGCCCAATTTTTCTGCCCCTTTTTAACAGGGGCATGTAATTACAATTCTTGATATAATATTTCACAGCAGGGCCCATTCCAGCGCCCACCAAGAGTAACTGTGAGGGCTTATGCCCCGTACACACGGTCTGATTTTCCGATGGAAAATGTGTGATAGGACCTTGTTGTCAGAAATTCTGACCGTGTTTAGGCTCCATCACACATTTTCCATCGGATTTTCCGACACACAAAGTTTGAGAGCGGGCTATAAAATTTTCCGACAACAAAATCCGTTGTCGGAATTTCCAATCGTGTGTACACAAATCCGATGCATGCTCAGAATAAATAAAGAGATGAAAGCTATTGGCTACTGCCCCGTTTATAGTCCCGACGTACGTGTTTTACGTTACCGCGCTCAGAATGATCGGATTTTCCGACAACTTTGTGTGACCGTGTGTATGCAAGACAAGTTTGAGCCAACATCCGTCGGAAAAAATCCCAGGATTTTGTTGGAATGTCCGATCAATGTCCGACCGTGTGTACGGGGCATTACAGTGTTCTGGTACCACCAATACCTAAGGCTCAATTTTCCGCAGAGTGTATAGGGCAGGCCGTATAATATATACAGGCGGTCCCCTATTTTCAAACATCTGACTTACAAACGACTCCTACTTACAAACGGAGGGAGACAACAGGAAGTGAGAGGAAATCTACCCCTAGGAAGGGAAATTATCTCTTGTAAGAGTTAATATGGGAAAAAGGTGTCTCCCCACTGATGCTTTATCACCAATCCTGGTTTCCCTAATAACCCAAAATTTTCAAAATCCAATTGTCATTGGGACAGAAAGTGAGGTGAAATCTTCTGAACAGGGGCACAGACAGCAAAACAAATTTTGCAGGGGTGATGATAACCCTTCACTATATTATGCAAAAAGCTTAAAAATAGATTTTTTGGCTGGAGCTACACTTACAAAATGTACCTGTTCCAAATTACAAACAGATTCAACTTAAGAACAAACCTACAGTCTCTATCTTGTTTTAACCCAGGGACCGCCTGTAAACTGCTGCTGTTCAGAGTATATAGGGCCTGGGGGCCCCACACCTTTTTTTTTATTAATTTGGGTGCGGGGTTCACCTTAATATTCATACCAGACCCAAAGGGCCTGGTAATGGGCTGGGGGGGGGGGCAACATTACATTACTGCCGCAAGCAGTTTTAAATTACTTTTTTTCCTTTAGAAATGTCATTTTGTGCAGGGACTGTTCTAAACACAGGAAAAATGCGCCACTTTACAGGCATACGATACACAACCCCAGGCACGATATTTAAAGGAATATTACACTTTTATTGTTTCACTTTAAGCATTATTAAAATCACTGCTCCCGAAAAAACGGCCGTTTTTAAAACTTATTTTTTGCTTTGATACATGTCCCCTAGGGCAGGACCCGGGTCCCGCAACACTTTTTTGACAACAACTTGCATATTAGCCTTTAAAATTAGCACTTTTGATTTTTCACGTTCGAGACTCATAGACTTTAACGGGGTTCTCGTGTTCGCACAAATTTTTGGTCTGTTCGCATGTTCTGCCGCGAACCAAACCGGGGGGTGTTCGGCTCATCCCTACTCCAGATCTGTGCCTTACAATATTTCCAAACTCTGCAGGAAGTTCCTTTTGTTCTCATGGCTCTTGCTCTGATACAGTATGCATTGTCAGCTTTTATAGAGGGGTGTGTGCCTTTCCAAATCATGTCCAATCAATGTATTTTACCACAGGTGGATTCCAATCAAGGTGTAGAAACATCTCAGCACGATCAAGAGAAATAGGAGGCACCTGAGCTAAATTTCAAATGTTGTCGCAAAGGGTCTAAATACCTTATGCCAATGTGATATATTTTAATTATTCAGAAACCTTTCTAAAATTCCATTTTCGCTTTGTCTTTATGGGGTACTGAGTGCAGATTAATGAAAACAAATATGATTTTAACCACTTCAGCCCCGGAAGGATTTTCCCCCTTCCTGGCCAGGCCATTTTTTGGGATATGGCACTGCGTCACTTTAACAGACAATTGCGTGGTCAAATAGAGATTTCTTTTGGTGGTAATTGATCACCTCTGCGTTTTTTCTTTTTTGCTCTATAAACTAAAAAGTGTGACGATTTTGAAAAAACACATTATTTTGTACTTTTTGCTAAAATAAATATCCAAAAAAAAAATGTCATCATCCGTTTAGACCGATATGTATTCTTCTTCATTTTTTTTGTAAAAAAAAATTACAATAAGCGTACATTGATTGGTTCGTGCAAAAGTTATAGCGCCTACAAAATAGGGGATAGATTTATGGCATTTTTATTAATTTTATTTTTTTACTGGTAATGGCGGCGATCTGCAATTTTTTCCGGGACTGAGACATTGGGGTAAACAAATCGGACACTTTTGATGCTTTTTTGGGAACATTGACATTTATACAGTGACCAGTGCTATAAATAGCCATTGATTACTGTATAAATGTCACTGACAGGGAAGGGGTTAACACTAGGGGGCGATCAAGGGGTTAAATGTATTCCCTATGTGTGTTCTAACTGGGGGGGGGGGGGAGATGTGGCTGGCTAGAGGAGGAGATAGATCCTTGTTCCACGATCTGTCTCCTCTCCCCTGACAGAACCGGGATTTGTTTGTTTACACACAGAGATCCAGATTCCTGCTCTGTCACGAGCGATCGCGGGCACGTGCATCTGCTCCGGGGACATGGTGCGGGCGCACGCATGCCTGCTACAGCACCTTAAAGAGCCGACGTACAGCTAAGAGCCGACGTACACATAAGATAACAGCAGTATTACTATCCAATAATTCTCTTTTGTATTACATGTGTACAGCTAAAGAGCAGACGTACACATAAGATAACAGCAGTATTACTATCCAATAATTCTCTTTTGTATTACAGGTGTATAAAACATGCTTCTCAAAATTGTATATATGTGGCTGTGACATGTTTTATTTTTGTTTTTTTGTTTTTCAGTCATCATTTTGACATAGGGCCTTTTGAAGATCTCTGGCCCGCAATCTTTGTGTATATGATACATCAATCTTGTGGTAAAAATTGGTAAGGTAAACTTTCAAACTTTCATTTTAATTATTAGTAGGTCTAAAGTGTAAACAAAAGTAAATTAAACACTTTCTTTAATATCATTTGATGAATCATATCATTATTTTTCCCCAAGACAGTACAAAGAACAATAAAATATAAATATAGTGTGTGTGTGTGTATGTATATATATATATATATATATATATATGTATATATATATATATATATATATATATATATATATATATATATATATATATACTATAATACTTTGTTGAAGCACCTTTTGATTTTATAACAGCACTCAGTCTTTTTGGGTATGAGTCTATTAGCATGGCACATCTTGACTGGGCAATATGTGCCCACTCTTCTTTGCAAAAACACTGTCAGATTTTGAGGTCATCTCCTGCGCACAGCCCTCTTCAGATCACCCCACAGATTTTCAATCAGATACAGGTGTGGGCTCTGGCTAGGCCATTCCAAAACTTTATTCTTCTTCTGGTGAAGCCAATTCCTTTATTGATTTGGATGTATGCTTTGGGTCGTTGTCATGCTGAAAGATGAAGTTCCTCTTCATGTTCAGCTTTCTAGCAGAAGCCTGAAGGTTTTGTGCCAATATTGACTGGTATTTGAAACTGTTCATAATTCCCTCTATCTTGACTAAGGTCCCTGTTCCATCTGAAGAAACACAGCCCCGAAGCATGATGCTGCCACCACCATGCTTCACTTCGGGTATGGTGTTCTTTTGGTGATGTGCAGTGTTATTTTTTCGCCAAACATATCTTTTGGAATTATGGCCAAAATAATAAATAATAAATCTACACCATAGCCCAGACATATGAAGAATACGGGACATTGTTGTCACATGTACCATGCAGCCAGTATTTGCCAGATATTCCTGCAGCTTTAGGGCTCTTGGCAGCCTCACTGATCAGTGTTCTTCTCATCTTTTCATCAATTTTGGAGGGACATCCAGTTCTTGGTAATGTCACTGTTGTGCCATATTTTCTGCACTTGATGACTGTCTTCACTGTGTTCCATGGTATATCTAAAACCTTGGAAATTATTTTATACCCTTCTCCTGACTGATACCTTTTAACAATGAGATCCCTCTGATGCTTTGGAAGCTCTCTGTGGACCATGGCTTTTTCTGTAGGATGCTCTGTGCCCATACATTATTTTCTCATACGGTATTATCTAGTTAACTGCTCTAATCCATTGGTTTATAGTTTGGGCCATAGGTTGCATCCATCTTAATGATATTTGTTTACGTGCCATAAAAAATCTTTCTTGTAACAGAATCCTTTTATATTCCGACCATTCTTCCACCCCTAGTAGTCCCAATACACATACTTCCAAGGTATATGATACCTCCCTTTTCATAATACTTCTCAATTTATCTACCACGTGTTGCCAATATTCAGCTATTTCAGGACCTGACCACATCAAACGTATAAAATCTGCCTCTGCATAGTGGCAGCGTCTACAATCAGATGAGGTCATTCTTCCAATTCTATGCATTTTCTGAGGGGTAAGATATGTTTGATGGATAATATACCTTTGAATGGAGACACTCCCATATGCAAATAACAAATCCTACCCCATTTCTCTTCTGTCATGTGAGGTCTGGGAGCACTTCCTGCCATTTATCTCTTATTTTAAGTGGCGCGCCACTTAACTTGCCCCTCAGCAACTGAGAGTATAGAACAGATATTAGACCTTTTGGTCCTTGTGATCGTAATATACCTATTAAAGGATACTTGAATACCTTAGGGTCTTGACGTCCAAATTGAGCCTGAAACATATGTCTTAGCTGTAGGTACTTATAAAAAATAACGTATGGGGAATATCATATTGTTGACTCAAGAATTCAAATGTTTGCAAATTTTTATGATCATATATCTGTTTTAATGTAACTATTCCCCTCTTCCTCGAAAATTCACTATCTAGAGACATATTCAGTTGCTCTAGAGAGAGGTTATCCCACATGGTGGGTCTCTAGGAGGCTATCTCTAAAACCAGAGGCGGCTCTCTAATTAGGCAAATTAGGCGGTTGCCTTAGGCCTCGCCCCCAAAGGGGCCTCGCGGCCGCCTAATTTGCCCATACCGCAACCTTGATGATTCGCCGGGACCGCCCTGCATTCTCGATCCAGAGTCCCTGCAAATCAGATTTCCGCAATGCCCGCGGCTTGTGCGGGGTGTCTCCGCTCCCGCACACCGCAAGCTCCACTCCACTGTGCATTGCAGCCGGCATCTCTCCCCAGCTGCCTGACAAACACAGTGCACTGCAGAGCGAAGCGAACTGAACCCGCCCCTCCTCCTCCTGTGCTGTGATGTTTTCCTGTGCACGGAGGAGGGAAGGAGTCACACCACTGTACCGAGAGGCGCACTGGTCTGAGGTCTGTGTCATCTAAAAGTGAGTCTTGGAGGGGAGGAGGGCATGAAGAGGAGGGCGAGGGAGGGGGAACAAGCAAAGAGTTCACTTGGAGTGATTTGGGGGAGAGGATATCCATCCATCCCCCATACCATCCTGGCTCCATCCACCCCACCCCAATCCCGGCTCCATCTATCCCCTGATCCAATCCCAGCTCCATCCATCCCACCCCAATCCCATCCTGGCTCCATCCATCCCCCGATCCAATCCCAGCTCCATCCATCCCCCCGATCCAATCCTGGCTCCATCCACCCCATCCCAATCCCATCCCGGCTCCATCCATCCCACCCCAATCCCATACCGGGTCCATCCATCCCCCGATCCAATCCCAGCTCCATCCATCCCCCCATACCATCCCGGCTCCATCCACCCCACCCCAATACCATCCCGGGTCCATCCATCCCCCGATCCAATCCCAGCTCCATCCATCCCCCCATACCATCCCGGCTCCATCCATCCCCCCGTTCCCATACCAGCTCCATCCATCCCCCCATATCATCCCGGCTCCATCCACCCCAATCCCATCCCAGCTCCATCCATCCCATCCCGGCTCCATCTATCCCCCGATCCAATCCCAGCTTCATCCATTCCCCATACCATCCCAGCTCCATTCACCCCAATCCCATCCCGGCTCCATCCACCCCCCCTGATCCAATACGATTCCCATCCCATCCCCCCATACCATCCCAGCTCCATCCACCCCCCATACCATCCCAGCTCCATCCACCCCACCCCAATCCAATCCTGGCTCCATCCATCCTCCCGATCCCATCCCGGCTCCATCTATTCCCTCAATCCCATCCCGGCTCCATCCAGTCCCCCCTGATCCCATCCTGGCTCCATCCACCCCCCAATCCAATCCTAGCTCCATCCATTCCCCCCGATCTCATCCCGGCTCAATCCATTCCCCCGATCCCATCCATCCTCCCAAACCATCCCGGCTCCATCCATCCCCTGATCCCATCCTGGCTCCATCCCCCAATCCCATCCCAGCTCCCTCCATCCCCCCCATTCCATCCCGGCTCCCTCCATCCTCTCAATCCCATCCTGGCTCCCTCCATCCCCCCAATCCTTTCCCGGCTCCATCTACCACCCCGATCCCAGCCCAGCTCTATCCATCCCCCGATCCCATTCTGGCTCCATCCATCCGCCCGATCCCATTCCGGCTGTATCCCCCTAGAACATATCTTCTCCCCTCCCAAAGCCCCCTAGCACATATCCTCCCCCCAATCAAACAGATGCTGTCTGCCACAAAGGGGGTGGCATCCATTTGATGGCACAGTGGCTGCACTTCATGGGCACAGTGGCTGCATTTGATGGGCACAGTGGCTGCATTTGATAGGCACAGTGGCTGCTTTTGATGGGCACAGTGGCTGCTTTTGATGGGCACAGTGGCTGCTTTTGATGGGCACAGTGGCTGCTTTTGATGGGCACAGTGGCTGCTTTTGATGGGCACAGTGGCTGCTTTTGATGGGCACAGTGGCTGCTTTTGATGGGCACAGTGGCTGCTTTTAATGGGCACAGTGGGTGCATTTGATGGGCACAGTGGTTGCACTTATAGGAACAGTGGCTGCATTTTATGGGCACAGTGGCTGCAATTGATGGCACAGTGGCTGCATTTGAGGGCACTGTGGCTGCATTTGATGGGGACAGTGGCTGCATTTGATGGGCACAGTGGCTGCATTTGATGGGCACAGTGGCTGCATTTGATGGGCACAGTGGGTGCACTTCATGGGCACAGTGGGTACACTTCATGGGCACAGTGGTTGCATTTGATGGACACAGTGGCTGCACTTGATGGACATGGTGGCTGCACTTCATGGGCACAGTGGCTGCAATTGATGGCACAGTGGCTGCATTTGATGGGCACAGTGGCTGTATTTGATGGGCACAGTGGCTCCATTTGATGGGCACAGTGGCTGCATTTGATGGGCACAGTGGCTGCATTTGATGGGCACAGTGGCTGCATTTGATGGGCACAGTGGCTGCAATTGATGGGCACAGTGGCTGCATTTGATGGTCACAGTGGCTGCATTTGATGGTCACAGTGGCTGCATTTGATGGTCACAGTGGCTGCATTTGATGGTCACAGTGGCTGCATTTGATGGTCACAGTGGCTGCATTTGATGGTCACAGTGGCTGCATTTGATTGGCACAGTGGCTGCAGTTGATGGTTTGTTTTTTTTTAGAATTTTTCAGTTTGTTTGCACCCCCCCCCCCCCCCAAGAATTGTGAGCACCAGCCACCACTGATCTTTGTATCATGTCTGCAGCCTCTGACCATCTCTTGTATCATCTCTGCAGTCTCTGACCATCTCCTGTATCATGTCTGCACAGTCTCTGACCATCTCCTGTATTACGTCTGCAGTCTCTGATCATCTCCTGTACTATGTCCGCAGTCTTTAATCATCTCCTGTAGTATGTCTGCAGTCTCTGATCATCTCCTGTAGTATGTCAGCACAGTCTCTGACCATCTCTTGTATCATGTCTGCAGTCTCTGACCATCTCCTGTATCATGTCTGCAGTCTCTGACCATCTCTTGTATCATGTCTGCAGTCTCTGACCATCTCCTGTATCATGTCTGCAGTCTCTGACCATCTCTTGTATCATGTCTGCAGTCTCTGACCATCTCTTGTACCATGTCTGCAGTCTCTGATCGTCTCTTGTATCATGTGACCTTCATGTAAATCAGGGGTCTCAAACAGACGGCCCTCCAGCTGTTTTAAAACTACAAGCCCCATGGATAAATATGCGTGTAATATATAATATATATGTAATATATATATTTGATTAAAGAAGAATTGTTAAGAGAAAATTCTATAAACGGTGAATTCATAGTTAATAGAATTTAAAACTCTTAATATATGCAATTTATACAGTTAATTTTTATCGCTTTAATTATTTTTCCCATTATGGATGTGAATGGAGCCTCATGTCTTAGATTTGCCTAGGGCCTCAAAAAGCCCAGAGCCGCCTCTGTCTAAAACCTATTAGTTTTTTGAACTCTCTCCATACTGCCCCAGCCAATATTACTATAGATATCTTTATTCTAGGTAAAAAGTTGATTTTGGCTTCTAACCCAATCAATGGGTCTTTCACCTGTAGTATCTTCAGTAAATGTCTTTTGATCCCATTTTTTAAAAATTTTACATCACCCATGTTTTTGTGAGTGAACAATCTTAACTTAAAGCGGAACTTCACTCTCTTAATCAAGATTGACTATTTTTAATCCTTATGCTGGAGCATTAGTAAATTATGTCATACATCCCGGGTGCCTTAGGTAGGGGAGGATGTGTTTTCTCAGCTAAGCATAGCTAAGAGGTGATTTCTCAGCAAAATAAAGCTTGAAAGCATGGACGGATGGGTGAGTTTGCTCTGAATATTAAAAATGAATGAAATTTATGTTTTTGGTTTGTTTGGCTCAGGTGCAGTGCCGTTATGCTTTAAGATAACCTTGGGTACCGGATCATAAACCATAATGTTATAGACATATAGACATATCTGCTGGAGTATAGAGCCAAAACTTTTTTCTTGCTTTTGTATAGATTAGGGAATGGTTAAAACCCCCTGTCAAGCTTCTTTTTTTTTTTTTTTTTAACTATCTTTCTCCTATTGGGAGAAATACCACCTCCTTCCTTCACAGCAGTATGTAAGAGAAAGTCTCTCCAAAATAAAGAAATCCCCTCTTTAATAACTGCTACCGGAACAAGAGTCCCAATTAGAAGTTTTCTTCTCTTTTTCTGTTGTGCTGCAATTTAAAACTTTGGATTATGCCTTACATTACACTTTAATGTGAATTGATGACTTTTTTGGCATATGGTATCATTTCCTAACCTGTTTTCTTCTTTTTTTCAAGTTTTGAGCTGGAAAAATTGTGTCGTTTCACTATGTCAGTGAAGAAGAACTATCGACGAGTACCTTATCATAACTGGAAACATGCGGTAACCGTGTCGCATTGTATGTACGCCATATTACAGAATAGCAAAGACCTATTCACAGAGTTGGAGGTAGGATAATATCTGTTGCTTACCCCCTTTTGTGATTGCAATATATCATTTTAGGTTGAAATGGTAAATGCTCCTTGCTGGGTGAATGTAAATTTGACCTGCATCAGAGAACTAGGAACGCACAACAGCGTGTGTTCCTAGTTCTCAGACCTGCTATCAAGCAGATAGTCATACAGATATTGGCAAGTTAACTGAAGCATACTGATTCTACACTTGGTCTGGTAACCTAAGCTATAATAAACTGTGGCCATAAAAGGCTTAATAAACCCATATTTTCTTTACAAAAGGCTCCACATACTGTATATCTGTGTCCAAATACTTTTTGGGTACATTATTTTTTTTAAATCGATAAATTTTTATTGAATATTTCACAGAATATAAGTGAAAAAACATGTCGAAAAATATTCTCTTAGACATGCATTTCCTCAGTTTATGACAGTCTTGAGGATTATTCCATAATAAAGTCTGTATACAATAGACATGTTAACCAAGGTAAAAAGTGTGATATATAATATATGACTTGCTGGATCAAGAGCGAATTACACCCCCCCCCCCCCCCCCCGCCCAGGCACCCCAACTGGGAACACGCTGCGCTCAGGAGGTGAGCGGTGTCCCCCATCCCTCTTTTGGGGGTTATTGCACTGTTTTCATTGTTAGATAATGTCTAGTGTTAGTCTAAGTAATATATGAAAAGAAGTGATGTTCAAAGAAGAAAAATAAAAAAAAATATAAAAGGATACAATAATCTAAAATAAAATTAGGAAAAAACACAGTCAGATTGTTATTTCCCTTTGGATATGGTTTATAAGTGATACATTTAGGTTTTATGTTTTATTGTGTACCAATCTACCCATTTTTACCATATTTTTTGGGCTTTACTATGATTGTTTTGGGTTGATGCATATAACATCTCGTACGCTGCATGAGTGTTAGTCGTAGTTATTACTTCATGAAGAGACGGGGTAAGTTGATCTCTCTAATGGCGAATTATCGCTAGTATTGCACTCAAAAGAATATGTACTTCTATGGCCCTGTACTCTGGTGGAATCAACTCTATGTCCAAGGATAAAATTGCATTTTCCGGTGACACGGGGACTTTAATATTCAGTACTTGTGAAGTTGTACCATAAACTCCCTTCCAAAAGGGGATTATATTAGGGCAAGACCAGAATACATGGTACAATGTTCCCATAGCACCACAGTTTTTCCAACAGGTATTGGAACTTTGTGGGGAGAATTTAGCTATCCTATAGGGTGTCTGATACCATCTGAAGAGGATTTTCTGTGATAATTCCTATAGATTTATACTCTTTGTCGCAGCGTACGTGATGTGTAGTGCCTTTCGCCATTGTTCCAGGGAGTAAGAGGTATAAGTCCTTCTCCCAGGCAGTCATATGAGTCATTTTTAAAAGTATATCCTTATTCTTCAGTATATTATAGAACAACAATATACCTTTAATCTTGGTGGTAGGGTTTGTGTAGTATTGGAGTACCCTCCATGGCATAGTTGTTTCCAAGTTGGAGCGTAGCAGATGTGTTATTCTATGGTATGTGTAATATTCTGAGTTAGCTAGGTTGTATTCAATTTGTATAGCCCTGAAGGTTTTAGGAGTTGGACCAATCATTATATCTTCAATTCTTTCTATCCCCTTTTCCACCCAGCTTGAGACATTTAAGTCAGGGATGATGTGTGCTAAGCTATAGGTAGGCATTGATAGCGTGGAGGTAATAGAGTCCTGAGAGGGAGTGTAAAACAAGGCTCTCCTTGCATGAAGTGATGCTGTGATGGTGGGAGAAAGTGATGTGTATCTAGGGGTGTATTGTTGGCTGGTAAGAAGAAAGTGATATAGATCGCCTCCTTTAAGTTGTATATTTTCCAGTTCTTTCCATCTAGTATTGGGGCTTTGGGGGAACCATGTTTTGATTTGTGCCAATATTGAGGCAATGTAGTAATCTTTGAGTACTACTAAGCCCACTCCTCCCGCCTTCCTAGTGTTGATTAGTTTGGAGAATGCACCTTTCGCCCTCCTCCCTTGCCAAAGATATCGGTTGATCATGGATTGGGCTTTAATAAAGAAGGTATTAGATGCTGGAATAGGGATGGTCCTAAATAAATATAGAAATTGTGGTAGCAGTACCATTTTAAAGGCTGCTTGTCTCCTGGACCAGGATAGTTCCGTTTTTGCTAGATCTTGAAGTCTGGAGTGTAGTTTGTCTATGAATGTGGAGTAAGTTAAGGTGTGCCTAGGTAATTAAGGTGTTAAGGTGATGCCTAATTAATTTATACCAGTGGTGTTCCACGTGTATGGATATAACTGTTCCATTTTGCGCCTAGTTTTAGGAGGTATATTGATGCCAAGGATGTATGACTTAGTGTCATTTACTTTGTAATAGGATATACCATTGAACATTTTGAGTGTTTGATGTATCGAGGCTAATGAGGTCTCCACGTCTGTGATCATGAGTATAGACTAATGGTGTGTGTTGAGTTGCTAAACCTATGTCCTGTAATTTGAGGGTGGTTGCATATGTAACTCGCCAGAGGTTCCATGAGAAGGTTGAATATTAATGGTGAAAGTGGGCACCCCTGGCGAATTCCATTTGTGATATTAAATGGAGTGGAAAGTACCCCCGAGGTGTAAACCTGGGCAGAGGGCTTGGAGTATAATGCCATAATTGCAGAAAATATAGTGCCACTGAATCCAAACTTCTCCAATACCTTAGCAAGATATCCCCAATGTATCCGATCGAACACCTTCTCTGCATCCAAAGCTAGGAGCAGAGAAGGCTTTCCCTTCAGATTTGCTTGGTGGATTATATTAAGCGCTTAGTGGTGACAGTAGTTTGACGTCCTTTTGTAAATCAGGATTGGTCCATATGTATAAGCTGTGGAAGTATGTCTATTAGCCTTAGTGCAATAAGTTTGGCATATAGTTTCAGGTCGTTATTAAGTAATGATATCGGCCTGAAATTCTGTGGAAGAGATGGTTCCTTCCCTGGCTTGGGCAGGGTGATTACAAGTGCTTTCAACATTTCTGATGGGAAGGAAGAAGAGGCAGCTGCAGCATTGAAAATAGTGGTTAGGGGTGAGAGGATGTACTTGAATGTTTTATAGTATTCTCCTATATATCCATCAGAACCTGGGGACTTGTTTAGTGGTAGCGTATCAATAGCTTGAGACACTTCCTGGATTGTGAAGGGAGAGTTAGAGCCGGTTCACACAGGGGCGACTTGTCAGGCGACCTAGCCGCCTGACAAGTCGCCTCCCGTTCTGTACAATGGAACCGTTCTAATAGGAGCAACGCAAGTCGCTCCGACTTAGAGCCCTTTCACACTGGGGCGGTTTGCAGGCGCTATTGCGCTAATAATAGTGCCTGCAAACCGACCCGAAAGTGCCGCTGCTTGCATTCCAGTGTGAAAGCCCCGAGGGCTTTCACACTGGAGCGATGCGCTGGCAGGACGGTAAAAAAAGTCCTGCCAGCAGCATCTTCGGAGCGGTGAAGGAGCGGTGTGTATACTGCTACTTTACCGCTCCTGCCCATTCAAATCAATGGGACGGCGCGGCTATACCGCCGGCAAAGCACCTCTGCAGAGGCGCTTTGCGGTGGTATTTAACCATTTCTCGGCCGCTAGCAGGGGGTAAAACCACCCCGCTATCGGCCGCATACCAACGGTAAAACGCCGCTAATAATAGCGGCGTTTTACCGCCGACGCCGCTCCCCCGCCCCAGTGTGAAAGGCCTCTTAGAAAAAGGTTCCTGTACTACTTTGGGGGCGACTTGCATAGACTTCTATACAGAAGTCGTTTTGCAAGTCGCCGCGGAAGTCGTTTACAGGTCACCTCGCTGAGGCGACCTGCAAGTTGCGCCGCCCCTGTGTGAACCGGGGCTTAAGGTGCATTAGTTGTGTTAGGGTTAGTTGGGGAAGAGACACTTTCTTCAGAAAGCCATTTATTCCCTCGGGGGTTGGTTGAATGGTATGTGGATCATCTGCAAGATTGTACAGAGATCCATAAAAATGGCTAAATGTGTCGGTTATGTTTTGTGGGTGATGATGTTTATCTTTAGTGAGCGGGTGTAAGATGTACGGTATCTTGGTTTTGTACCTGCAGCCCCGTAAGCGCTGTTCTAGGAGTTTCCCCTCCCTGTTACCATTTACATAATAATTAATGTTTAGACGCCTAGTAGACTTTTCAGAATTTCCTAATAATAGTATTCGAAGATCATGTCGAAGTTGGGATAATTGTTTACAGATTGAGGGTGTGGGTTTTTGTTTATTACTGATTTCTAAGTTGTGAATTTTGTTTGTGAGATCCTGTAATTGCTGTTGGTGCTGCCTCTTCCTCCTGGCCCCCAGTTTAATAAAAATACCCCTCATGAACGCCTTATGGGCATTCCAGAGTGTAAACTTATCTTCCACAGAATCTACGTTTTCGCTAAAATATTGCAATAAATGTTGTTCCAATATAGTTTTGTTAGGCTTTTCCTGTAAAAGAAGCGGGTTAGCTCTCCAGATTGGAACAGGGTTCGAGGAGAATGAGTCACTTATTGTCAGCACTACAGGCTCGTGGTCTGACCACGTAATATCATTTATGGATGCTGCTACAGTTCTGGTCAAGGTCCATTGATCTACTAGGAAGAGATCAATTCGTGTGTATGACCTGTGTGGTGAAGAAAAAAAGGTGAAGTCTTTTTCCCCTGCATGAAGGCATCTCCAGGCGTCTAATACGTTTTTCTGATGTATAGTATTTTGAAGCGTTTGGGTTGTCCTGGTGGGGGTGGAGGTGGAATCAAGGTGTGAGTCTGGGATAAGGTTGAAGTCCCCACATATCACCAGAGCTACTTTTTGGTGGGCCCGTATCTTTTGAAAGGTTTTGTTAATAAAGCATATTTGGTTAGAGTTCGGGGCGTAAAGATTCACAATAGTGTACGTCGAGGAGTTAATTTCGCAAATTAGTATTATGAATCGTCCTTGTGGGTCTGCAATCACTTCATATTGATGGAATAAAACAGTGTCCCTTATTGCAATAAGAACTCCTCTTTTTTTTGAGTCTGCGTTTGCAGTAAAAATATGGGGGAACTGCTTATTTGTGCATTTTGGGGGCTGGATGAACTATTGAAGTGCGTTTCCTGTGCAGATAGGACATCACTTTTGAATTGTTGGGCTTCCTTCCATAATGACTTATGCTTGACAGGGTGATTAAGTCCTTTGGTATTTATAGAAAGAAATGTCACCCCCATGTGGACAGAGAAGGTTTAGTTGTTTGACATTCTGTGTACATATAAGTTCTTTTGTTAGTGGAGAGCTCCCTCAAGTGGTCAAAACTGGTATAGGTTGTTTTGCTAAGTGCTAGTGCAGACCAGAGAAGTGTTGTACTCACATTTTAAAGTGCAGGCATCTTTCCAGTTCTATTATCAGCCTATGCTGGTGAGGTCTCCTTGGAGGTGTTGATCTGGGAGAAACAGTAGTGGCTCCGTCTGAGAGCTGTAAAGGAATCTGTAAGTTCTGACTGTGTTGGAAAAATATAGTAAGAAGAAAAACAAAACTATGACTATGAACATAAAAACTTGAACTTTGAATAACATTAAGCTTTTCAAGTGAACATTGCGATCCAAGCATGGGTATAATTTTGCTGCTCAAGTGGTTTCAAAGGGGTGAGTTTGTGAGCCTACTCTCCCCATAGAACTGAAGAAAATACTTATTTGCTTTCCAGATGGTCAGTGTCTTTTAGCATTCTCAGCCGTGACCTTTTGCCATTCAGGACCCGCATGAGGAATACTCTTAGGGGAGTCAGGCCTGCTGACAGGCTCTGGAAGTCTCTGCCATTCTTTGAGCAGAGATAGACCTTTTTTACCAGTAAGTTTATGGTGAAGGTATGGCCCTCTTTGGTAATCGTGATTTTTGTAGTAAAGCCCCATCTACAGTTGATTATACAATTCCTGAGGGCTTTGGTGATTGTGGTGAGGCTCCTTCTTTTCCGCAGGGTGTATTGCGATAAATCTGCAAAAAATTGCAGATTTTGATACTGTGGGGGAATGTGCTCCTTGGTGCGCATTACAGGCATAAATTTTAATTTTGCGTGGTGAAAATGTAACCATAGTATTACATCCCTAGGGATCTGGTCAGGGAGGTATGACGGTTTAGGCAGGCGATGGATCCTGTCTATGGTCACATCTAGATCCGTGAGTTCAGGAGGGATTTCTTTAAACAGAGTAGTGGTGTACTCACACAGGTCTCCTTGCTGTATAGACTCTGGAATCCCTCTGATTTTTAAGTTATTCCTTCTATTTCTGTCCTCCATGTCAGCCATTTTAGATTTGAGCCCTTCTATTACCTCCTCTTTTTCATCATGGGCATCTACTAAACCGTTTACAGTCGCTGCAAATTTCCCCATCTTGTTTTCAATGTGCCCCACTCTGGATTCTAGAGCCTGTATCTCCTTATTGAACGTTTGCATGCAGGACATCATGTCAGTTTGGATTTAGCTCCTTAGGGACAGTAACATGTCCTTTAGTACTGTGTCCATAACTGGCTGATTATTTGTTGGGAACACCTCAATGCTGTCAGGCAGCTCTCTAGTGTCCTCCCCAGAATCAGTGCAGGGACTAGCTGTGGGGCTGCATCCAGAGCCATCCATCCGGAATTTGGCTTTAGCTGGGCTTGCAGACTGAGGGGTATTAGGGTAGGATTGCTGGCTGCCTGTGGACCCACTATTTTTGCTGATAGATGCAGAGTTAGCTGGGGTGGAGTGTGTGTTATAGGCTGGGGTGGATGTACGGCCTGCGCCATCTAGCCTACCTCAATGTGTCTGCCATGTAACAAAATTCATCAGTTTCTGGGGCTTCCTGAGTTTTTCTTTTCCTGGCCATTGTCACCGATGCTATGGTGTGCAGATCACTCTGTTTTTGGGGTGAAAACCCCCTCTGGAAAGTTGCTGTGTGCTGCTGTCTGTCTGTGGGAAGAGGAGCTCAGCTCTCACACTTCCATCTCTCTCTGCAGCCGGCCACACCCCCCCTTGGGTAAGTTATTTTAACCTATGTTGGATAAATAATAGAATCTGGTTGCTATGGGTAATAACTGCATTTTCCCATACTGAACTTATTTTGCATCAGCTCTGCAACATTTACGCTATACATTGGTGAGAGTTTTCTTAAACTGAACAAGACAGAGAGAGGAATTTATTCAAACTGGAGCAGACAGAATCTGAATCTGTTGTGCATGGCGACCAGTCAGCATCTGTCTTTCATTTCCAAAGCTTAACTAAGCAAGCTGAAACTAGAAGCTGATTGGTTGCCATGTACAGTTGCTCCAGTTTTGATATAATCACCCAAAATCTTGAGCAGCTGTGCATAGTAACAAATCAGATTTAGCTTTAAAAATGAAAGTTAGGAGCTGGATTGGTTGCCATGCACAGCTCCTCCCAGATTCTGTCTGCTTCAGTCTTTGTAAATTCCCCTTATTGTGTCTACTTTTTTTTTCCTTTTTTTGCGCTAACAGGTTTATCTAGTTTTTCCCCCTCCTGTACTACAGCTACCTGAGAGACTGCTCCTCCTATCTATTTTTTTCTGTACCTAGGTACAGGTAGTGAGAGGATTATTCTCCTCTACCCATGTTTTTTTTTTAACTTCTGGACTCCATAGGTTTGACGACAGGGACCTCTGAAGTGTTTCTGTCCAAAGAAGAACGAGGCGGGTTTTGAGGCTTTCGGCACCTGGCCCCTTCATAGAGGGTACAGTGCCTCCTACTTTCTGGGCCTGCTCTGCTGTGCCCTGCCCTGCCATGCCCTGCCCCAATGCTGAGCTGAGCACCTGGATGCAGGGTGTGGGATTCAGCTGACAGCACAATTTCTGGTGCTTGAAATTACTTAATTTGTACTTCATTACTCCATTTGATATTAGGATAGGTGGTCGTGGTGATGTCACAGATGACTCATTTCCATCCTAGCGATTCTGAGCCTGGATCCTGCAAGGGTGCTGGGCACCATTTTTTCCCTTAATTATCCATGCTACAAAGCGTGAGGGGCTGATGATCAATACTCTGCAGGAGTTTTTTTTTTTGGAGAGTCTGTCTGCTTAAAGTCTGAACCAGCATGGACATTGTAGAATAAAAGAAATGGCTGCAGACCATATCTGAGTCTGAGTCCATTTATTGGAAAACAAAGTGACACACACCAGACAATGGCAAAGACAGATGGTTGACACGTTTCACACAGTGGTACAGTGCTTATTCATACCCGTTTATGAATAAGCACAGTACTGTTGTGTGAAACACATCAACCATATGTCTTTGCCATCGTCTGGTGTGTGTCACTTGTTTTCCAATAAATGGACTCAGACTCCGATATGGTATGCAGCCATTTTGTCTCTTGGAAAACGAGCTGGGGCTAGCACCCACACAAAAGAGCTGTAACAAGCTTAATTCATTCACCTGGAGCAGCGTCTCCTTCACTTCATGGACATTGTACAGCCAGTGAAGCCAGCAGCTACTAATACTCAGGTAAGTTCTGGTCCTGTTTCAGCTCTGTCCAATGTCACCCTGCAGCAGTAGATCACTATTAGAAGTGAACAACTGCTGCCTGCAGTAGAGACCTGATGCAGACCCCTCTTGAAGAAAAAAGTATGTATATGTATATATATATATATATATATATATATATATATATAAAACTGTGCCTGCCACTATGTAAGTTTAAGCAAAGGACACACAACTCTGTAAGTTTAAAGAAAAGATTTGCACTTATGCCCTTATGCCGCGTACACACGAGCGGACATTACGGCGGACTTTGCCCGGCGGACTTTTCGTCGTACTTTCCGACGGACTTTATGAATGAACGGACTTGCCTACACACAATCCACCAAAGTCCGTCGAATTCGTACGTGATGACGTACGACCGGACTAAAACAAGGAAGTTCATAGCCAGTAGCCAATAGCTGCCCTAGCGTGGCTTTTTGTCCGTCGAACTAGCATACAGACGGCGGACTTTTCGACCGGACTCGATTTCAACGGATAAATTTAAAACAAGTTTTAAATCTAATTCCGTCCAACTTTTGAGAAAACAAAGTCCGCTGGAGCCCACACACATCGAATTGTCCGACGAAATCCAGTCCGCCGGGCAAAGTCCGCCGTAATGTCCGCTCGTGTGTACGCGGCATTAGGCAGAGTGTGAAGCTCCACGGTATTGTTTGTGAGGAGAAAACTGTTTGTATAGCTTTGTCTGGGTTCGGTAGTTCCGGATCAGGGTCTGGACCGTGGAGACTTCAAAGAGATTTTGATGTGAAGGTGTCTACGATCCTGTGTCCAATTTTTTTTATAGGCCTGCAGGTTCAGGTTATGTGCATGTGTGCATGCTACTTATACAGTGCCTTGAAAAAGTATTCATACCCCTTGACATTTTCCACATTTTGTCATGTTATAACCAAAAACGTAAATGTATTTTATTGGGATTGTATGTGATAGACCAACACAAAGTGGCACATCCTTATGAAGTGGAAGGAAAATTATAAATGGTTTTTAAGGTTTTTTTACAAATAAATGTGTGAAAAGTATGGCGTGCATTTATATTCAGCTCCCCTGAGTCAAGACTTTGTAGAAGCACCTTTCGCTGCAAGTCTTTTTGGGTATGTCTCTACCAGCTTTGCACATCTAGAGAGTGAAATTTTTGCCCATTCTTCTTTGCAAAATAGCTCAAGCTCTGTCAGATTGGATGGAGAGCATTCATGAACAGCAATTTTCTTGTGGCAAGCAAATGTCTTGCCACGGATTCTCAATTAGATTTAGGTCTGGACTTTGACTGGGCCATTCTAACACATGAATATGCTTTGATATAAAACATTCCATTGTAGCTCTGGCTGTATGTTTACGGTTGTTGTCCTGCTGGAAGGTGAACCCCCTTCCCGGTCTCAAGTCCTTTGCAGGTTTTCTTCTAAAATTGCCCTGTATTTGGCCGCATTCCTCTTCCCATCAACTCTGACCATCTTCACTGTCTCTGCTGAACAAAAGCATTCCCACAACATTATTCTGCCACCACCATGTTTCACAATGGGGATGGTGTGTTCAGGGTGATGTACAGTATTCGTTTTCTGCCATAGCTATTTGCTTTCAGGCAAAAAAGTAAAATTTTAGTCTCTGACCAGAGCACTTTTTTCCACATGTTTGCTGTGTCCCCCACATGGCTTCTCACAAACTGCAAATGGGAGTTCTTGAAAAAATTTTCACAATACAAAACGGAGTGTAAAACTATATAAAGGGTACAAAAAGGAAGGAGTAAACTCCAAAGGACAAAATAACAGTCAATCGTATACAGCACAAATGTGCTGGGAGCAATCCAACCATAATGATAGCATACTAATAACATAATAAAAGTGAAAATGAAAATAAAAATTAAAATAAAAGTGAAAATAAAAGTAATAGTGAAATGGACATTCTTAAGCTATCATGTGGATAGGGGAAGGCAACTGTTGTGAAATATATTTATCAGCATTACACTATCAAAGCAAACACATCATTGGACTATATTACGCCTTTCTCTCCAGACTTTTCACTGCGTGTCAGATTTTTTCCTAGTGCTACAATTGTTGGCAAGAAAGGATTTATAAGTATAGTGAGACTGCATAACTTCGAGAGCTTCAGATACATTAGGCACTGTATTGGAGTTCCAATTTCTCATTATTAGTGACCTGGTTGCTAGTAATATATGTGTGACCACTGTGCGAAAGAATAGGAAAGGGTACTGATACAGTAACCAAAAGTCGGACTTTAAAGGCATGGAAACAATGGAGAAGTTTTTTTCCCTTTTTTTCCCCCTTTTTCCCCCTTTTTTTTCTCTTCTTTCTCTTTTCTTTTCCCCTTTTCTCCCTTTCTCTTTGTTGTTTTGTTTTGTTTTTTCTGTCCCCTAGTGGTTTGTTCCCTACATGACAATCAATTGTCTTGTTTCCGCTTTATTTACAGTGACTCTGTATTCTACAAGTAAAGGATCCTACAAATGGATCAACGTGATATCACACGCTATATAGTAATGTATTCATACTATAAGTTTTTCACTTGGTTGTGTTTCAAGCTAACTATTCTAACCTTATCTCTAAACAATGGAATATGATTTACGAATATGGTTGTAACTGATTCATAAATGTCTATACATATTGTTGTTTTTATTTAAGTCTATGCTGTCTATCCGCGGGATCTATTAGTGACATTACTTGGCGCTGACTTAGAAGATGCTTCCTAAATTTCCTTCTCCTCCTTCTATTTTCCCAGTTACTCCCAGCAGTGGTATTCCTTATTTATCATTGCGTTTATCTAGGACACCTGCGCCATAACAAGCTCCCCTATCCTATTAGTGTATATGCAAGTGCGTTCTGAGCGGATTTCCGCTCATCATTTTGGCTACAAACCCCATAATTCAGTTCCTTCGCTCTATCCTCCATGCACATGCGCAAACCAGGCGGAGGTCCACTCGCTGCATTGCCTACAATCCCCATATTTCATTTCACCTACGACGTCTCAACGTGATTGCATCATATGACGCTGCCTCATCTATATGCTGGGACACGGCCGGTGAATATAAATAGCCCGCGTTTTTACAAGGGCTCTGTGTACAGCACCCGGCTGTCTCCCAGGGGCATATACAGTTCTCTGACGTCTCGTGTAAGTACTACTTTCTTTGTTATCTCTATAGCTACTATCTTGGTTATCACCAATGGGCAGTATTTATAATACTCTCTCTCCTTTACATCTTCTGTCTATAGGCATAGCATGCTAGCTTGGGATGTATTACACGCTGCTAGCTTTGCTGTATTTATTAGGGTTTCTCCCCCCATTTGGATTTGGGCCTCCCAGTATTATTATTCTGGTGGTCATTCAGTTTCTTGGATACAAGACACATATCTGCCCCTGTTGTAGCAATACCTGAAGTACTCACACCAGTAGGTAATTTTTATTTCATTTATTATTCTTTAGTGTTCCCCATGTTACATAAGCTATTCACTGTTTCATACATTACTTATTAAAACCAATCGCACGTTGTTTACTTCTTTACAGTTTGCTATAAGCATTCCACACTTTTGGAAATTCTCAGGCCATTGGGAATTTGTACATGAGGCCTAAGCAACTTGAAGGTATCTCCTTTGCTGTCAATTTTCTGTTTCTTTTGTTTTTTTTGGATCGTTTAGCATATGCTTTTTAATGTAAACACTTTAATGCAACACGTTATAATATGTTTATGCAATACTTTTGATTTTAATTGGAATATATCTCATTTCAGACAGTGAGATTCGCTCTCTTTTCTTCTCTTTCGGTTACGTCTCTGAACCTAACGGCGAAACGCATAGACGCACAAGGGCTCATTGCACAAACTGCATCTAAATTCAAGTTTTTTATCTTTTTTGTACACTATGTTTATACGATGAACTTTTTTCAATAAATATTATGAATATCGTTTTTGTTACTTCTCCATTGTTTCCATGCCTTTAAAGTCCAATTTTTGGTTACTGTATCAGTACCCTTTCCCCCTAATTACAGATGTGGCATTATGAGTGCTTTCCTCTTTTTTTCTCCACTGTGCGAAAGAATGGAGGGAAGGTCTCAATACCCAGGTTTAATGGAGCCATCCCAGGATCTGGAGATGTAAAGATTGCTGTAATAGTAAAAATTTGTCAAAAAATACTGTTCCAAAAGCTGGTTAGAGGCTTACGAAACCAGAACGCATGCATAATATTTCCCACGACCCACATTCTCTCCAGCGCAAAGGGGAGTTCGTTCAGGAAAGTCTGGACATCTGGTACGGTGTGAGGTACCACCTCAGTGCTATTTTTTGGGAGAGTTCCCAGTGGTTTACACATTTAGAAGCTTTATATATTGTTCTGAGGGCAGTTTGCCATTGCAAAGGTGTGAAGATTTTACCTAAGTCTGTCTCCCATTTTTGATAGGGGGATGATTTCATAAAGGTGAGTTTGTGTTGGAAGAGAGTGCAGAAAAGGGATATACCTTTAGAGGATACGGGTGGCGATGTATAGAATTGCCATACTGTGTCATGAAGGTATATATGATGGGTCTCTAGAGATCCCAGAAAATGGGAGATGTGAAAGTACTTATAGTTCATAGGTGTAAGGCAATATTCTCTTTTAAGTGTATCAAAGGTCTTAAGGCAGTTATTGTTGTATAGATCAGCAACATGGGTAATGCCTTTTTCTTTCTCGGGACACTTGTCAGCACGAGCGATCGGTAATAAACTATCCTGTTAAAAAATTGGTTTACTTAGCTTTATTAATTTTTCTTCTCGCATTTTATATGTATTTGGCATGACATGCAAATGTATTTTATGTTTTTTTATACATGTATATCGGTATTCATAGGCTGTTATAACAGGATAGTTTGATACCGATCGCTCGTGCTGACAAGTGCACCCGGATGCCGGATTCTTTTGATGCATCTCGGGTGACTCTCAGCATGTACCGGAATCCACAACGAGGCTTGGTTTCGTTTTGGGATTATTTAAGGAGGTGACGTAGTGCGCCGCCTGTGCCCCTGGAAGACGTGATGAAACGCGTAGGGCGGAGCAAGACGACGCACTGACGTCACCTCTAGGCTGTGTTGCATTCCAATAGGATGGGTTTGTTCGTGTTCCTGTGGCCAAGGAACCGGACTTAAGGCTATCTAATCTTCAAACTTTTGTAAGTGTTCATTTTATGCATACGAATTTTAATAAATCCTTATGGTTTTACGCTATGTGAGCCCCCTCTTGTGTTTTATGGTGCATCTCTGCTACGAGTTCTGCTGTTGCTGCTGACGGTGTGTGATGATCCCCAGTGGATGCTGATAGAAGTTCCCATGGTCTCTTTTAAGTTTGCCTGCTAGCTGTGATCCTCTGTGGTGGGGGATCATGGCCACTCGGTAAGAAGTAACCCCTTCTATTCTCGGTGGTGGAGCCTCTTCTGTGGTCACGGATTAACCATTATTCATCACTTGGACTTTTTCTTTATTATTTGTGGGTTATTTGGAGTACTATTTTATTTCATTGAGTTTTCTTCACTTGATGGGACACTTTTGTGGATTATATGCAGTTGTTATCTGCATTCATCCTCTTTTACACATATTACCAAAAAATATTTTTTTACTTATGTATGTAAAACTGCACATTTATTAGCGCAATTCTTTTATTTTTATGTTTTACCTCACAATTGATGTTTATTGTTGGGATTGCTGCTTTTTTTTTTTTTTATTATTATTAACTGTTTACATATTTTATAGCGCAGTTTGTATTTCCATTTTTTCCAATTTATTTACCCCATCGGATCTGCGCTAAATTGGATGAGCCATAGGTCCCCTTTCTTTCGTTTTGTCCCAATAGATCCTGTTGAATGCCTTCTCCACATCCAAAGAAAGGAGCAGAGAAGGAACTCAACAGGATTTTGCATAATGGATGATGTTGATAACTCTGCGGGGTCAGCATTTGCTGTCTTTGTTTTTAGTTTCTAAGGTTTTAATATCTCCAAGCAAACGGTCCAATCTTTGCGTCCTGTGACTTTTTGCCTGTGAGCTTATTTGCAAGATAATCTCTCTAACAAAAGTCTTGTGAGCACACCATAAAGTAAAGGGATTGGACACAGATTCAGTATTAAGTGCAAAGTATTCGCTCAAATGGATGGTTATGAAGATGACATGGGTAGGCATCAGAAGCAAGCGAGAATTAGCCCGCCACACATAAGCAGGATTTGGAGCATTCTTCTCCATCACTGTTATGGAGTCAGGTGCATGGTCGGACCATGAGATGTCATGTATGGTGGAGGAGGATACTGCCTGTAACAAATTTCTGTCAACGATAATCGGATCAATGTGCGAGTATGAATTTTGTCTGGAGGAGTGGAAATTATAGTCGCGCTCATTGGAGTGCTGACACCTCCAGGCATCATAAGCATGGAATAAAGATTGTAGGCAGAGGGCGTTTAGATTTAGTAGTAGTATCCACTTTATAGTCCACTTTAATGTTGTTGTCCCCACACATTATCAGACCACTCTTTCTGATTGCTGTAATTTTGCTGAACATTTTCTTCATGAAATGAAGAAGTATTAGGTGCATAAAGATTTACAACTGTATAGGTTCGGTTGTTGAATTCGCCTACTAAAATCAGATACCTCCCTTTTGGGTCTGCTTGTATCTCTTTAGGAACAAAGGCAACAGGGTCTTTAATGGTGATGATTACTCTTCTTTGTTTCTGTGGAGCTGAGGCCATATATGGGGGAAGTTTTTATGTTGGAAAGTAGGTGGGTTGGAGGCTGGGAAGTGCTTCTCCTGTATGCACAAGATATCAGCATGCAACTTCAGGGCCTCTTTCCAGACCGATGATCTTTTTGCTGGACGATTCAGTCCATGGACATTGAAGGAAACTATTTTAAGCACCATGTCTAATTATCAAAGGAAATAATAGCAGTACCTTGAGGAGATCAGAGTGTCCCATTCACTGGTTGGCGTCCAAAAGATTGCAAATCTTGATGTAGGTGAGGTAGGCCTTTTCTCGTCGAGTTATAATCCATCTCAGAGCATATCAGAAAAAGAGAGAGAAAAAAACAATAATAAAAAATAAGTCAAAGTCATTTGAGCTAACAGGTTAAAAAGGTAGATTCCAACGTGAATCTTATGGCAGAATTACTGCACATTACTTAGGAGAGGTAGTTTGTGCACTGTGAACTCCACAGTACTACAGGAATCAAGTAGATTGCGATGAATTTGGTAGCCGAGGTGTTCGGGTGGTGTTCTTTTTATTCTTCCTTTTGTTTGACACTACATGCCAGGCACTCTGAGTATCCATCTTTGAGGCAGAGGGTAATCCTTTGCTGGTCTGCTCAGGAAGAATGTCTTGCATCTCTGCATAGTGAATTGCGAGAGGTCCGCAAAAAGTTGAATAGAAGAGTACTGCTCAGGCGGCAGTTGATTTTTGCGGAAAGCCATCATGAACTGCTCTTTTATGTGAAAAAACTGCACCCGCATCAGAACATCTCTTGGGATATAATCCGGGAGATGAGAAGGTCTGGGCAGGCGGTGGATTCTGTCTACGACCAAGTCTGAGTCAGACAATGTGGGCAGAAAGGCTTTCACAAGGTCACTGGCATATTGCTGCAATTGCGTAGGTTGTGTGATTTCAGGGATGCCACGGATTTTGACATTCGCCTCAAGCCAGGTCACCTCCTCACTAGAGAATTGTAGGAAGAAGCATACTTCCCATTTTCTTCTCCCCATGTTCAGCTCTCTCTCCCCCCAAATTCACTCACTTCAGCTTTAAAATTTCTCATGCAATCCATCATGTCAGCATGAGGGGAGCTACGAAGGGAGACAAGCATGTCTCTTGGTGTAGTGTGTGATATGGGCTGATTGGCAGTAGAGAAAGTGTTAATCGTTTCAGCAAGTTGTCTGGTGTCTTCCATGGATTTATGACACGCGCTCACCTTATTGCTGCAGGGGTCAGGAGCTTGGATTTCGCTGGACTGTGGGATAGTGGTGTAGAGGCATCGGGTGAATAGAGCCTCCCTGCGAGCCCGGGATCGGTATAGCTGAGGTGGAACCAACAAATGAGGCCGGAGAGACGACACTGGTGCCATCTTGGATTGGGCTCAGGACCGTCGGCGGGAGGAAATGGTGTAGTTTCTTTGGCTGGGATGACTCCTTACATTTGCGGGTTATCTCGGGCTGTCGGGCGGCACTTTAGAGGTAAGTTGGTGTGGAAATGGCCAGTCAGGGACACCTCGGCTTACTGGGATTCCTAGTGCTGGAGCGGAACTGTCATTTCAGACGTCCATGCGGCAGCACGGTAGCCATGCCCCCCCCGCAAATGGAAGTTCTTACGGCTTTCTTTCAACAATGACTTTCTTCTCTAACTCTATTTACTAATTAGGTGACTCTGAAGGCAATTGGTTCCACTAGATTTTAGATAAATATATAAACAGGCTATCACCACAGGGTGGCTCTGTGGATAACACAAAAAATATACTTACAAAGTTACAAAGTTAGTTAGGATGAAAAAAGACACAGTCTCCATCAAGTTCAACCAAAAAAAAAATAATAATAATAATCCAATCCCATATACACAATCCTTCACCCACAGTTGATCCAGAGGAAGGCAAAAAAAAACACAGCAGAGCGTTCTCCAATTTGCTATAGCAGGGGGAAAAGTTTGTTCCTGATCCCCCGAGAGGTAATCAGATTTTCCCTGGATCAACTTTACCTATGTATGTTAGTACCCAGTTATATACTGTACATTTAGGAAAGAATCCAGGCCTTTTTTTAAAGCAATCTACTGAAATTGCCAGAATCACCTCTGGAGGAAGTCTATTCCACATTTTCACAGCTCTTACTGTGAAGAAACCTTTTCATATTTGGAGATAAAATCTTTTTTTCCTCTAGAAAAAGAGTGCCTCCTTGTCCTCTGTGATGACCTTAAAATGAATAACTCAACACCAAGTTCACTATATGGACCACGTATGTATTTGTACATGTTGATCATATCCCCCCCTAAAACCTCGTACACACGGTATGATTGTTGGCCAACCGAGGGTCTGATTTTTGTCAAAAGGGCGTGTGCCAGGATCTTGTCTTGCTACTAATGGTACACAATTGTCGTGCAACAAACACGAACGTAGTGATGTACTACGAGGAATTTCAGCTCTTGAGCGCCACCCTTTGGGCCCCTTCTGTTAATTTCATGTTTGGTGAGCATCGATTCTGAGCATGCGTGTTTGTACTTTCGACTTTTGTGTGATGGATTTGTGTACTGACCATACGAAAATCTGACGTCAAATCGTTCTCCGACGAAAATTTACTAGCCTGCCATCCAACATTTGTTGGCCGAATGTTGGACAACAATTTTCTAAAGGAGTGTACTTATGGTTAACCTCCTCTTCTAAAGAGGGAATAGATTCAGTTGCTCTAATCTTTCCTCATATTTGAGCTCCTCCATGCCTCTTATCCAGTTTGGTTGCTTTTCTCTGCACTTTCTCCAGTTCCCGGATTATCCTTATTGAGAACCGGTGCCCAAAACTGAAATGCATATTCCAGATGAGGTCTTACTAATGATTTGTACAGGGGCAAAATGATATCTCTCTCTCTCTGGAGTCCATACCTTTCTTAATACAAGAAAGGACTTTGCTCACTTTGGAAACCGCAGCTTGGCATTGCATGCTATTATTGAGCTTATGATCTACCAAAACCCCAGATCCTTCTCCACCATTGATTCCCCCAGTTGTACTCCCTCTAGTATGTATGATGCATGCATATTCTTAGCTCCCAAGTGCACAACTTTACATTTATCAACATTAAACCTCATTTGCCACTTAGTCGCGCAAATAGACAGTGCATTGAGGTTGGCTTGTAAAATGGAGACATCCTGCAAGGACATTATTATACTGCATAGCTTAGTGTCATCTGCAAAGACAGAAATGTTACTTTTAATCCCAGACCCTATATCATTTAAAAAGATATTTAAAAGTAAGGGTCCCAGCACTGAATCTTGACCATTTAGAGTAAGAGTCATTAACCACTACTCTCTGAATTCTGTCTTTTAGCCAGTTTTCTATCCATTTACAAATTGATCTTTCCAATCCTTTACCTTAACCATAAACTGTGGGGAACTGTGTCGAACGCTTTTGCAAAATCCAGGTATACCACATCCACAGCCACCCCTCTGTCCAAAGTTTTACTTCCCTCCTCATAAAAATAAATCACTTATGTTTGACAACATCTGTCTTTCATGAATCCATGCTGTCTGTTGCTTTAAAATATTTTTTTCCAGCAAGAACTCACCTATGTGGTCTTTTATTAAACTCTCCAGTATCTTCTCGACTATAGAAGTTAAACAAACAGGTCTATAGTTACTTCGTAAAGATTTTGATCCCTTTTTAAATATGGGCACCACATTTGCCCTGCGCCAATCCAGTGGTACCATTCCAATCATTAACGAGTCCCTAAATATTAGAAACAATGGCTTTCAAATGACAGAGATTACATTTATCAACATTAAACCTCATTTGCCACACAGCTGCCCAATTAAACAGTGCATTGTGGTCGGTTTGTAAGTTGGAGACATCCTGTAAGGGCGCTATTCCACTGCATAGCTTGTTGTCATCTGCAAAGACTGAAATGGTACTTTTAAGACCCTATATCATTTATAAAGATATTAAAAAGTAAGGGACTGAACCTCTAAGTACACCACTAATAACCTTCGACCATTCAGAGTAAGAATCATTAACCACTACTCTCTGAATTCTCTCTTTTAGCCAGTTTTCTATCCATATACAAACTGATCTTTCCAAGCCTGTAGACTTTACCTTACACATTATTCGTGTGTGGGGAACAGTGTCAAACACTTTTGAAAAATCCAAGTATACTATGTCCACAGCCACCCCTCTGTCCAAAGTTTTACTTGCCTCCTCATAAAAAGAAATCTGGTTTGTTTGACAACTTCTGTCTTTCATGAACTCATGGTGTCTGTTGCTTAAACTAATTTTTTCCAGCAAGTACTCATCTATGCGGTCTTTTTTTAAACTCTCCAGTATTTTCCAGACAATAGAAGTTAAACTAACAGGTCTATAGTTACTTGGTAAAAGCTTTGATCTCTTTTTATATATAGGTACCACATTGGCCCTACGCCAATCCAGTGGTACTATTCCAGTCATTAACGAGTCCCTAAAAATTAAAAACCATGGCTTTGAAATGACAGAACTCTATTTTAGGATCCGTGGGAGGATGCCATCTGGTCCAGGTGCTTTATCCACCTTTATTCTGTCTAAATATTTCTGGACCATATCACTTTTGAGCCATTGTGGATCATTTGGGGCTGTATCACTACCACCCCCATTGTGGACATGAGCTCCCCCATGCTCCTTTGTATACACAGAGCTGAAGAAAGTATTTAATAAATTTGTCTTCTCTTTGTCCCCAGTCACCCACTTTAGATTATTTTGCAAAGGGCCTACATGCTCAGACCTGACCTTTTTACTATTAATATATTTGAAGAATTTTTGGGGGTTTGTCCTATCTTTTGCAATCTGTCGTTCCTTTTGAATTTTTGTGTCCTTGATTTCCTTTTTACATATTCTGTTATATTCTTTGTAACATTTAAATTATAACGTTCCTTCATTTTAATTTTTTTTAAAAGCTCTTTTTTATCATTTATAGCCATTTTAACTTTTGCAGTGAGCCACATAGGTTTAATTTTTAGCCTTTCAAACGTATTGCCCGTGGGAATATACTTTGCAATAAGTTCACAAACAGTCTTTTTGAAGAATTTCCATTTCTGCTCCGTGTCCATTGATGCCAATATTCCCTCCCAGCCTAACTCCTGAAGAGCAGCCCTCATCCTTGGAAAATTTGCTCTCTTAAAGTTGTGTTTTTATCATACTCGTATGCATTTGTTGCTACAGATAACAATAAATGAAATCATGTTATTCTCACTGCTACCCAGGTGTTCTTTTATATGAACATTAGTAATAAGATCTGCAGGGTTTGAGATTACCGGTTCAGCAGAGAATCATTCCTAGTTGGGCCTCAATAAACAGGACCATAAAATTGTCTTGTAATAGGTTTATAAATTTTTGCCCTTTTAACTGTCCCAACAGTGCCATTACTCCAGACACTTTAGACAAAAGACATTTTAATATTAATTTTTTTAACTGTAGAATATATATGTAGGTGGTATACTTAGAGGTATCTTATGATATTTTGTACAACACTGAGGCAGGGCAAAAAAAACGGACAATAGCTCCCAGGCGACCATCACTTCAAGAAATTGTAAACTTTTTTAAGTATGCCTATGAAGTCCATTCTTTCCTATTTCCATTAGTTTTGTCCACTAGATTTTAGTAAGGGTTATCAGAGTAAGGCCCCTTTCACACTTATACGACTTGTCCCACGATTTTGTACTGCAAAATCGTATGACAAGTCATTCTCCATGATTTGCAATGACTACCATTCATATTGGCACGACTTTAAGTCATGCCGACTTGAAAGAAGTCCCTGCACTACTTTGGTCCAACTTCTATGCGAGTTGTACTCCATAGACCTCAATGTTAAACCCTGAAGTAGCATGCAAATCGTGCCTGAATAATATAGACACGACTTCAGTATGACTTTGTAAGCACAAGCCTGGCTCACTGATCAGGAAAGGAAAACCTTTTTTTCCTTTTCCGATGAGCGACAGACAGTGCTGACAGCTGTCTGGTATGAATCCAGAGGGGGAATGCCGCCAAGTTTTAAATGAAAAAAACGGCGTGGGTTCCCCCCCAGGGGCATACCAGGCCCTTAGGTCTGGTATGGATCTAAGGGGAACCCCCTATGCCGAAAAATCGGCGTGGGTTCCCCCCCAAAATCCATACCAGACCCTTATCCGAGCACGCAGCCCGGCCGGTCAGGAATGGGGGTGGGGACGAGGACCGTCCTGGACCGTACCAGGCCGCATGCCATCAACATGGGGGGGTGGGTGCTTTAGGGCATGGGGGCACCCTGCCAGGCCCCCCCACCCCAAAGCACCTTGTCCCCATATTGATGAGGACAAGGGCCTCTTCCCGACAACCCTGGCCGTTGGTTGTCGTAGTCTGTGGGTGGGGGGCTTATCGGAATCTGGAAGCCCCCTTTAATAGAGGAGCCCCCAGATCCCGGCCCCCCACCCTATGTGAATGAGTATGGGGTACATGTTCCCCCTACCCATTCACCTAGGGAAAAAAGCGTCAATAAAAAACAGTACACAGGTTTTTAAAATAATTTATTAGGCAGCTCCGGGATCTTCTTCCGACTTCGGGGGTCCTCTTCCGACTTCGGAGGTCTCTCCGGCGTCTCCTCCCGGTGTCCTGATCTTCTGCCGGCTCCTCCGCTATCTTCTGCAGCTCAATTGCTAGCGGTGGTCCGGACTTCTGCCTTCTTCTTTTCTTCCAGAGATGTTGACACGACGCTCTCTCCAGCTGGAATGGTCTCTGAACGCTCCGCAATGGACTTATATAGGCGATGACCCCGTCCCCTTATGAGGTCACTGTCCCGGGGCATGCTGGGACTGTGCCGTCATAAGGGGGGGTGGTCATCACCCGGTGACCACGCCTCCTAAAACGTCACAGTCCCAGCATGCCCAGGGACTGTGACGGCATAAGGGGGCGGGGTCACCGCCTATATAAGTCTGTTGCGGAGCGTTCAGAGACCATTGCAGCTGGAGAGAGCGTCGTGTCCCCATGCCCCAAAGCACCCACCCCCCATGTTGAGGGCATGCAGCCTGGTACGGTCCAGGAGGGGGGGGCGCTAGCTCGTCCCCATTCCTGACCGGCCGGGCTGCGTGCTCGGATAAGGGTCTGGTATGGATTTTGGGGGAACCCAACGCCGATTTTTCGGCGTAGGGGGTTCCCCTTACAATTCATACCAGACCTAAGGGCCTAGTATGCCCCTGGGGGGGAACCACGCCAGTTTTTTTATTTAAAACTTGGCATGGAGTTCCCCCTTATGATTCATACCAACTACTGTATGTTTTCATTTGTTAATGCCAAAAACGTGGCAAAGTCGCACAAAGTAGTACTGCTCCCAAATTGCGGCAAATCGCGGTAAAATCGCGCGACTTTGAAGACGTAAAAGTGTGAAAGGGGCCTAAAGGGGGCTGAATACAAATGCACATGACACTTTTCAGATATTTATTTGTAAAAAAATTTGAAAACCATTTATCATTTTCCTTCCACTTCACAATTGCGTGCCACTTTGTGATGGTCTATCACATAAAATCCCAATAAACTACATTTACGTTTTTGGTTGCAACATGGAAAAATGTAGAAAATTTCTAGGGGTATGAATACTTTTTCAAGGCACTGTAATTCAAGCCAGACGATAGCTCAGGTCTCCCACTTGCAGACAGGGCCTTTATGTGGAGAAAGGTGTGTGCTCCAGCAAGGAGGGATGAACTGCGCGGGAGACAGTTCCCCAATGTGGGAGTGATTCCCTTACCCACAGGAATGCGAGAGTTGGGACAGGTAAGTGAGTTGGCAGAAGACTGAAAGGCCTGAGGCAACTAGCAAGTCTCGGAGACTGGAGGGGGGATCTGTATATTTCTGAAAGTGTGTGGGAACCTAGAGTGCCATGCAGTTAAGTGCTGTACAGGGCGGAGTGAGTCTGCAGCAGTGCTGCTGACAAGAGAGCCAAGTTGGCATTTTTTGTTGTTTTGCTGTGTGACGCTTACATGCCTCCATAGGCAACAGTTGTGTTTAGTTTTGTTTCTCAATAAACATGGGCTGTGAGCCTTTAAAACTCACTTTTTTGGACTGGCACGACTAATTAAAATGGTAGTAAAGTCTCTTTGAAAGAGTTTAAGTTTAAGTGCAAGTTTAAGTCATAATGTACTAGTATGCAGTACTTCTTGAGAGTTCTTGCACCTGTATTGTCCTGTGTGTGTCACTTTGGGATGTTGCAATAAAAAGATTTCACAATGGCTCAAATGTGATATGGTCCAGAAATATTTAGACAGAATAAAGGTGGATAAAGCACCTGGACCAGATGGCATCCTCCCACGGATCCTAAAATAGAGTTCTGTCATTTCAAAGCCATGGTTTCTAATTTTTAGGGACTCGTTAATGACTGCAATAGTACCACTGGATTGGCATAGGGCCAATGTGGTACCTATATATAAAAAGAGATCAAAGCTTTTACCAAGTAACTATAGACCTGTTAGTTTAACTTCTATCGTCCAGAAGATACTGGAGAGTTTAGAAAAAGACCACATAGATGAGTTCTTGCTGGAAAAAATTAGTTTAAGCAACAGACAGCATGGGTTCATGAAAGACAGAAGTTGTCAAACAAACCAGATTCCTTTTTATGAGGAGGCTTTATGAGGAGGCAAGTAAAACCTTGGACAGAGGGGTGGCTGTGGACGTGGTATACTTGGATTTTGCAAAAGTGTTTGACACTGTTCCCCACACATGACTAATGTGTAAGGTAAAGTCTTCAGGCTTGGAAAGATCAGTTTGTATATGGATAGAAAACTGGCTAAAAGAGAGAATTCAGAGAGTACTGGTTATTTATTCTTACTCTGAATGGTCGAAGGTTATTAGTGGTGTACCCCGAGGTTCAGTCCCTTAATTTTTAATACCTTTTATAAATGATATAGGGTCTTAAAAGTACCATTTCAGTCTTTGCAGATGACACCAAGCTATGCAGTGGAATAGCGTCCTTACAGGATGTCTCCAACTTACAAGCCGACCACAATGCACTGTTTAATTGGGCAACTGTGTGGCAAATGAGGTTTAATGTTGATAAATGTAAAGTTACGCACTTGGGGGCTAAGACTATGCATGCATACTATTGGGAGTAAAACTGGGGGAATCCATAGTGGAGAAGGATCTGGGGGTTTTGGTAGATCATAAGCTTAATAATAGCATGCAGACCCTACAGAGCCCTGCTCTAAGGATGAGCTCAGGCATGTTCGCTAACCGCACGTGCAGAGCCCGCCAGGAAGTCGGCACTGCACAGCACTAATCACAGGCAGTGAGACATTGTCCCGATGGGCGGCTGCAGAGATCGGGAAATGTCTCACTGCCTGTGATTAGCGCTGTGCATTTCCGAATTCCTGGCGGGCTCTGCACGTGTGGTTTGCGAACACACCTGAGCTCATCCTTACCCTGCTCCTATAGGCCAATTTCCCTACTAAACTTGGATTCTAAAATTCTATCCAAAATTATAGCCAACAGACCTGCTATAATCCCACTCAGTCAGGCTTCACTCAAGGTCGATCTGCGGCCTTGAACATTGGGAAAGTTCTTACGGTCCTTGAAGATACAAAAAAACACCCAAATAGTGACATGGCTATAATCTCACTTGACGCTGAAAAAGCCTTTGTCAACGTCAGTTTCTCCTGGTCATCTCTGTTTTTACAACACTTTGGTTTCTCAGGCCATTTCCTACACCTAATCTCCACAATGTATGCTTCTCCTACTGCGAATATAGTAGCAGCAGGTCTTATCTCAAACCCAGTCAAACACGATAAGGTCACTAGACAGGGATGCCCCCTCTCATCACTCTTTTTCAACCTGTCCCTGGAACCTCTCTCCCAATGCATGCTTTCCCAACCCTACACGGAATAAGCATAGGCCAACATGACCTTCATATAGCACTATTTGCAGATGATATTCTCTTTTTCACATCTGATCCCACCTCGGATATGACGATTATCCATGACATTTTCACAAGGTTTAGAGAGTATTCTGGTCTACGTATTAACTTCTCCATTCACTTCTTTCTCCTTTCCCTTTTCCACTCCAGGACTCCAGAAGCGAGGGAGGAGCTAATCTCCACAAGATAAGCATTTATAATCTGTCTTGCCTGTTAGAGTATGCTTTGACTGGCTCTCTCATTGCTTTAAGTACACAAATTTTGAACTTGCATCCCAAATGGCAAGCCCATGCAGTTTACCTGCCCTGCTACACTGCAAATTGTGATCTATTCCTTCACATTTCCAACAAAACCTGTTGATACGGGACACGCTGGATGAACATAATTGGATCATGCTTTGCTAGGGTTTTTCGCTTCCTCTGGATCAACTGTGGGTATTGGATTGTGTATATGGAATTGTATGGAGACAGCGCAAAGGGACGGGAAGAGGCATAGACTCCCATGGGAGTCTATGCCGGAAGTGGGTGCAAATACCTGTCTTAGACAGGTATCTGCACCCCCCTCCCCCCTGAAAGGTGCCAAACGTGACACAGGAGGGGGGGAGGGTTCCGAAAAGCGGAAGTTCAATTTTTGTGTGGAACTCCGCTTTAATACCGCTAAAAAGACTGGAGTACTTGGGCCTGATCATAGACACAGCCCAGGAAAAGGTGTTTTTACCTCAGGCAAAGATCAACTCCATAAGAGAGCTGGTGCCGTTGGTCAGGTCAAAAGGCGATCCCTCCTTTCGCCTTTGCATGAGGTTGCTAGGAACCATGGTGGCTTCATTCGAAGCAGTTCCCTATGCCCAGTTCCATTCAAGACTGTTACAAAACAGTATCCTGTCCGCTTGGAACAAAACGATTCAAGCTTTAGACTTGCCAATGCGGCTGTCCCTAAGGGTGTCACAAAGCCTCAGTTGGTGGTTACTAACTCAGAATCTGCTGAAAGGAAAATCCTTCAGACCAGTTATCTGGAAAGTGGTAACAACAGATGCCAGCCTTTCAGGCTGGGGAGCAGTACTAGAAAAGGGACAGTGGTCAGGAGCCGAAAGAACCTTGCCCATCAATATCCTAGAGATTCGGGCAGTGCTTCTGACTCTAAAGGCCTGGACTTTCAGGTTACGGGATTGTCCTGTCAGGATCCAATCAGACAATGCCTATATCGTGCCTATATCAAGCACCAAGGGGGCACCAAGAGTTTCTCAGCGCAGAGAGAGGTGAACCATATTCAAACTTGGGCAGAAAGGAATGTTCCGTGCCTATCGGCAGTCTCCATTCTGGGAGTAGAGAATTGGCAGGCGGACTACTTGATAAACAAATATATACAGCGCTGTCTCAAAAAAAAAAAAAAACTAAAGCAGCCAGCACAGCAGTGGATAAAGTTGCAAAAATGACAAATTGGGTGAAATGTGCAGCGCGTATGTGATCATATAAACCATAACAAATAATATGAGTACAGAAAACGTGAATAATAAATGATGTGCTCAAAAATACTCCAAGCAGTATTGACCCCAGATGATGACTTCTAAGTCAAAATGCGTCGGAAGGATATGCTGAGACCACTGTCTTCTTTTATACAAGCGCTTGATTTTACTGCTAAACACGTGAGTGTATTTCCTTTGCTTTTTATGTATTAAAATTTCCATACGGAGTTACACTATATGCCTTCCTCTTTCTTTTAATGATGGGGCTGACTGCCTATATCTACTGAGTCCATCCATACCTTACACTTGTTCGGAGGTCCATCTGGAGGTCATATCTGGATAGAGCATTTGATCCCCTTGGTATACTATACCACAAAGCTTGATTGACTCAGTAGGTGTACACCTATTTGAGTTCAATCCCTCTGGTAAGCAGCTTCTGGTGTCTTTGGTGGTGGACCTACTATTAACTGTTATTACTTCATACATATTTGAAGTTAAAGACTGTCACTATATTATATCCACGTGGTTGAGGATTATCATCACACATGACTGAAGCTTGTCACTGACTTTTTTCTTTTTTGGACATCACACGTCCAAGTTCCTCTGTTTATAGACATCACATGTCATAATAGAGGACTGCTTGGAGTATTTTTGAGCACATCATTTATTATTCACGTTTTCTGTACTCATATTATTTGTTATGGTTTATATGATCACATAAGCGCTGCACATTTCACCCAATTGGACTACTTGATAAGCCAGCAGTTATTCACCCCAACATTTTTCAGGCTGTTTGCCAAAGATGGGGGACTCCGGACGTAGATCTTCTAGCATCCAGATTCAACATGAAGTTAGTCAACTTTGTGGCCAGAACAAGGAATCCACTCGCATGCGAAACGGATGCGTTGGTGACCCCGTGGGATCAGTTCTCACTGATCTATGCATTCCCCCCTATTCAGCTGCTGCCTCGACTTCTTTGCAGGATCAAGCTGGAAAGAAAGCTGGTAATTCTGGTGGCATCAGCATGGCTCAGAAGGTCATGGTATGCAGAAATCGTAAAGATTTCGGCCAGATCTTCTCTCACTGGGACTGATATTCCATCCTACCTTACGGTCTTTAAATTTAACGGCTTGGCTATTGAAACCCACATTCTGATGAAACGTGGGCTTTCCGGGTCAGTTATCTCTACCCTGATTAATGCAAGGAAGCCAGCTTCCAGAACTATATATTATAGAGTCTGGAGGGCTTCTGTCTCCTGGTGTGAATCCAAGGGTTGGCACCCTCGGAGATATATCATAGGCAGAATTCTTGCCTTTCTACAATTAGGGGTAGAAATGAAATTGGCCTCAAGTACTATTAAAGGCCAAGTCTCAGCTTTATCAGTCTTATTTCAAAGACCACTTGCTAAGCATTCTTTAGTCTGGGGTTTTACGCCTAGGGTGATGCGGCTTAATTCTCCAGTCAAACCTCCCTTGAACCCTTGGGACTTGAACTTAGTTTTGTCTGTGTTCCAAAAACAGCCATTTGAACCAATACAACATATTCCCCTAGTCCTTCTGACAAGGAAGTTGGTATTTTTGGTTGCTATATCCTCAGCAAGGAGGGTTTCGGAATTGGCTGCTCTTTCTTGTAAAGAGCCATATTTGATTTTTCATGAGGACAGAGTGGTGTTACGCTCTCTTCCAGACTTTTTGCCAAAAGTGGTTTCAAGTTTTCACCTGAATCTAAATATTGTCCTGTCATTGTTTTTTCCAAAACCATGTTCCAGGGAAGAAAAGTCACTACATTGTCTTGATGTGGTGAGAGCAATGAAAATCTATTTAAAGGCAACTGCTCATATTCATAAGACTGATGTCTTATTTATTCTGCCAGAGGGTCCTAAGAAAGGGCAGGCAGCGTTGAAATCCACTGTCGCTAAGTTAATTTGGCAAGTTATAATTCAAACTTATAATTTAAGGGGTAAGATTCCCCCTTTTCAAGTTAAGGGCAGTTAGTGCTTCTTGGGCAGTGCATCATCAGGCCTCCATGGCTCAGATCTATAAGGACGCAACTTGGTCTTCAGTGCATACATTCACAAAATTTTATCAGGTGTATGTAAGGAGGTATGAGGATATCGCTCTTGGGCGCAGTGTGCTGCAGGCAGCAGTATAGGTCCTCAAGTCTGGGGGTACCCTCCGGGTTGTGTCTCCCTCCCCTCAAGTAGCATTGCTGTGGGATGTCCCATTAAGTAATTACTTGAGGCTCTGTGTCCCATGATGAACAGTACCTGACCGCGAGAATATGTTTCCAGCGCGATCCCATTGCGCTGGTTCTCGGCGACAGGGTACTGTACATCTCGCGCTGGCTCGCTCATTGGGAAAGGAAAACAGTTTTTTACCATAGAGGAGATACTCCCAGTAATTAAATTATTGTCATCTGGCAAGAGTCCGGGCCCTGAACAGCTATTCTAATGCCTTTTACAAACAATTTAAAGAATCCCTAGCTCCTATCCTAAACGCTACATTTAATGCTATATCTGAATCTTGTTCCTTCTTACGACAATCTCAGGAAGCACATATTAATTTAGTCCCCAAAGACCAAAAAGATTATACTCTGTGTTCAAGCTATAGACCAGGCTCTCCAATCAATGTAGACTTAAAGATTTATGCAAAAATACTGGCGGCTAGGCTTCAACCTCTTTTTCCTTCTATTATTAATTTAGACCAAGTTGGTTACATACCTGTGCTTGAAGCTTGTGATTATACCATCAAAACTCTGTCTCTCGCTTACAAAAGAAAAATATTCCCATGTGCCTTCTCATTAAATACAGAGAAGGCATTTGACTGCCTTAAAGCGGAGTTCCACCCTAAAATGGAACTTCCGCTTTTCGGAATCCTCCCCCCCTCCGGTGTCACATTTGGCACCTTTCACCTTTACATTGTCCCGTCTATTTCTATATGTGGATGATGGCACTGTAATTGATGTAAAAAAAAAGTACAGTTTTCTAATCCTAATCTGTCTGCAGGGAAACATAAGCAGGAGGAGCTTCTAGTCCTCTGCTACTGGTCACATGCTCAAAATAAAAAAAAAATTAAAAATTAAAAAATCAGCCTTTGGAATGCAGAATAAAATAAATAAACTGTTTTAAATTATCATACAAATATATTTAGCTGCTACAAAATAATTATAATGTGCTACACCCTCATCCAGGCCCGGATTGGCCATAGGGCAAACCGGGCACTTGCCCGGTGGGCCGCGGCCGCTGGGGCCGCCAGGCTGCAAGTCCTTGCATGGCCCAAGGCTTGAGCTTGTGCCGCTCATCCAGCCTCTCCGCGGCCGCTCGGCTGCCAGTTAAGCTCAGCCATCGGCGCTGGGGGGAGGAGCTAAATGAGACGCCTTCGGCCTCACCACGGCTGCACGGCCGCAGGTATAGGTCAGCCGTTGGTGCCGGGGGGAGGAGCGAGAGCAGACACCTTGGAGCCGGTGTTATGTCGAGAGGTGCCGGAACAGAAAATGTGAGTTCAGCCTCCCCTGTGAACTGGATAGGAGGATCGGTGAGGGCAGCTGCATATAGAACAATTATTTTCTCCATCTTCCTCCTGCAGTATCGGAAAGGCCTGTGAGAGGTGGAGGAGAAGCAGGCATTCCGAGACTGCAGGAGGAAGATGGAGAGAATTATTCTTCTATATGCAGCTGCCCCCACCGATCCTACTATCCTGCTTCTCCCTGCTGCTCCCGCAGGGCTCTCCACCGCACCCATACTCTCTGCCAACCCCGTGCTCTCCACATCACCCCCATACTCTCCGCTGCCCCCCCGTGCTCTCTACCACCCCCCATACTTAACCCTCCCCCCATGCTCTCTGCCACCCCCCATACTCTCCACCTCCCCCATGCTCTCTGCCACCCCCCATACTCTCCACCTCCCCCCTATACTCTCCACCTCCCCCCATGCTCTCTGCCACCCCCCTCATACTCTCCACCTCCCCCCATGCTCTCTGCCACCCCCCATACTCTCCACCTCCCCCCCATGCACTCCACCTCCCTCCATGCTCTCTGCCACCCCCCATACTCTCCACCTTCCCCCATGCTCTCTGTCACCCCCATACTCTCCACCTCCCCCCATACGCTCCACCTCCCCCCCATGCTCTCTGCCACCCCCTCATACTCTCCACCTCCACCCATGCTCTCCACCTCCCCCCATGCTCTCCACCTCCCCAATGCTCTCTGCCACCCCCCTGTGCTCTCTGACACCCCCCATACTCTCCACCTCCCCCCCATACTCTTCACCTCCCCCCCATACTCTTCACCTCCCCCTCATACTCTCCACCTCCCCCTATGCTCTCTGCCACCCCCTCATACTCTCCACCTCCCCCCATGCTCTCTGCCACCCCCCATGCTCTCTGCCACCCCCGATGCTCTCCGCCACCCCCCATGCTCTCCACCTCCCCCCATGCTCTCCACCTCCCCCCATGCTCTCCACCTCCCCCCCATGCTCTCCACCCTCCCCCCATGCTCTCCATCACCCCCCCATACTCTCCATCTCCCCCCATGCTTTCCACCTCCCCCCATACTCTCCATCTCCCCCCATGCTCTCTGCCACCCCCCATACTCTCCACCTCCCCCCATACTCTCCACCTCCCCCCATGCTCTCCGCCTCCCCCCCATGCTCTCCACCTCCCCAATGCTCTCTGCCACCACCCCCCCGTGCTCTCCACATTACCCCCACGCTCTCCGCTTCCCCCCTGTGCTCTTCACATCCCCCATGCTCTCCGTTGCCCCCCCATGCTCTCCACCTCCCCCCATGCTCTCCGCCACTCCCCCCTGTGCTCTTCACATTACCCCATGCTCTCCGCCAGCCCTCCTGTGCTGTCCACATCCCCCATGCTCTCCGCCGCCCTCCCTGTGCTCTCCACCTCCCCCCATGCTCTCCGCCGCCCTCCCTGGGCTCTCCACCTCCTCACATGCTCTCCACTGCCCGCCTGTGCTCTCCACCTCCCCCCAATGCTCTCCGCTGCCCCCCTGTGCTCTCCTTTTCCTCCCTGTGATCTCTGCCTCTCCCCTGTGCTCTCGCCCCACCCCATGTTCTCAAGGTTCATCCCTGTGCTCGCCAACCCCCATGCTCTTTCCTGGTCGCACCTCCCCCCCACACCTCTGCTGGGTTCCCCCCTCCCCTCTCTCAGGGGATCTGTCAGGGTGGGGAAAGGGGCCGGTTAACATGTCATGGGCTGCTCAATCCAAAATGCCCGGGCCTATTTTTTGTCCCAGTCCGGGCCTGCCCTTATCTACCAGTACCTACCCACACTCTCATATAAGCATGCTACTATGCAATTATACCACCAAAATTACAGTGCAATATATTAATGTGATCCAAACACATGTGATAATGCACACTTTTTCACTTATAACCACATTTTAAAATAAAATAAAACTGTATATAAACAATAGTCCCTCTAACTAAAACTAGTGTAGTTAATTTTAGTGTCCTAATAAAGTGTAATGCTGTCTTGCTGAATTAGTTCACCATCAATAATTATGCAATGAAAATTTTCTTGTCTGTGCAACCACAGATGTGCCCTTACATAGATATGTACGGTCACGTGAGCTTGTGTGCTCTACAGGACAAATAATGAACTTGCGGGTTCCTTGAGTATTTGCAGACCTCTGATAGGAAGAGCTTTTATTTTTTTAGATGGTTCTTCCTATAGTGCCTTCACCTCTTCCTCTCTGCTCGATTATATGCAAAAGGAAACTCAAAATTTACTGTAGTGATAAATCTGCTAAGCACTCCTACATACCACTACTTACATTTGTTGTAAAAAAAAACAAAACAAAACCCACGAGCAATCAAAAATAAAGATGGCTATCTACTGTGACTTCTTAAGTGTTTTATACTTCCACCACCACCTGTGCAGCTGCACCCCTTAACCACTTGCCGACTGCCGCATGTACATATACGTCGACACAATGGCACGGACAGGCAAATGGATGTACAGGTACGTCCCTTTAAATTTGCCGCCGTGTCATCGCGTGCTCGCCCGCCGCGAGCTCTGTGAGTGTGATCGTGGGTCCCGCAGACTCGATGTCCACAGGGATAACCACGTTCCTCTCACGGAGTTGAAGAACGGTGAAACGCTGATGTAAACAAGCATTTCCCTGTTCTGCCTAGTGACACTGATCACAGCTCCCTGTAATCGGGAGCGGTGATCAGTGTTGTGTCACACATAGCCCCTCCCCCGCCCCATGTAGAATCACTTCCTAGGACACACTTAACCCCTACAGCGCCACCTAGTGTTAACCCCTTCACTGCCAGTCACATTTACACAGTAATCAATGCATTTTTAATTGCACTGATCGCTATATAAATGTGAATGGTCCCAAAATAGCGCCAAAAGTGTCCAATTTGTCTGCCTACTTTTGGTGGTATAAATATACATTTAAAATCAAGTATTTTTTTGTGGAAATAACATGGTGTGGGAGGATTACTGCCAGTCACAGGCTGTATCACGCCCCCTCCAGTCCGTGTCTTAGTATAAGAGGGAGGTGAAGCCACCATTAATCTACATGTAGTAAGCCCCCCCCCCCCCCCGTCAGTTTAGCTGGTTAGTGGGCATGGAGGAGGAAGGGAGGGAGTGGGCTGTCATTTACCACTTTGTATACACCCACATGTGTGATGCTATAGTCACATGGGCTGCTCAGATGTGATAGGGAGAAAATGTTCAGCATAGAAATTCACTAAAAAATTAGTGTGCAGAGTTGCCACCACAAAAATTCCTAGCTGAATGGGGGACATGAACATAAGGTGGAGATAGAGAACAGCAGGATCAACCAGTTTTTTTTTTTTTGCAGAATACAGGAAACAAATCTCCTAGTGACTGAGTGAGTATGAACAGCATGTAATACAGCATTTATTGATAGTTTTTTTATGATGTGGGTTTAGTGACACTTTAATTGGGAATCCGTACAAGCACCTCTGGAACTTATCAGCCTACCCCAGGAGTTTCTCCATCAAATTATGGCACTATTCGCTTGCCCTAAATGACGTGTACACATGGTCGGACTTTTCAGCAACAAAAGTCCAAAGGCCTGTCCGACAGACTTTCACCGGACTTTCTAACGAACGGACTTGCCTATAAACGATCACACAAAAGTCAGACAGCCTGGTACGCGGTGATGTACACCAAGTCCAACGAGACTTTAAAACGGAAGTTCAATAACTCCTACGACACCCTTTGGACTCCTTCTGCTAATCTTGTGTTTATCTCGTGTTAGTAGAAGTTTGGTGAGAGACGATTTGCGCTTGTGAGCCTCGTATTTTTCAGATCGTTTAACTGTTGTTCAGTTTGTGCTTGTGAGGTTTGTATCTGCTTTTCAGTGCGTGTGGTCAGTTTGCATTGATTCATTCAGTGTCTTATTGTCCGCTCATTGCTGATTTTCAGCTCGCTCTTCATAGGCCTTGCTGTTCTTCAGTGCGTTCTGTTAAGTGCGTTCTGACCAGCCGACCGTTTTGAAGCCATGTTGCGTGTACGTACTCGTCGTAGAGTTTGTGCTTTGTATGTACTTGGTGCTGTTCATTCTTCAGCCCAAGCTCAGTCCATGAACAGGGTGAGGAGGAGTTCATGGACGAAGAATTGGTTGCAGTAGCGTGACCACTTCTGTCACATGCCTTTGCTCCATGAGATCCATGAGAATAATCCTGAGGATTTCAGGAACTTTCTCCGGATGACGGACCCCGTTTTTGACCCTTTGTTGGCATTGCTGACCCCTTATATCGGCAGGCAGGACACCTGCATGCGGCAAGCCATCACTGCGGAGCAGAGGCTAGTCGCCACGTTGCAGTACTTGGCGACAGGGAGAAGCCTGCAGGACCTTAAGTTCTCGACTGGCATCTCCCCCCAGGCTCTGGGGATCATTATCCCAGAGACCTCTTCTGCCATAATTCAGGTCCTGCAGAAGGACTATATTAAGGTAAGACTTTTCCATTGACATCACATTTTATTGTATTTAATGTTTGCTAATGTAATGTATTTCTTTATTCCAACACTAATTTCCATGCTTGCAATATAGTGTGAATGTCCCCTTTGTCCTCATGCATGCTGTAATTTTTTAATGCTCTTTTTTGTCCTGCATGCATATTTGCCTTCACTAACCTCCCCAGCATGCAATGCTGGGCCCATATCCACCTAGTATATTCAATTTAATGTATTTGGTCAGCTCCATTGTAGTACTTTACCCTAAAATGTATGCAAATAGTCTGTGTGTAGTTAAGTTGATAAAGAATCCCCCCCCCCCCTTAAAATGTTTCCAAATGATCTGTGTGTAGTTAAGTTGATTAAACCCCCCCCCCCCTTAAAATTTATGCAAATGGTCTGCGTGTAGTTAAAGTGGGGTTCCACCCAAAAAAAAAAAAAAATACATGAAAAATCCTAAAAAAAAAATACAAAAAAAATTTGGATATTTTTTTTTTTTTTACTTACCTCTAAATGCCTGTTGCTAGGTGGTCCCTCGTAGTCTGCCTCTTCCAGTGCCTGGGCTCTTAACATCACTTTCCCCTCGGCACAGGAAGGGCTCAGCTCTGCTCCCTCCCTCCTGTCAATCATCTGGGACCCATTACAGGTCCCAGGTGGCTGAGCGGCCAATCACGGTGCGCGGCGCCACTTGCACATGCGCAGTGGGTGCCAGACTGTGAAGCCACAGCCCGGCGCCCACAGTTGCAATGCCGGCGCCGCTGAACAGAGGGGGAGACGAGCGGGGCTTCGATCCCCCGCATCGCTGGACCCTGAGACAGGTAAGTGTCCAATTAAAAGTCAGCAGCTGCAGTATTTGTAGCTGCTGACTTTTATCTATTTTATTTTTTTAATGGACCTCGGGTGGAACTCCTCTTTAAGTTGATAAAGAATCCCCTCCCCCCCCCCCCTTAAAATTTATGCAAATGGTCTGTGTGTAGTTTAGTTGATTAAGAATCCGTCCCCCCCCCCCCCCCCTAAAATGTATCAGAATGGTCTGTGGGGTTTATTTACTAAAAGCAAATAGATGTTGCACTTTGCAAAATGCAGTTGCACTCTGCAAGTGCATTTGCTCCAGGGCTTAGTAAATGAGCAGAAACTCTGCTGATTTCCATCATCCAATCATGTGCAAGCAAAATTATGCTTTTTGAATTTCCCTTGCATGTGATTGGGTACTCTTTGCAACATGAAGCCTTACCTCATTTACTAAGCTCTGGAGCAACTGCACTTGCAGAGTGCAACCACTGCACTTTTCAAAGTGCACAGTCTTTTTGCCTTTAGTAAATCAACCCCTGTGTGTCCTTAATTTGATTCAAAATTCCCCCCCCCCCCCCCTAAAATGTATCAATGTGCCATCATAGGGGTTGAGGAATCTGATATTTGGGCCTTTATATTTTAGTCTTTAAATAATAAATAATATTGAAATTAATGTTATACTGATGCTGGGCACTAATGTTTTTTGTGTAATGTGCTTGCAATGTTATGTTCAAAATAACTGATTTTTGTTTTTTCTTGTTTGACTCCCCAGTTTCCTTCAACGCCACAGGAATGGCAGACTGTGGCATCCCATTTTGCCACCCGTTGGGACTTCCCAACTGTGGAGGGGCTATAGATGGGAAACACGTCCACATTGTGCCACCACCCCATTCGGCGTCATGCTATTTTAATTATAAGGGGTTCCATAGTATTGTCTTAATGGCGGTGGTGTCGGCACAGTATGAATTTCTGTATGTGGACGTGGGGAAGAATGGCCGGATGTCGGATGGAGGAGTCTTCACCCAGACGGAGTTCTACCAGCGTCTCCAGAGTGGTGGCCTGGGATTGCCACCTGATGTCGATAACGTGAAAGGACTCCCCTTTGTCGTCATAGCAGATGAAGCCTTTGGTCTGAGCAAGCACCTCATGAGGCCATTCCCCCAAAGGACCCTCACCCCGGAGAGGAGGATTTTTAACTTCCGGCTGGCCAGAGCGAGAAGAGTTGTGGAGAATGCTTTTGGGATTCTGGCCAGTCGGTTCCGCCTGTTTCAAACAGCTATCCACATGGCGGAATACAAACTCAATCACATTGTTCTAGTGTGCTGCATCCTGCACAATTATTTAAACAAACATTCAACCAATTACATGGTTTCACTTGGGCCTGAGGCCGGGCTTATGGACAATCCTCTTACGGGCCTGGATACTGGCCATACTGGCTTGGCCCCCCAAAGTGCCCGTCAAGTTCGGGATCAATTTGTTGATTTTTTTACGGGTAGGGGGGCCATTGCAATCCCACACAATCTCTAATTTTTCAAAATAAAAAAACCTGATCAGATAAAATCTGGAATTATATGTATTGCTTGCCTTTCTTTTTGGCTTTTTCATAGGTTATCCTAGAGCAGTGTTTCTCAACTCCAGTCCTCAAGGCGCCCCAACAGGTCATGTTTTCAGGCTCTCCATTACTTTGCACAGGTGATTTGATCAGTTTCACTGCCTTAGTAGTTACCACAGCTGTTTAATCTGAAGGAAATCCTGAAAACCTGACCTGTTGGGGCGCCTTGAGGACTGGAGTTGAGAAACACTGTCCTAGAGCACTTGTAGTGCCAAGTGTATTTTCCTTTAGTAAATAAGCACCATTGTCACTGTAAACAACAAATAACTTCCAAAACTGGTATTGAGCATTGAAAGAAGCCACACATCTTGTTGATTAATAACAGAATTTTTATTAATCTGTGCGCATTCACTTGTGCATTTGTAAAAATTTTAGATTTGAAGACATATACATTTTATTTTTATACAATATAATTATGTTTTTTATTTTTTCCTTAATTTTTTTTTTTACAAAAAACAGGCCTCTATATAATTATATTTTTTGTTTTTTTAATTTTTAAATCAAAACAGGCCTCTATATATATATATATATATATATATATATATATATATTGTAAAACAAACAGGCCTCTAGAGATATATATATATATATATATATATATATATATATATATATATATATATATATATATATATATATATATATATATATATATATATATATATATATATAATATATATTTTTTTTTTTTAATTTATTTTTTTTTTTTAATTTTTAAAAGCAGACATAAAATTTAAATCCTAAAATCAAAGGCCCAGAATGGGGTCAGCAAACAAGGGAATGAAGAACATGATCAATGTTTTTGTTGGTGAAAAAGGGAATTTAGATTCTCCCTAAAACATCGATCATGTTCTTCATTTCCTGTTGCATACTATCCAGCCGATTACGCATTTGGTCTAACGTAGTGCGCATATCCCCATTCCAGGCCATTATCTGTCCAATTAGACATTGTGCACTGTCTGTGCTAAAAGGTTCCACATGACCTAAACTTAAAGGAAAAAAAGATGTATTTAGAAATATGCAGCCATACATAGATTACCTTACCATAAGCTGGTGTGTCAGATACTCACGTGGTGGGGTGCCCATGTCGCCTACTTCCTCCACCTCTACTTTATACACATCCTTGGGGGTGGCGCTGGTGCTTGCTTCTTTTCCTTCCACAACCAGATCACCTAAAATAGATGTTAAAAAATGTATTTCAAAATATGCAGCCATACATAGATTACCGTAAGCTGCTGTGTCAGACACTCACGTGGTGGGGTGCACATGTCGCCTACTTCCTCCAACTTTACTTCGGACACATCCTCGGTGGTGGCGCTTGCTTGTTGCCCTTCCACAACCAGATCACCTAAAATAGATGATAAAAAAAATAATCTTGAAATATGCAGCCATACATAGATTACTGTAAGCTGGTGTGTCACACACTCACCTGGTGGAGTGCCCATGTCGCCCACCTCTCCTTCCTCAACATCTTCTGTGGCGCTTGGGCTGATTTCTCAAATCGGGTGTTGCAGGCGGGGGGTCACTGGGTTCAGTTTGTCTGAGTCTTTTCTCCTCTATGTGAATGAAACCAAAGCAATACTTAGCACACAGATATTTGAGTCCAGGAATAGTAATATAAAACATATATATATATATATATATGGAACAATGTTTAAAACGGTCTAAAATCGTACATTAAATTAAAGCACATGGAGCAGTATGCAAGGTAATAAACAGAATATGAACACACGACAAGTACTTACTTTTTGTAAGCACTTTATGGATCCGTCTGTACTGATCTGGCTTCCGGAGTTTGAGGTCGGACCATCGTTTCCTCAGCTGATCTTTCGAGCGCCATACCCCAAAACGAAGATGCAAGGTCTTCACCACCTTCGCCATTATTTTGGCTTTTCGGAAATTAGGCTGGGCGTATAGTCCATACTTCCCATCATAATCTTTTTTTTTCAAAATTGTCACCATCTCCACCATCTCTTGAAAGGCCATATTGGAGGCCTTAAATCTCCGCTTCCCGGATTGGGAAGTTCCGGGCTCCTGGCTTTTGTCGCTGCCTGAGGTAGTACACACCTGATGTGTCTCCGCCATTGTTTATCCTACTACGCACCATAGAGAGAAGGGGCGGAGAATATTCGTTAAAAAAGAACGTGAGGGGCGGGCGACGCAAGTGGAGTTTCTCGCATGCGCAGTGTATAAAAAGGTTATAAAAAGGTTATTACGCATGTGTCGTATGTACGTTCTGTGCGTAGAGACAAGAGGGGCGGAGAATATGCATTAGAAAAGAACGTCAGAGGCGGGCGACGCAGGCCGAGTTTCACGCATGCGCAGTGTATAAGGAGTTATTACGCATTGTGTCGTACGTGTGTTCTGTGCATAGAGGATAGAGGAACGGAACGCCAGAAACAAAGGTAATTATTTTTGTTAGTAAACTGTGTAGCAGCCTATACTGCTTAAAGATTGATGAGGCCTATGTTGAGTTAAGATGATGAGGATTTAGCTGAAACATTAGTGTTTTTGTCTTTTGTATTATCTTTTACAGGAAACATGAATGCAAAATTTAAGGACCCAGAATTTATGACAGCATTTATTGAGAAGTACAGGAAGATGAGGAATCTGTGGGAGGTCAAACACCCTCAATATTACATCAAACCAGTAAGGAAGTCAACGCTGGAGAAACTTCTGGTATGTGTGCATACTTTCATCCCAGAAGCAACCGTGGAGATTTTGGAAAAGAAAATTGGGTTCTTGCGAAATATGTATAGGAGGGAGCATAACCAGATCCAGATTTCCCTGAGATCAGGAGCATCAGCAGATGATGTATACTGTATGTACCCAGGCTGTGGTACTACGAAAAACTAAGTTTTCTTGATGACCAGACTGAAGCCAGGGCATCACTTTCAACCCTTCCCTCCACCCTTCCATGCACCCTTCCCTCCACCCCAGCAGAGGCTGATGAGGACCAAGCTGGGTCTTCCATCCTGGAAGAACCAGATGTGACCATCTGGAGTCAGGTAAATTCATTTTAGACATATTTCTTGTCCTAATATTAATGATGTTAACCAGATGTTATAATTGATTAAGGATTTCATCCTAAAAATGAGGTATACATATCAATTGACAGTAGTGGCCAAAAATGTTTGTCACTTGCTTTAACAAATGCTGGTGTCAGATTTCTATACTCTTATATATGTATTAACATTGAATTTGCAAGTCATGATAAGAAAATTGTGTGTCATTAATGAACCAAAAACTATAAATATGTCCCTTTTTTATACACAGGATGAGCTCAGCCAGGAGGAAGGTGTGGAAAGTGGCAGGCAGGAGGAAGCCGGGCCCAGGGACAGCCAGGAGGGGGCTGAGCCCAGTGTCATCCAGGAGGAGGCCGGGCACAGTGTCAGCCAGGAGGTGGCGAGACCCAGTGTCAGCCAGGAGGTGGCCGGGCCCAGTAGGAGCCTCGCAGAATCCCAAGTGCCTCCCCTCCGCCTTCATACAAAAAGGGCCAGGAAGGGGGTGGTGACAGAGGAGGCATCACTGCGCCTCATGAGAGAAGCGACTAATTTTCTCAAGAGCCCCCCCGAAGCTGAAGAGGCCTATGGCTGAAATTTAGCCAGCAGGTTGCTGCAAATGGAGTGGGGCCAATGCCTCCTGTGTGAAAAAATATTTTCTGAAGCTATTCACAAGGGGCTGAAGGGCGATTTAACTGCCAACACCCAAATAAATAAGGCAGCTCCTCCTCCTCCTTCTCCTCCTGCCACAAGTCAACCACCAGAGCCACAGCCTACAAGAAAGGCTGCAGGGAAGGGTGCAGGACAGCGTGGAGGGAAGGCTGCAGGGAAAATAAGAAAGTGATGACCTGGGTTCAGTCTGGTCTGACAGAAGACGCAGGCTGGTGTAGGACCACAGCCTGGGGACATGTATGTCATCTGCTGCTGCTCTTGATCTCTGGGATTCCTGGACCAGATTGTGCTCCCTCTTATATGGACTCCTCAAGATCACAATTTTCTTTTCCACAGACTTGATGTGTGCCCTGGGGCCTAAAGTATTCACAAATTCAAAAAGTGTCTCCAGCGTTGACTTTATCTTTATTTTTTTTACCATAAATAAATGGATATTTTAGTTTATGAAAATACTTTGTGTTTTAATTTACATCACTTTTTTATAGACAATGTCAAATTAACAAGGGACAACAACCTCCTTGAGGTTCCAAAACATAAAAAAAAAAATATAATGTTCTTGGGGTAACTTTACAAACCAAAACAAATATATCATAAAAAACATATACCAAAAAAGGTTCTTTGGGGTAAATTTAGGAAAAAAACAAAACAATAAATAAAAAAAAAATGGTTCTTTGTGGTAACTTTACAAACCAAAAAAAAATATATATGGAGATAAAGAGAAAATAATTTTGACAAAAATCATAAAAAAAATCTTGATGAAATAAAAAATAAATAATTACTCCAAAAAAAATACAATATCATTCATGAGATCAAGAGAAATAATCCAGAAATCAGTTTGGGAGAACTCTGTGTGAATAGGAACAGCAAAACAACTTTGTTCTTCTAGCATTATAAAGAAGACAGTTAATCGCTGCATTCAACGATCACAGAATTTGCAGCGTGAGGAATGTGCCACCTACAATACGAACACTAGTGTTACTATACCGAACGCTTCCGTTTCGTATTTGCTTCTGAGCATGCGTTGTTTTTTTGTCCGTCGGACTAGCATACAGACGAGCGGATTTCTGGGTCCGGCGGAGTTACGACGTAAAGATTTGAAGCATGTTCCAAGTCTAAAGTCCGTCAGATTTGCGACTGGAAAGGTCCGGTGAAGCCCACACACGATCGGATTGTCCACCGGATTTGGTCCGTCGGCGTCCGTCGGACCAGTCCGGTCGAAAAGTCTGACCTTGTGTACGCTGCATAAGGCTAGAATCTGTCCATTATCTTCTATCTACTGCAGTATTCATCTCAAATGGAACATATCAGTAATATGTCCCCATTCCATGCGTCTTTACATAATTGCAATGGAACATTTCGCGAATGCCCTATGTGCTAATAATTCTATACAAGGCATTGAGATTAAGGGCAAACCGTACATGTTAGGTTTATTTGCAGATGACCGTCTACTCTATATGTCAAACCCTCGTGTTGCATTTCCCTCCCATTTTGCAAGAGCTGGAACAATTTGTCTCCTTTAGAAACTTTAAAATCAATGCCTCAGTAGCCCCCAGGAGGTTTTACAAGATAGATTCCCTTTCTGCTGGGCACATTGCTCGATTAAATAGATAGGGATGCATTTAACTAAATTATGAGCTTAACTATCTAATATTTACGGTCGCACAATGTTAACACCAAAGTTGGTAACCCATGAGGCACTTGTGGTTGAGTAGGATGTCCCTCTTGCAGAAGGACAGCCTTCTACAGTTTCTAGATATTTTTCAGACTCTCAGGATCTGCGTTCCTTATCAGTTTTTTGTTCTGTACGTAATTCTCTACTTTAGAACCTTTTGCCTCGCTCCTCGACTGAAATACATTATGACATCTGGTTAAGCGAAAAGCTGAGGGGATGTGGGCTTGCCTCATCTAGAATTATACTATACAGCAGCATTACTCTGCTTAGTCAATGATTGGTTCCATCATGATCAGTCTAAGCTCTGGGTATAAAATGCAGTATTCTTCCTTTACTACTAACATCCCTGCCTTGGCTTAATCTGGCTTCTCACCCACCCTCTTCATTGCTCCCCACCTTAGTAGCTTCTCTTATACATGTTTAGTATTGCGCTTATAGAAAATGCAGCGTCTCCTCCAACATCAGTCCTATGGCGCTGACCTTGGGAAACCCAGAGTTTCTTCCAGGCATGCATTGCAAAATATTCTTGCAATGGCTAAAATTAAATCCATCTCCTGTACAACAAGCCATAGGACTGACTAGAATTCTACACCTTAAAGAGTTGTGGCCCCTGAGTCCCCATGCCAGGGCCAGTGGCGCTCTTACTTCCGGTTTCAGCACTTTTGTGCTAGGCTTGCAAGAGCTGGATGGTTCCACTGATACCTGACCACATTGGAAGCCTTATGCCTCCTTTGAACAGATTGTACAACATCCTTCTTTGGGGAGCTTTTCCCTATCGTCTCATAAGTCAAAGAGAGAATCATCACATTTCTGATCAGGTGGTATATAAGCCCAGCCATATTACCCAAGATTATACTGTTGATCTATGACGGATGCTGGAAATGCGATAAAAACCAAGGAAATAATATATGTATCCAGATTTCCTACCAAATTAAAGCCATATTTGTCCTGGAAAAAATGAGGTGTATAAGAGGTAAAATGCAAAACCAAAATTATATAATGGGCGGAACCAAGACCTCACCAAAATGAAAAAAAAAAAAAACACTTTAGGATGCTCACATTGTGTATACATAAAGAAAAAAAATAAATGATTAACTTTTTTTCCTCCCTTTTTCATCAGTGATCACATACCCTCTGTTCTCAGAGAGCTAAGGGTGGAGAAGCAGCAGCACACTGAACTTCCCAGTGAATGGCTGTGTTTGTGTGTGTGTGTCGGGGTGGGGGGGGGGGAGGGTTGAGTTCCCAGCACAACCAGGAAAATTTACCATGCTGTGCTCTCATGCCTAGTGTGAGTGTCAGTTTTCAATAGGAAAAGCAGGAGGACTGTCAGGAACACAAGGTATTTCACACAAAAGAAGCAATACAAAGAGAATGTGATGCTTTCATACAAGTATATGGTACAGCAATTCTGTTTCTGTAGAGAGAACTAAATACTGTAAACTAACCTTTGCTCCATTTTATGACTATACCGTATACATGTATGTAGATGACATTCAATTTTTGTGTTTTTGCTACAGAGAAAGGGGCTTTTGATTGCATGTTTATGCCATGACTTGGATCACCGGGGGTATACTAACACCTACTTACAAAAGTTTGATCATCCATTGGCAGCATTATATTCTACGTCAACAATGGAACAACACCATTTTTCTCAGACTGTGTCTATTCTGCAGGTAAGGACAGTGTACATTTTTGAGTTGTAGGTATATATGCTTGCATTTTTACACTTTTGTAATGCTGTGTAACGGCAAGCTGGCTGGATTTAGTTAATCTTTTTTAGTACTGAAAATACTATAATGTTTGACACAAGATTTACTTAATGTTTTTTTTAATCTGGTTAATCTGATCTGCAAAAAAAGTATTAATGGAGCAGGAGAGCGACACATACAAGCATGATGAGCTCTTGTTAGGGGCAGGATCACTGGTATGTCATTAGTAAGATTTTCCCCTTTTTTTTGTCCCAGTGGCAACAGTCACCTTGAATGGATGGGGGACGTTTTCTAAATGATTATACAAACCTGAAAATGATTCTGACCACAATCTACTGTTTACATTTTTTTAAATTGTTGTTTGTGTTACTTTTGAAGAGATTTACCCTTGCTTATATCTTAGCATTGGTCAGCAGAACTGGGAGTGAAAGAAGGTCTTTAGAACATGGACACAGACAATAAAAATCTGACAGACTAACCGTTTCCCATCATATCCAAAGCTAGGAAAACATTTTGGCTGGAGAATTACTTGCATAATCTAGAAACAATTGTTTCATCTTAAAGAAATTGTAATTTCTGAGTATTTCTCTTGTCATGCAGGATAGTAAACACAATTCATATGTGTTTTGGAGGCTTACAAAGTAATATGCATGATTTCAAAATACTGTATAGTGACATATGATATCTACAATTCTGGAACATACATTAGTAGGAGGAATGGTATACACAGAATACAAATGACAAAATTAATAGACCTGTTACATCTGGGAAATTAAAACTGAGTGGATGATAAGAGTTACCTTTTAAGAAAAATGCATATCTTTCCCATCCGTAGATCCAAAGATTTAAACATACAGGTGCATCTCAAAAAATGTAAATATCATCAAAAAGTTAATTTATTTCAGTAATTCAATTCAAAAAGTGAAGCACATATATTATATAGATTCTGTTTCAATGTTTTTATTGAAAATTTTGCAATACAAGTATATTATGAACAAAATATACCACTTAATACTCCTCGATGACCAAGGCAGTCAAAAGAGGGCGCTACATAGCAGGAACAACATAGCACTTACACAGAAGATGTATCAAGGTAGAGCAAAGTTCCTGGCTAGTTTACTGTCTTAGAAAAGAATTGTTAATTTCCGTTAGAAGAACGGGCAACCTGAGAAGAAATTTAAACTAGGGACTCCCCCCAGGAAGGCCCCCGAGATCATCACTCCACCCCCATGGGAGCACACTGTGGAGTGCGAGAGCTTCAGGGTTCCCACCAAAGGGGGTGTCTCCCCACCTCCTGTCAGAACCTCCGGGAAAGTGCTCGCACTGGAAAGAAACCCAGGCGCAGCAGCCCCCCGGACGGAGCTGACAGACACATCGTCCAGGATAGCATCCTTTTCCAATGTTTTTATCGAAATCAAATTTTAACAGATAACAGGGTGCACATTGGTACAGGTTTCGTGTCAACAGTATTATTACGATAGTGAATCTCAAAATAGCGTGAATGGCTCATTATATAACTGTGCTAAGGCACCTAAGACGCTTAACACACGTAGAAGATATTACAGTGAAATTCCCTGAAGAGGGACTGTCATGTAATGTAGTTCAATTTCCCAACTTGGGGTTATAACAGAAAACTTAGGTATTAGGTATACTCTAGGATTAATATACTGTAGAGCCCGATGTCATGCGTATGATAACCCCACTGTGGGGACAAAGTAATTGTTTGTATGTAGAAAGAAAAGAAGAGGGAAGGGGGAAAGAAAGAAGAGGAAGAAAAGAAAAGAGAAAAAGAAGTAGAGTGTGCAAACGATCTCCACGCTCCAAGCCGCTGACCCGCCCCTCACGGCGACTGGAGGTACCTAATCCAAGGGTTCCAAACCCTTTCAAATCTATCTTGTTGGTCGCGAAGAATACTAGTTAATTTTTCATTTATCATGATCCAAGAAATTTTGTTTTTAACTAATGCCAAATTTATCAGGGGAGTTTTCCATGCTCGCGCTATGGTTATCTTGGCTGCTAGGAGGATAAAGAAGATAAGGGATCTGAGATGCCTGGGTAGTTCGCTCGAGAGATCAGAGAATAATGCCGTCTTAACGTTTTTAGGTATGTTCACTCCAGTCACTGAATAAACCAGATTAAAAAGTCTTATCCAAAATCTCTTGACCTTCGGACATGTCCACCATGTGTGGAGCATTGTGCCCTCTTGGCCACACCTCCTGAAACAGAGAGGCGATGCATCTGGGTAGATTTTGGTTATCCGTGTCGGAACTAGATACCATCGTGACAATACCTTATAGTTCGCCTCTACTAGAGAAGTGTTCAGAATTCCCCTGTGTACCATGGCTGACCACTTGGACCAAGTGTCCTCATCAATCGTCTCCCCCAGGTCCGCCTCCCAAGCTAATTGGTAGGGAAGTTTAGAGCCTTGGTCTGTTAGTAGAACATATAACTCTGAAATACTACCTCGTGTTTCAGGCCCTCTTAGGCATTTATTTTCATAGGACGTTCTAGTGGTGATGTCCCCCTGGTCTCTGCATAGTGAATGTAAGTAATAAGTGATTTGGGAGAGTCGAAAGGACTCGGTCAGGGGCATATCTAGAGTGTCTTGAAAATAGGAGGGTTTTCTGATGCCCTTTTGATCTATAAAATGTGCTATCTTGTACAAGCCTTTATTGATCCACCAAGCAAACTGTTGTGGGTGTTGTCCCGGGGGAAAGTGCGGGTTCCCAAAAATGGGGGCAACTGGAGTATGTGGCGACCTAAGAGAGTATATTTTGCACATCCTATCCCAAAGGTTCTATATAGATTCTTTAAACACAGAGTGATATATTTCAAGCATTTCTTTCTTTTAGGTTTGATGATTATGGCTTACAGCCAGTGCAAACCCAAAATTCAGTATCTCGGAAAATTAGAATATTACATAAGACCAGTTAAAAAAAGGATTTTTCATACAGAAATGTTGGTTTACAAAAAAAGTATGCCCATGTACAGTATACTATGCACTCAACACTTGGTCAGGGCTCCTTTTGCATGAATTGCTGCATCAATGCGGTGTGACATGGAGGCGATCAGCGGCCTTCAGCTCATCTGCATTGTTGGGTCTGGTGTCTCATCTCTCTCTTGACAATACCCCACAGATTCTCTATGGGGTTTAGGCCAGACGAGTTTGCTGGCCAATCAAGTTCAGTGATACCATGATCATGAAATCAGGGTATTGGTACTTTTGGCAGTGTGGGTAGGTGCCAAGTCCTGCTGGAAAATGAAATCAGCATCTCCATAAAGCTGGTCAGCAGAGGGAAGCATGAAGTGCTCTAGAATTTTCTGGTAGAGGGCTGCACTGACTCTGGATAAAACAGTGAACCAACACCAGCAGATGACTTGGCTCCCCAAATCATCACTGACTGTGAAAATTTCACACTGGACCTCATGCAACTTGTGTTCTGTGCCTCTCCACTCTTCCTCCAGACTCTGAGACCTTGATTTCCAAATGAAATGCAATGAGGACTTTGGACCACTGAGCAACAGTCCAGTAGTTTTTCTCCTTAGCCCAGGTTAGATGCTTCTGACGTTGTCTCTGGTGCAGGGGTGGCTTGACACAAGGAGACAGTTGTAGCCAATGTCCTGAATACATCTGTGTGGTGGCTCTTGAAGCACTGACACCAGCCATAGTCTACTCCTTGTGAATCTCTCCCAAATTATTGAATGGCCTTCATAATCTTCTCAAGGCTATGGTTATCCCTGTTGCTTGTGCACCTTTTTCTACTACACTTTTTCCTTCCACTCAACTTTCCAATAATATGTTTGGATACAGCACTCTGTGGACAGCCAGCTTCTTTAGCAATGACCTTTTGTGACTTACCCTCCTTGTGAAGGGTGTCAATAAATGTCTTCTGGACAACCGTCAAGCTAGCAGTCTTCACCATCATTGTGTAACCCAGTGGTCATCAACCCTGTCTTTAGGGCCCACTAACAGGCCAGGTTTGCAAGATAACTGAAATACATCACAGGTGATATCATTTGCTGCTCAGTGATTGCAGTATTCTAGTCTGCATCTCCCCGAGATAATACATAAAACCTGGCCTGTTATTGGGTTAATCAGTTAATATAATCTAATCAGTTAATATACTCAAAACACCTGTAAAGGTTTCAGGAGCCTTTAAATGGTCTCTCAGTCTGGTGTAACCTACTGAACCAGACTGAGAGACCATTTAAAGGCTCCTGAAAGCTTTACAGGTGTTTTGGGTATATGAACTGATTAGAGTGTGACACATGAGTCTACATTATTACATTTTTTCACAATATTCAAATTTTCTGAGATACTGAATTTTTGGTTTTCACAAGCTGTAAGCCATAATCATCAAAATTAAAAGAAAGAACTGCTTGAAATATATCAATGTGTAATGAATCTATAATGTATGAGTTTTACTTTTTGAATTGAATTACTAAAATAAACTTTTTGATGATATTCAAATTTTTTGAGATGCACCTGTAAATTAATATTTCAACTTTCCTGTTATAACTGACCAAGGTCTCCCCCATCACCACCACTACGCTGGAGTCTTATCATTGGTCAGTTAATGTGATTACAGTCTCACTAACTAATAGGAAAGTTTGGATGGGCTGGGACTGCGCTTAACTTTCACAGGAAAAGGTGACATTTACATACAACTTCAACTTTCTCCTGGTTTTTTTTTTTTGAAAATTCTTTTTTATTCATTTTTTAGGCATACAAATATCAACAGGCCACATTTGCGGCCGACAACCACCGACTAGAACACAGTTGCCGGTGGACATTTACATACAAAAACACAGACATAAATTGAGAACTCCCCCCTCCCTCCCCCCCCAAACAACAAAGCTTTTGCCCAGATACATACTGTCCAAGTTGGCCTCCAGACTGGAGGAAGGCACTAGGAGACACCGCACCCTCGCTGTCTAACAACTTGGGTCATGATGCTTGATACCGTCAAAAAACGTGACCCGACTCCCCCCCCAGCACCAAGGATCTCATATGAATAAAAATAACTCTCCCCCCTACAAGTGACCAGTTATCTTAGTGCAGAATTATCAATATTTCTCCTGTATGTCGGTCATATACATCCTCCTTTGTGGCCTCATACACCAATATCAATAGCTATGGGTTATCTGTAATTAGTCTGACACCGTATCCACCGATGCCATCCAACCACCCCACACCTTGTCAAATAACTTTCTCCTGTTTTAACATTGGTTTTCATTGAAAGTAACCTTTACTTGCCATTTTTTTCATCATATGCTCAGTTTGAGGCTCCTTATTTTAACACTAACCTAAACACACATACTTGGGTTATACTGTATTATAATGTATCTATATATTATCTAACCAGACTGTCCTGAGTTGGATAAATCGTGATCTCACATTGTAAAATAAAGTGCTTGATTAATATATTCTATTATTTTTAGTCATTTTTATATACCTTTAATGATCTAGGTAATATATTTTGGGGTCCATTGAAAGATTTCCCTTTAAACTTTTGCATTTTCAAATCAAATGTTTACTGAAAGATACAGTATCTCACACAAGTGAGTACATCCCTCACAGTTTTGTAAATAATTTTTTATACCTTTTCATGTGACAACACTGAAGAAATGTCACTTTGCTACAATGTAAAGTAGTGAGTGTACAGCTTGTATAACAGTGTAAATTTGCTGTCCCCTCAAAGTAACCCAACGCATAGCCATTAATGTCTAAACCGCTGGCAACAAAAGTGAGTACGCCCCTAAGTGAAAATATCCGAATTGGGCCCAAAGTGTCAATATTTTGTGTGGCCACCATTATTTTCCAACACTGCCTTAACCCTCTTGGGCATGGAGTTCACCAGGGCTTCACAGGTTGCCACTGGTGTCCTCTTCCACTCCATGATGACATCATGGAGCTAGTTAGAGACCTTACGCTCCTCCGCCTTCCATTTGAGAATATCCACAGATGCTCAATAGGGTTTAGTTCTGGAGACATGCTTGGCCAGTCCATCACCTTTACCCTTAGCTTCTTTAGCAAGACAGTGGTCGCCTTGGAGGTGTGTTTCGGGTCGTTATCATGTTGGAGTACTGCCCTGCGGCCCAATCTCCAAAGGTAGGGTATCATGCTCTGCTTAAGTATGTCACGGTACATGTTGGCATTCATGGTTCCCTCAATGAACTGTAGCTCCCCAGTGCCATCAGCACTCATGCAGCCCCAGACCATGACACTCCCACCACCATGCTTGACTGTAGGCAAGACACATTTGTCTTTGTACTCCTCACCTGGTTGCTGCCACACACACTTGACACCATCCGAACCAAATAAGTTTACCTTGGTCTCATCAGAACACAGGACATGGTTCCAGTAATCCATGTCCTTATTCTGCTTGTTTTCAGCAAACTGTTTGCAGGCTTTCTTGTGCATCATCTTTAGAAGAGGCTTCCTTCTGGGACAACAGCCATGCAGACCAATTTGATGCAGTGTGCGGCGTATGGTCTGAGCACGGACAGGCTGCCCCCACCCCTTCAACTTCAGCAGCAATGCTGGCAGCACTTATACGTCTATTTCCCAAAGACAACCTCAGGATATGATGCTGAGCACATGCACTCAACTTCTTTGGTCGACCATGGCGAGGCCTGTTCTGAGTGCAACCTGTCCTGTTAAACCGCAGTATGATCTTGGCCACCAAGCTGCAGCTCAGTTTCAGAGTCTTGGCAATCCTCTAGTAGCCTAGGCCATTTTTATGTAGAGCAACAATTCTTTTTTTCAGATCCTCAGAGAGTTATTTTGCCATGAGATGCCATGTTGAACTTCCAGTGACCAGTATGAGAGAGTGAGAGCAATAACACCAAATTTAATACACCTGCTCCCCATTCATACCTGAGACCTTGTAACACTAACGAGCCACATGATACCAGGGAGGGAAAATGGCTAATTGGGCCCAATTTGAACATTTTCACTTAGGGGTGTACTCACTTTTGTTGCCAGCAGTTTATACATTAATGGCTGTGTGTTGAGTTATTTTGAGGGGACAGAAAATTTACAGTGTTATACAAGCTGTACACTCACTACTTTACATTGTAGCAAAGTGTCAATTCTTCAGTGTTGTCACATGAAAAGATAGAATAAAATATTTACAAAAATGTGAGGTGTGTACTTACTTTTGTGAGATACTGTATATGGATTGCTGGCATCTCCTTCTAAAAATGAAGGTTGTCTGGTTTTGAAGTTGATCCAATGACTTCCTGTGTGGAATAAATACACAGATCAGAAGCTCTTTGCTTGTAGTAAGTTTGAGTATGTTTATGATCAAAAAATGAATGAAGCCAGTGTCAATATGACCCAGCTCAAAAAATTACCATTTCAAGAAGGTGGTCAGCAATAGCAGCCTACATTTTTCACTCAGAACAATTTTTTTCAGTAAAATCCTTTTGTTGGAGTTCATTGAGGGACACAGGATTTAAAAACATTTTGGTTATACTGGAAAATTTGAACACAAACAGTGACCAGCCTTTTTGAACACCTCCCCTTCCCAGTATATATTTAGTTGTGTAACCAAACAGTGCTGCGTGCAAGACTATAAGCACACAGAGGTGAGACATGTGACCCTCAATGAACACCAAAAGATGATTTTACAGTGATGACAAAATCCTGGTTTTCTGTCTCGTTCATTGAGGGACACAGGATTCAGAGACATTTAGGCTGTTCAAAAGCAGTTCAAGTGAGAGGTGGGCAACACCAAGAACAAAACATGACCCAACTTTAAGCATGCAGGGAAGTTGCCTGATGGACATTATCCCCAGAACTGTCAACAGAAAAGGTCTGGACAACTTATAGAATGTGCTAAAAGAAGACCAGGTGGCTGCCAATCTGGGAAACAGTTGCCTGGTGCTGAAAAGCCCAAGATGTAATCACGGATCTAGTATAGTCCCTGAAAGGAAAGGAAGATATCCAGTCCTTGAGAACATAAGCTGATTTGTCTAAAAAAAAACATGGAGGTAGTGACTGTGAGATAGACATGCACAGCTCATACTAAATCCAGACAATGAAAGGTAATTTCCTTCTGATGTACTGGAGCGGCACAGAGGGCCAGGAGCACAATGTCCCGTTTAAGGTGAAAGGCCTGAAACTACCTTGTGAATGAAGACTTTCTACTTCTCTTGTAAGAAGACTTAGGTCCTTCTTGATGGTTGATGTACACCACTGGTATTGCCCAACTGGAGTCTGATTGGAGACCTCCAGATGAGATGTCCAGCATTGTAGGCAACCAAATCACTCAAAGCTGCAGAAGTTAATCGGAAGTAGGGAGCCCTCCAGGAACTGGCAGGGTTTCTGGAACTCCTATCCAGCCTATCAGGCTATTGTCTGTTTTGTTGATCTTCCAGGAGATCTGAAGGAAGGGCTTCCCCAACTCCAGAGGTGGCTTTCTGAGCCACCAGGCCCAAGGCAACCTGGTCTTTGGTGTCAGGTAAACAGATTTGTCCTTCAATGAAAGAATATTGAGTTGAAGGGGTCTGAAAGCAAAGAATTTGAAGTTTTTTTGTTTTTTTATGGAAGAAAGTTTCTGGCTGGAAAGGATCAGATCCAGATACTCCCAAGTGATAAGCTGGCTCTAGGATCCAACTAAACTTTTTCAAGGTCTAAGCTGTTCACTCCACATTGTTGGGCAGGATCTGTACCGACTGTTCCCTCAACAGAAGGTTGTCCAGACATTCCATAATGGGGATTGCCTGGGAATGTGAAAAGGCAAGGGGGTAAAACTTTGGAGTATAATAAAGCTGGATCCCTTACCATGAGTTTAGTCCATTCTCATGTTTAATAGACTAACATCATGGCCATGGCAGGTTGCAATGCAGGGCCTGCCAGGGAAAAGTGGTTTTAGAGAGTGTCTTTAGCTATTTACCTATAGGATCTTTAAACGGCCTAACCTCTACAGGGATCGTCTGAGCTTTATTAAGGTTGGCAACTGACAGATCAACTACGGGAAACAGACCACTTCTTAATAAAGTCCTCCTCAAACGTGTATTGCACTGCAAAATGTTTGGGAGGTATAAACCGTTCATCAGGAGTTTTCCAGTTAGTATAGAAAACGTTTGGAAATAGTGTGTGCATGGTGAAAGTTTTAGTGGTCTTAGGACCTGTCAGGATCTATAGACTGATAATAGCACTAGTAGAAGCTATAGGCTGCACCATCATCTTTAAGTTGGTGCTCATTGTGACAGTAAGAGCCAGAGAGTTGACTTGCCTGGTAGCTGCCTGCAACTCCTTTGGGACAACTTCATCATGCTAGGATTTTTGAGTCTCCTGTTCAGATTGAGCCTTCGTACCTGAAGGCTCAGAGGCTGCTAAAGGGGCAGGCAGACCAGATAATGATTCTGTAGGGAAAGGTGTACCTGTACCCTTATGTCATCTTCTGTCAGAGTCGGAATTTCAAATGTAATTTTAGCCCACAAAATCCTGCCACGTCCAAATCCAGGGAGATGGACACACCTGACAGTGTCAAGGAGTACTCCCAGGCATGTAAGGCTCAAAGCACAGAACAATATTTCAAGGCTGAGGGTGTCAGGTTCTTGAGAGAGAATGCAGCAGGCTGTCCCAAGGCGGGTATTTGATTATGAGCTGTAGAGACCTTATTCACTGAGACAGCTCCTCTTGCGTTTGTGATCCAATGTGGTCCTATGTAAAAATCACAAATACAAGGGAAAAAAACCTTGACCACTTAGAACCGACTGCTGCAAGCATATAAGGTTCAAATAGCCTAAGGTGACGAGGTAGGCGGCAGCATGGACTAACCAAAGTGAAACTCTAGGTGTCTCTTGTGCCAAGGAACAATAGTGAGAAGGTGCTACCCCATGCTAAATGACAGAAAAACAAGCGTGGAGTGTGTGCCCATGACAAAGCACTCCACCTCTCAGTGTTTTAACCCTTTCCTGTGGAGATACATGGAAGAAAATTATGTAATGATGGTGCCAAATGGTTTTAATAAACAAAGGAGCTCTTAGTGCTTAGCCTCATATGTTCTACCCATTTATGGGTCTTCTGAAACTTGGTCAAACCACAGGTTGTATCACAGCACTGAACCTGGAAAGTTCTTTGTGGCTAATTAACACAGTAGTCTGAGAAGTGTCACAAGCAGCACCCAGTGCCCGAAAGTCACATTCCAGGCAGGCACCGCAGTTGTCCAGTCCAGCCAGGGTTCAGGCACATCCTCCAAAATGAATATTGGGGATGACCTAATCCAGATAGCTGCATAACAGACCAGCTCAAGCACAAGGTACAGTGCCTTGAAAAACTATTCATACCCCTTGAAATTTTCCACATTTTGTCATGTTACAACCAAAAACGTAAATGTATTTTATTGGGATTTTATTTGATAGACCAACACAAAGTGACACATAATTGTGAAGTGGAAGGAAAATGATAATTGGTTTTCAATTTTTTTTTTACAAATATCTTTAAAGTGTGGCGTGCATTTGTGTTCAGCCCCCCTGAGTCAATACTTTGTAGAGACACTTTTCGCTGCAATTAGAGCTGCAAGTCTTTTTTAGGCATGTCTCTACCAGCTTCGCACATCTAGAGAGTGACATTTTTTCCAATTCTTTGCAAAATAGCTCAAGCTCTGTCAGATTGGATGGAGAGCATCTGTGAACAGCAATTTTCAAGTCTTGCCACAGATTCTCAATTGAATTTAGGTCTGGACTTTGACTGGGCCATTCTAACACATGAATATGCTTAGAGCTAAATCATTCCATTGTAGCTCTGGCTGTATGTTTAGGGTTGTTGTCCTTCTGGAAGGTGAACCTCAGCCCCAGTCTCAAGTTTTTTGCAGACTCTAACAGGTTTTTTTCTAAGATTGCCCTGTATTTGGCGCCATCTATCTTCCTATCAACTTTGACCAGCTTCCCTGTCCCTGCTGAAGAAAAGCATCCCCACAACATGATGCTGCCACCACCATGTTTCACGTGGGAACGGTGTGTTCAGGGTGATACACACATAGCCTTTTGCTTTTAGGCCAAAAAGTTCAATTTTGGTCTCATCTGAACAGAGCACCTTCTTCCACATGTTTGCTGTGTACCCCACATGGCTTCTCGCAAACTGCAAACAGGACTTCTTATGGCTTTCTTTCAACAATGGCTTTCTTCTTTCCACTCTTCCATAAAGGCCAGATTTGTGGAGTGGGCTTCACAGAACAGCTGTATTTATACTGAGATTAAATTATACACAGGTGGACTCTATTTGCTAACTAGGTGGTTTCTGAAGGCAATTGGTTCCACTAGATTTTAGTTAGGGGTATCAGAGTAAAGGGGGCTGAATACAAATGCACGCCACACTTTTCAGATATTTAATTTGTGAAAAATGTTGAAAACCATTTATCATTTTTCTTCCACTTCACAATTATGGGTCACTTTGTGTTGTTCTATCACATAAAATCCCAATAAAACACATTTGTTTTTATTTGTAATATGACAAAATGTGGAATATTTCAAGGGCCATGAATACTTTTTCAAGGCACTGTAGATGAAGTTGTGTTTAAAGGAAAAAAACAATCTTTTACAAAAGAATGGCTTGTTAAACAGTTAAACTTTTCTCAGTAGAGACGTTACATTGATCCTACTAGGACACACAAGAAAAAAAGGCATGCTGGGAGTGGGAGGGGTTATACCATGCTGGTCCCCATTTTTTTTCATGCTGATATCCAAATACCCCAGTAGGTGGCACTATAACCAAGATGTTTCTGGTCTCAATGTCCTTCATTAGACTAAATTGGGGAATTTGTACAGTATAAATACGTTTTGTGTTTTGGTAATGTTTATATAGTTGTTTTTACAAAAGTTGCTTGCATGTTTTGGGGGGAGCATGGCTGGTTACATTTGCCTGGACTATAACCAAGCAAATATAGCGAAACCCCTTGTCGACATTCATTTAAAGCAAACCTATAGTTAAAATGTGAAGAAGAACCAAGAACCCTTATTTCTACAATTCATAGTGGAGTTTCAAAGAAACAGTCAGTCAGGCAAGAAATGAAACAAGTTGTTCCCATCCAGTGTGGATGTGCCCCTATGTATATTGTTTAGTCTTTGCAGATATTAAGTTGGAGGTGCTCAGTTTAAAATGACTAAACCAAATTGTACACACGCTGTGCTTATCAAAATAAAAATAAGAAATTTCCACTAAAATATTAATAAAGTGATATTGTGCTTAACATATACAAAATCTATTAATACTATACTATACGTTAATGTGCAATAAATTTCAATGAATGAATAAATAGGTAAAAGTGCTCCAAATAAGCCTGTGTTTTGCAAATATTCCACAAAGCTTGTGCAATTTTCAAACATTACTAAATAATTCAACACAAACATCCATGCGATTTAGTGTTGCATCCAAGCATATCAGTACTGCATCTATGCAATATGGTGTTAGTGCAATGTTCGAACAATAAAAAGTTGAAAAATACAAAAAAGCGCATCCATGCGATTTGGTGCTACATCCATGTGATTCTATGCAATTCAGTGCTGTGTTGCTGTGCAATGATCAAATTAACAGTCCGATTTAGTGTTGCATCCATGCATTTCAGTGCTGCATCTATGCAATATGGTGTTAGTGCAATGTTCAAACGATAAAAAGTAAAAAAATACAAAAAAATGCATCCATGCGATTTGGTGTTGCATCCATGTGATTCTATGCAATTCAGTGCTGTGTTGATGTGCAATGATCAAATTAACAGTCCACAGATCTGCCACAATCCATTCATGTGTTATGGTGAACAAAAACGAAAGTGCTGTGCGCTCATACAAGTGCTCCCCCCCAGGTGATAGCCCCTCACCTTAGGGCCTGCGACCTTGCAATTAAGCTTGGTCAGAATGCGCCTTAGAACCTCTCTGGGTTCGATGTTATATGCAGGGTCCTGGATAGATTTGCACTGGTGCCTCTGTTCCTCACAGCAGTCCCGTTTGTACCTCAATATATCAACACAAAAAGGACTTCATGGTGAAGTATGTACAAAATTTATTAAAATCATAAACAAATCCCGCAATGGGTACTCACAGTAACAAGGCGCTTAAGGGCGCCACACTAAAACAGCAGAGACGAACGGGCAACAGCGGCCGGTATGGGGTGGCGTGCTAATCTGTCCCAACAGGTTGTATGTATAACGTTCTGTCCTGTCCCCTTCCCCTACGCGTGTTCGATACAAGGGGTATTTTGTATCTTCATGAGGGGGTGATTTCATATTTGAATTATCTAGTAATGTTTGAAAATTGCACAAGCTTTGTGGAATATTTGCAATACACAGGCTTATTGGAGCACTTTTACCTATTTATTCATTCATTGAAATTTATTGCACATTAACGTATAGTATTAATAGATTTTGTATATGTTAAGCACAATATCACTTTATTAATATTTTAGTGTAAATTTCTTATTTTTATTTTGATAAGCGCAGCGTGTGTACAATTTGGTTTAACTATTTTGCATGGTTATGAGACATGCGTAACGTTAGCAGTTGATCATTCGGAGAGATATACTATTTTGGAGACCAGATTTGGTCAATTACCTGGAGGCTCACAGGACTACAAATTAGCGTTCTCAGTTTAAAATGACTGCTGAGGTTGCTATAATTAAAGCCTAATTCCAGCCATTTTTTTTGGGGGGGGGGGGGGGGGTCTGGGGTTGAAATGGGAAAGGGCTAGAACCTCTGTCCCCTCTGAACCCCTTTAATGCACAGGATTTACCCACAGCTACAAAATGGATGTGCAGATTTCGATTTTTCTTTTAGATGGTTTCTTAGTTCTTTATGTTTGAATAATGTAAATCGAGTTTGAATCAACCAGTACAGAAAATGGAGACTTATCTTTTGTTAAAAAACATCACCTATGCCCCTTTAGAAGGTTAGGTCATCAATGCCACAGGATTGTTATTGTGGTCACTTCTAAAGAACTTGCATCAGACAGAGCAAACCAATATATATATATATTTTTTTTAGCATGTAAACATTTCACATTCTGCTTTTTTTTATGATTAATATTTAATTCTACATCTGCTTTAAATGATTGTAGTATGAGTTTTTATATATATATATATATATATATATATATATATATATATATATATATATATATATATAATTTATTAAAAACTTTAAAATTAGATTGAATATTGTATAGAAAACTGAAGTGTTGTTTTTCTTAATTAATTACCCCTTGCAAATGTAACCACCTTTTTATAAACCCTGTGCTTGCCTAATATAATACACTGGTACTGAAAAGGGTTACAGTAGAGCTATGGGCAAAATAAAAAATGAATTTTTTTTTTCTTTAATTTAATAACTTATGAATAAAAACTGGCTTTTGTAGCAACCCCTGTCAGTGTCCATTGCTATGTTTCTACCCCTATACTTTTCTGGTTAGCTTGACATTTTGAAGGAAGTGGATAATTGATTTACTGACAGAAAAACAAAACTACTGTGTTCATGCCATTGATAGGTTACATTAAATAAGTGATTTTAACTTTGCCCATGGTTCCACTTTAAGATCCATCAATTAATCTCTTCTTCTCATATAATGGCAGAGGGAATAAAGTTAATCTTTACATGGAAAAAACACAGGACATTGTGCTTTTTATCTATGTTTTGTTGTTTCACATAGCTGGAAGGGCACAATATCTTCTCCAATTTGGGTTCTTGCGAGTATGAACAAGTGCTAGAAATTATCCGCAAAGCCATCATTGCCACAGACCTTGCACTGTATTTTGGAAATCGAAAGCACTTGGAGGACCTTCATCAAACCGGCGCGCTAAATTTTAACAACCAATCCCACAGGTAAAGAAAAAAATATGATTAACCCCTGTGTTCTTTGATCCCCTAAACTTGTATTCCTGCATATAAAATTGTCTGTGGCACTGCTTAAAGTAATCTACCCAAAATTAATATTCCATATTCTAGAGGATTGAATTACCCTTTTTAATTGAACTTAAAGCGGTGTTACACACACACATACTGCAGCTGCTGGCTTTTAACAATAGGACACTTACCTGTCCTGGAGTCCAGTAATGTTGGCACCGCAGCTGTCAGCCGCCATTGCGGGTAAGGTTACCCGTCAGAGTAGCCTTACAGCTTCACGCCGGGAACCCTACTGCGCATGTGCGAGGCCCCACTCCTCTCTTCTACTGGCCCGGCGACGGGGAGAGGAGGAGGGAGTAGGAGGGAGCCCCGCGGTGATGTCACGGGCCGCGGCCTGGACTTCTGGAAGTGGGAACAGGATACCTGTCAAAGACAGGTATCCCCAAAAACCAAAGTGCCAATTGTGGTACTGGAGGGGGAGAGGAGACAAATGAACGGAAGTTCCACTTTTGGGTGGAACACCGCTTTAAGGCAACAAAAATGTCAGTAATATGACGTTTAATGTTAGTAAGAATAGCTACCTACTTATGTCTGTGATTTGTTTTTTGGATGTACTATTTGACAGAAAAGCTGACTGGCATAGCATCTCAACATACAAAGTACATGTGAACTTTAAAGCAGACGCATACAAAATCAGTCCTGCTAAGTAGTGGTGAATGGGAACTCGAGTTACTAGGAAGCTTATAGTTTAACCACTTAAGGACCGGGCCTATTTTTCAAACTTGTTTACACGTTAAAATATATATTTTTTTGATAGAAAATTACTTAAAGCCCCCAAACATTATGTGTATATTTTTTCTAACACTCTAGAGAATACAAGTGAAAAATGATGTTATGCCGAGTAAATTGATTTCCAACATGTCATGCTTCACATTAGCGGCCGCTCGTGGAATGGCAACAAGAGGACAGGATCTGATCACCTCCGCCGCTGCCGGTGGCTCCAGTAAGTGGCGGAGGGCACCGGAGTGAGGCGGGAGGGGGATGTCCTCTCCCACCACAGAATAAAAGTGATCTCGTGGTGAATCCGCCACAGAGACCACTTTTATCTGAAAGCAGACCGTCCGCTAAAGAAGTGGATACTGATGTTATGGCAGCTGGCTGCTGCCATAACAATGATATTCCACTTCAAAGAGCTGCCGTATAATGACAGCAAGCGGTCCGTAAGTGGTTAATATGATTTCTGGAAACTAATTTTTCTACATGATGAATTTTCCCTTACCTATAGGTTTCCTTTAAAGCAGTTGTAAAGGCTGATTTTTTTAAATCAATATAACAAGCATGATATATTTACCTGACACTGTCCACTCCTCTTCTCTGAGTGCCCCCATAGCATGCTGTGTGCTATGGGGGTACTCATGCAGGGGCACTCCTGAGCTGGGCTGTGTGCATCCAAAGGGATACACTGCATGCCTTGGCCCCACCCCCCACTCCATCCTCACAGGATTTGATTGAGAGCAGCAGCCAATTGCTCCCTCTGCTGCCTCTGTGTCCTGTGAACACAGTAAAAGAGAACAGTGCTGCTGCAGGCAGGCAGCGCGTTAGATTGAAAGGGGATCCAGATAAGTATTTGGTATGGGGGGGGTGATCATGAATGTTTTTATCTTAATGCAGAGTAGTATGGGGCTCAACGCATCAATGTATAAAACAAAAATGCATTGATACCTGAAACCGATACTTTGAGGCTCTGTTCTTTCAGCTGTCAGTGGGACTTCCCCACTGACCTCTGAAATGTAAAAAAAAAAAAACTGTCAATTATCGATTGTTAAGCAGTGGGGCCGATGCGTCCTTACCAACCGATGACTCATTTAGCTGTCAGTGGGGTTCCCCTGTTGGCAGCTGAAGTTCTAAAGAAGTCTAGCAAATGGAGCTGTCAAAAAAAAAAAGCAACCGTGCAATGTTTATCAACAACATTTCTCAGCCACTGAAACTCTAAGATAAAAAGAAACATTGTTTCTTTTTGTATCTTTCTGTTTCTCCATCTACAAATCAAAGGGATGAACTTCGATCTGCAGATTAAGTCAGTTTAAAGCAACCTGTCAAGTATGTATGGCTATGTTTTGACTTTGTTCGTTCTTTTTACTTTTATTATTAAACAAGTGTGATTTAACTGTACTTCTGTCTCGGCCTGATTTCATGGTTTCTGACAGTAGGCGAAGGCCATGAATTCAGAAGATGCAGTCAATCCACTTGTTGGTAATATTCTTTCCAGATTGGATGAACTGGATCACCGCATGGATCAGTATGACATGGCGTTACAAACGCTCCTGAGTCACACGGCTTACCTGGAATCTCCCACTGTGGCCGCCCCAGTACAACCTATGTTGCAGGCTGACCCTGCCGCTGCACCACTCTCTGTGCAGGCACCCACCTCGAGGATTACCTCTACAAGAGGTATGTCTGGTTTCGCTCCGCTTCTCCAGCGATTTGGGAGGCGATCCAGTCCAATGCAGAGGGTTTCTCAACCAAGTTGAGATACACTTTGTGATGCTGCCCCAGGTGTTTCCCACTGACAGAAGCAAAGTAGGTTTCATGATAACTTTGCTTTCTGAGAGAGCCTTGGCCTGGGCAAATCCTCTATGGGAGACGCAAAAACCTGTTGTCTTCAGCTACCCTGAGTTTGTGGCTTTGTTTAAAAGGGTATTTGACGTTCCCGCACGCTCCACTTCTGCTGCCAAGTGCCTCATGTCCGTCGAACAGAGTACGTGAACTAATGTCGACTACGCCATTGAATTCCGTACTCTGGCAGCAGAGGTTGCGTGGAACAATGAGGCCCTCGTGGCTGCTTTTTCTCACGGTCTGTCGGATACAATCAAGGATGAGATAGCAGCCCGAGATATACCCACTGAGCTGGAGAAGTTGATCACATTTGCCAGCCTCATTGACTCCAGATTTAGAGAAAGACTCTCTTTTAAGGAGCGCTTGTGGAAGCCTCCTGTACATTTGTCTCCGAGCTTTGCAGTCCCACCCGTGCCTCCCTCACCTCCCATGCCTCCTGGTACCGAGTCGGTCAGTGAAGGTGAACCCTTGCACTTGGGTTTCATGCATTTCTCTGCGGATGAGAGAACCTTTAGTAGGAGGGAGAGATTGTGCCTTTATTGTGGCCAGGCAGGTCACTTTTTGAAGTCTTGTCTTACCCGTCCAGGGAACTCCCAAACCTTGAGGTCCTGTCAGGGACAGACCTTAGGTGGCATTGATTCATCCCCAGTTATGCAGAGGGATAAGCCCCGGGTTTAGTCACCCTTTTTTGGGTCGAGTCGTCCGTCGAGATACAGGCTCTAATCAACTCTGGGGCTGCAGGCCTGTTCATTGATGCTGCCTTTGTATCGAAGCACTCGATTCCACTGCAGCTGCGTGACACTCCACTTGCCATTGAGGCTCTTGACGGGGTACCTCTACAGCCTGCCCATGTGACTCATGAGACGGTTCTGTTGTCTTTGACAAAGGTCAAGCCGGTAGTTTTCCTCCACACCGGCCGTATGATTGTGCAAATGACCTTTAACCTGGTGCCATACCCCCTCGTGGCCGGATTTACCCTTTGTCGATCTTGCAGACGGACTTTCTCGAGGTTTCATCCGCAAGTCCTCGTCTCCTGCTGGTGCTGGTTTCTTCTTTGTGAAGAAGAAGAGAGTGGTGAACTGAGACCTTGTATTGATTATAAGGGTCTCAATCGTTTCACAATTAAGAATGCCTATCTGGTTCCATTGATTACAGAATTATTTGAATGCCTCAAGGGAGCAACGGTTTTCACGAAGCTTGATTTGAGAGGGGCATACAATCTCATGAGTATTAAGGAGGGCGACGAGTGGAAAACTGCGTTTTAATACCAGAACAGGCTATTGTGAGTACCTCGTAATGCCTTTTGGCCTTTGTAAAGTCCTGGTAGTTTTCCAGGACTTTATTAATGTTCTCTGAGATTTGTTGCAGTTATTTATGGTGGTTTATCTCGGTGATATCCTCATATTTTCCAAGTCCCTGGAGAGCCACCACACAGATGTCTGTCGTGTGCTTCAGAAACTTAGAGAGAACAAACTCTATTGTAAACTGGAGAAGTGCAAGTTCCATCATGAACAGGTTAAATTCCTGAGTTATGTAATTTCCACTGCTGTTTTTTTTCGATGGGCCCAGAGAAACTTTCGACAGTTCTACAGTGGCCCCAACCCATGGGTTTACATCCTCTGCAGCGTTTCCTGGGCTTTGCCAACTATTATCGGAAGTTTATTTGTAACTTCTCGTCAAACCCCTGACTGATGGGACCAGAAAGGACGGTAACCCACAGAGCTAGTTTCCGGAGTCCATTAAGGCCTTAGAGGGTCCCAAGGCTGCCTTTGTTTCTGCTCCTGTGTTGGCACATCCTGATCCTACGTTACCTTTTATCCTTGAGGTTGATGCTTCTGAGACTGGTGTTGGCGCCCTTCTGTCTCAACGTCCTACCTCTGAGAGTGCTATGCATCCTTGTGGCTACTTTTCCAAGAAATTGTCACCTGCGGAGTGCAATTATGAGATTGGTGAGCTGTTGGCGATCATTTAAGCCCTGAAAGAATGGAGACATCTCCTCGAAGGTACCACTGTGCCGGTTCTCATTCTTACTGACCATAAGAATCTCACATTCTTGTCTGAGGCTAAATGCCTCTCTCTCAGAAGGGCGCGATGGGCTCATTTCTTGTCAAGTTTTAATTACATCTCTCATTCTTACCTGGTACTAAGAATGTAAGGGCTGACGCCTTGTCACAACAATTTTCCTCCACTTCCAAGTGGGAGTTGGTTCTGGTTCCTGTGATTCCTCCTGATCATATTCTGGCTATGGTTCGCACCAGTCTCACTTCTCCTTTGAAAAAATCAAATAACTATGCGCTTACTCAATAGTGCAAGCAGCTAACACTGCAAATAGAAATTTTGCTATAAACTATATATAAAAATAAGTGTAGCGCTAAAAGTAATACAAAAGGTGAAATGATGAATATGAGATATCAAAAAATATCATTGAATGTTAACAAATGTCCATTATGAATGGGTCAAAGTCCATCATTCTGTGAATCATTATAATCACCACGTGAATAAACAACTGTGTTAGTGACAATACTGTCCCCAAATTAGATGAAGGCGTACCAGAGATATTGGACCCAAAAATAGCATATACTATATGGGTCAAACAAGCTTTTACTGCCCAACGGCACTAGTGGAGGCACTGAAGAACAGAAAAAATGATGTAGTCTTGGAAGCCTTCTCAGGAGTCAGATGCATGTGAACGTAGGATTGTGCAGATACCACCACCCAAGTGAATGGAGACTTACCACCTTCTGTTCGCCATCGGGGCTTCCCCTCCATTGCCAGTGAGCAATTTAAGCCTGTTTGACTCATACATATGCTTTGTGGGTCCCAACTTTCTGGTAAGCCTCCATTCACTTGGGTGGTGGTATCTACACAATCCTACGTTCACATGCATCTGACTCCTGAGAAGGCTTCCAAGACTACATAATTTTTTCTGTTCTTCAGTGCCTCCACTAGTGCCGTTGGGCAGTAAAAGCTTGTTTGACCCATATAGTATATGCTATTTTTGGGTCCAATATCTCTGGTACGCCATTTATCTAATTTGGGGACAGTATTGTCACTAACACAGTTGTTTATTTACGTGGTGATTATAATGATTCACAGAATGATGGACTTTGACCCATTCATAATGGACATTTGTTCACTTCTCCTTTGGATGACAAATTCTTGCTGCTCAGGTCCATGCTCCTCCTGAGAAACCTTGTGACCGCTGCTTTGTCCCAGAGAGTCTCCGTACTGCTGTGCTCCAGACTTACCATTCTCCCAAGGCTGCTGGCCACCCTGGGAATAATCAACTCTTTTGGGCCATTTCCCAACAATTCTGGTGGCTTAGTCTATGTGCTGATGTAACTGCCTTCGTAGCTGCCTGTTCCGTGTGTGCGCAGAGTCTCCACGACACCTTTCAGTGGGCCTCTTACAACCCATACCCAATGGAGAGAGGCCCTGGACCCACCTATCTATGGATTTCATTGTGGAGTTACCCAACTCCCAGGGCAAAACAGTTATCCTTATGGTGGTTGACCGGTTCTCAAAGATGTGTCATTGTATTCCACTTAAGAAGTTGCCCACTTCTAAGGAACTGGCTTCCATTTTTGCTCGGGAGATCTTTCGCTTACACGGACTACCCAAGGTGATTCTCGGACAGGGGTAGTCAGTTTGTGTCCCGGTTCTGGCGAGCCTTTTGTGCACAGTTGGGAATTCAGCTTGCTTTTTCCTCTGCGTATTATCTGCAGTCTAATGGGGCCACAGAACGAGCCAATCAGTCCTTGGAGCAATTCCTACGTTGCTATATTTCTGACTATCATAACAACTGGTCAGACCTATTACCATGGGCAGAGTTTGCTCACAACAGTGCCTTGAATTCTGCTTCCCGATTTTCTCCATTTATGGCAAACTATGGTTTCCAACCTTCCATGTTGCCTGACTCATTTGTTCCGCAGAGTATTCCTGCGTTAGAGGAGCACCTCCGTGCTCTTCGTTCCACCTGGACACAAGTCCAAGAGGCTTTGCAACATGCTAATGATGGGTACAGACTCCATACTGACTGCAGAAGCCTGCCTGCGCCTTCCTACCAGGTTGGGGACGGGGTCTGGCTGTCATCTCGCAACCTCCGACTTCGTGTTCCCTCACTGAAGTTCACGCCTCGGTTTATTGGGCCTTTCCTTATTCTTCGCAGGATTATACCAGTGGCTTAAGCATTAGACCGTCCTTCTAATATGCGTATTTCAAATGTATTTTATGTCTCCTTATTAAAACCTTTGGTCTGCAACCATTTTACCACCTCGGTGCCACGTCCTCACCCTGTACAGGTTGAGAACCATGAGGAGTATGAAGTACAGTCCGTTGTTGACTCCCTTAGGTTCCGTGGGTGCATACAGTACCTGGTTCATTGGAAAGGGTACGGTCCGGAGGAACGCTCTTGGGTCTCATCCTCGGATGTACATGCCCCTGTCCTCCTCCGTGATTTCCATAGACATTTTCCCCTCAAGCCTGGTGGTCCTCCGCGGGGGGGGAGGGGTGGTTGAGGAGGGGGTACTGTCAGGGCTGTGCTCAGCCCTTCCTTCTCTGAGCTGGCCGTTCAAGCTGTCGGCTAATTGCCAGCTCCTATCTCTCCACAGTTACTCAGCTGTTAATAATATTTTGTTCGTCAGTCCTGCCTACTTAAGCCTTACAGTCCAGGGGAGCTCTGCCTTCGTCTTGGTCAACATGACAGAAACTTTCTCCTGCGATCCTGTTCAAGACTGGCTTTACTAACATCACTTTAGCTCCAGATCCTGCTTGCTGTTCCACTACATTGATCCCTGACTTCTGGCTTGGCTGACTATCAGTTCCGGTTACTGAACTTTGGCTATGTTTTGACTATGTTTGTTCTTTTTACTTTTATTATTAAACAAGTGTGATTTAACTGTACTTCTGTCTTGGCCTGATTTCAAGGTTTCTGACAAGAACTGCCATTTTCAGTTTGAGGCCTGCCATTCAGCCTGTCCACAGCTCCCAGAGTATTCACCAAGGTCCTGGATCCAGTCCCGTGGCTCCTGCATGCCCTGGGTATTTCTGTTATAGAAGACAAGGAATACTTGCTTTTGGGGGAGCAATCCGCTTCACACCTGAAGACCAATGGAGAGGTTTGGATGGGTTCTGAATTTGCGGAAGCTGACCTTAGTCACAACCCAGAGTTTGGAATATTGAGGTCTGATTCTAAATATGGTCCTGGTCAGAGTGATTCTCCCCCCAGACAAATGTCTTGCTCTGAGGGCTCAGATGGACTTGCTCAAGACTCTGACAAATCCCTCATTTTGACTTTGCATAAGTGTTCTTGAAATCTATCGTCATAGGGAACTTGGTCACCACAGGGGAGGTCCTTGCCCATCAACATTCTGGAATTGAGAGTGATTCTCCTTACTCTGGTGCAATGGTTTGTGCAACTGATGTTCCTCCTTTTAAGGGTTCAGTCAGAAAACGTCAGGGCTGTGGTGTGCATTAATCATCAGGGAGGCACCAGAAGTCAGGCAGCTCAGGAGTAAGTGGATCGTATCCTTTCTTGGGCAGAACTAAATGTTTTGCCATCCACAATCCAGGCATGGAAAGTTTGGCAGGTGGATTTTCTCAGCCATCAACTGTCTTCAGGGATGTGGATCTTCTGGCATCCAGGTTCAATGTGAAGCTGGAGAGGTTTGTCTCCAGAACCAGGGATCCTCAAGCATTCAGAGTGGATGCTCTGGTGACACTGTGGGATCAGTTCTCCCCAATTTATGCCTTCCTGCTGTTACAGCTTCAACCTCGTATGCAGTCTCAGCTACATACAGTATACAGTGTCCAATCATTGAAAATATTCAAAAGGATGAAACATAGAATAGTTCTTATGAAGAAGTAGCAAGTGACATGATTCAGGTGATCTCCCTTTAGTGCTTTAATCACCCAGTGCGACCTCCACCAATGTCAGAAAAACACACTCGCCAGATATAGTTGCTGTCTAATGAATAGAACAGCAAAAATCACATAAGATCCAGGTCATCAGAGGTATGTAGTCCAATTGGGTTTTTTGATATTGTGCAGAGCACTGCAATTTTTCTTTGTTAATGCTACATACAGTTTATACAGTGCTCCCAGCTGCTGCTGCATGTTAGTGAAGGAAATAGTTTATTTGAACCAGCTTGGTCCTAGTGAACTATTTAAAATTCACTAAAAGCTAGAGATTAGCTTTAATGGCATGGCTGTTGAAGCTAGGGTTTTGAGACAGGGAAGTCTCTAATTTAGTCATTCCTACCATGCCAAAGGCTAGCTAGGCAACTTTAAAGAAAATTTACCAGACTTGGAAGTCTTATTTTGCCTGGTGTGAGTTTCTGGGACTTTTATCCTCATAGGTATGTGGCGGGTCACATCCTGGCATTTCTGCAATCTAGAGTCAATCAGACTTGAGTATGATCAGGGGTCAGGTTTCAACCTTGGTTCGATTTCAGAGACCTATTGCTTCTCATTCCTTGGTGTGTGCCTTTGTACAAGGGGTAACACATATTGTTTCACTGGTTAAGACTCTGTGATACCGCAACTTGATACTTTCAGAAATCTCAATTTGAACCCACCCACGATGTTGCTTCAGTTATTTTGATATGGAAGGTTCATTTTCTGGTTGCCATTACTTTGGTTTGTAGCGTTACGGAAATTGATGCTGCTCTTACCTTACCATGGTGCTCTACTTTGACAAGTGGCAGGTGGTTTTGTGGCCTCAGCTGTCTTTTTTTACCTAAGGCGGTTTCACCATTCCATCTTAGAGGAGCTCCAGACTCCGTCAGAAAGAATTAAAAGTCAGCAGCTACAAATACTGTAGCTGTTGACCTTTAATATTAGGACACTTACCTGTCCCCAAATCAAGCAGTGTCTTCACCCAAGCAAATTTTTTAATTGGATCTCAGGTGCTGCTGCCACCACCATTTTAGGTTAGGGAAACCAGCAGTGAAGCCCTGAAGCTTCACAGCCGATTCCCTACTGCGCATGCGCGAAGCGTGCTGTGCTTTGTGAATGGCGCGGCGGCTGGGGGAGGGGGCCAAACTTCCAGATGAATTCACCGCGGCAAAGTCAACTGGAAGTGGGAGCGAGTACCTGTTAAAACCAGTCCCCCCCCCCCCCCCCCCGAAGGGTGCCAAATGAGGCAAATAAGCAGAGCTTCTCCTTTTGGGTGGAGCTCCACTTTAACCGAGACATTGTGTTACCGTCCTTCTGTCCTAAGTCTCAGATGCCAGAGAACAAGGTTTTTCACACCTTGCATGTTTGTGCTATCATGTACAAACCCTAAAAAAAGTATGGAATCGCCACTCTTGGAAAAAGTTAATTCAATTGTTTAATTGTGTAGAATAAAAACTAATTACAGACATGCCTCAAAACGATTATCATTTAACATTCCAACCTTCTGGCTTTAAGAATCAGTAAAAAAAAGAAAAAAAGAAAGAAGACTGTAGTCGAATGCAACTGTTTTTTGCAGATCAAGCAGAGAAAAAAAAGAAATCACTCAATTCTGAGGAAAATATTATGCAATCACCATGTACTTTGCAGTTCTAAAACAAACATCTGCATCAAATTACAGCCTGAAAAATGATGTCATCATCACCAAACAGAAAAAAACAAGGTTACAGTGGGCTAAAGAAAAGCAATTATGGACTGTGGATGACTGGATGAAAGTGATATTCAGGTATGAATCACAAATCTGCATTGCGCAGGGTGATGATGTTGGAATTGTTGTTTGGTGCCGTTCCAATGAAATGTATGAAGAGGACTGCCTGAAGAAATCATGCAAAGTTCCACAATCATTGATGATATGGGATTGCATGTTGGGTAAAGGTACGAGGGAGATGACAGTCATTAAATCTTCAATAAATGCATAAGTTTATATTGAGATTTTAGACACTTTTCTTATTCCATCAATGGAAAGGATGTTTGGTGATATGACATCATTTTTCAGCATGTAATCTGATGCAGTTGTTTGTTTTAGAATTGCAAAGTACATGGTGATTCCATAATATTTTCCTCAGAATTGAGTGATTCCATATTTTTTTTTCCTCTGCTTGATCTGCAAAAACAGTTGCAACTGACTACAGTTTTCTTTCTTTTTAATAATGTTTAAGTGTTTCTTAAAGCCAGAAGGTTGGAATGTTAAATGAAAATAGTTTTGAGGCATGTCTGTAAATAGTTTTTTTTACACAATTAAACAATTGAATGAACATTTTCCAAGAGTCACTGGTGATTCCATACTTTTTGCCAGGGGTTGTGTTACCTCAAGTTGACAGCTGCTATTCTTCAGCCTGCTTCTCTCCTTTTGTTTTCTGAAGGCCCAAGAAAGGGTCACACAGCTTCCAAATCTACAATTTTTCAATGGACCTGTCAGCTTATTTCTTAAAGCGGAGTTCCATCCATTTAAAAGTCAGCAGCTACAAAAAGTGTAGCTGCTGACTTTTAATAATCAAACACTCACCTGTCCGACGGTCCAGCAATGCGGGCGTACAAAGCCCCACTCCTCTGCTCCTCCTCTCCGCGGCACCCGCATTCTAACTGTGGGCGCCCAGCTGTGGCTTAGCTGTGATTGGCCGGGCAATCTTCTGGGACCTGTGACGTGTCCCAGAAGATTGCAGGGAGGGAGGGGGGAAAGGTGATTTTCTGGCACAAGGGAGGAAGTGGGAGCTGGGTGCCTGTAAAAACAGGGTACCCTCTCCTCCCCCAAAAAAATTACATGCCAAATGTGGCATGTCAGGGGGTAACCAACACTTAAAGCGGAAGTTCCATTTTTGGGTGGTACTCCGCTTTAAGCTTACAGTCTAAAGAGACATTCAGTTTTTAGTGATGGCTCATTCTACCAGGAGTGTTATTGTTTCCTGGGTTTTCATCATCAGGCTTTGGTAGCTCAAGCTTGTAAAGCTGCTACCTGGTCTTGGTTTAGAGTTTTACCAAGTGGCTGTTAGAGCTGTTGAAGAAGCTTCCTTTTGATCTGAGAGTTTTGCAGGCTGCTGTGTAAGGTTCTAACTTGTTCTGGTTTAGTTATTTAGGGCTTGTTGCCCTCCTTTGCTTTGGGACATCCCTATTGTAATGGATATGAAGATGTGTGTGTTCTAGGATGTACGATAAGGAAAATGGGATTTTAGATTTAACTGTAAAATCCTTTTCTTGGAGCACATCACAGAACACAGAGATCTCCCATCCCTCTCACTCTGTGGTTTATGGCTTGCTTCAAACACCAACACCCTGCCTAGCTGGGAGTGGTTATGCCTGGATTATTATTTCCTTTTCTTCTTGCCAGTGTCCAGTCGCCTGAAAGGGGCACCAATAGCCTTGTCTTAATGGATATGAAAATACCCTGTGTCCTTTGATGTACTCCAAAAAAAGTGTTTTACAGGTACACCAAAAATCCCAATCTTGCAGTACTTTCAAATGACATATATCAAGTCATCAAATGCACTGAGAATTTTCTAGGGAAGGTTTGCTCCACAATCTACTAGTTTATGGCCATCTTTTGCAACAAGTTTACCTGAAAAGGCTTTGGAGCTGTGAAAAGGAGTCCAGCATTTAGAAATAGATTAGAAGAGAGATATACTGCTGAAAGAGAGTATATTGATGTGGATGCTGGTGGTGGCACTGTTTATGGAAACACAAAAGATAAAATAGGTGATGGAAGACACAACTGCTGTTTAGATCATCATGAAGTAGTTGGGAATCTCCATGATGGAAAGAGAAGATATCAAAGGAGGATAGAGTGAAAGAGATGGAACTGTGATGAGATACCACAGAAAAAGCCCACGATTGTCAGGTGCCAGTACATCTTATCATGTAAGCAGCTGTAGAACTAGTCATGCTGCTAGTGCCTCTTAGGGCATTGGTCTCCAACTATAAAATAATTAAATTGGTCATTCAAAACACAATTTTCCTTCATAATGAAATTAAAAAAATAAAAAAAGACATGAATAACCTTGAGTATACAAGGTGTAGGGTATTTGATAGGGCAGGCACCCTCTGATTCCTACCAACAAATAGAAATCCTTAATGCTGTAGAAAACCTAATATTGATAAAATGTATACTTTATTTGCACTGAAAATTAATTTCATGTTAACCAAAGGAATATATCCCTGAATATAAATGCTTAAAGCGACACGGTCATGGAAGAAAAAAGGTGTTAGGCTTGCCTGTCCTGGTGCCCATGATGCCTTCAGATCTTTGTTCTCTTCAAGAGATAGACCAGCTAAAGAACCTTCTGCTCCTGACACTGTACTCGGTTTCACCAACTGGCCTCTCAGTCAATACAGAAGTTAAATGACTTGTTCATAATGAAAAGTGAATAAGGTGAACCTTTGTTCACTTTGAATACCCAAACAAAATGTCGCCAGCATGCTTGGTTGCTTAAAGTGAACCTTCCATTTTATTTACTGAAATCAGCATCTGCATATAAATCGAGCACTGTTGTGTGCAGCATCCATTAAGTCCACGGAAGAGGGGTAGAGTGTCATAGATGTCACTGGTTTAATTTCAGAGCTGCTTTGTCTGGTTTGCATCTGATTTCTAGTGCATGTTTGAAAATGACTGATTGTTTGTTTAGAAGTAACATGAAATGTCCTTGTTTTAGACACTTTTAATAAGAAGAAGAAATGTGCATGTGCTGATTACCATTGCACACTGCAAAACTACTCATTGAAATACTTTCAGACAGAAATAAAATACAGAAACCTAGCTATCCCTGCTTGGTACTTCACAGTAAATAACTGCATATTTGGTGCTTTGATGAAGCTGATTAGTAAGAAATTAGCACAATTGTGTTATACTCCTTTTGTCATTAAATTGTTGTTCCCTGTCTTGAGACAAGAATGTCCAATTACTCTTTGTTTTCCTTTTTGGTTGCATTATCCTGTATGTGGTGTTAGAGATATTAAAGATCACAGCCTTCAGAGTGAAATATGGAGGCTGCCATTGCAGACCTATACTTCTACAGATGCTAGTTGCCTGGTTGTCATGTTTATTGATTTGCTCCAATATTGACCCAGAACAAATAAGAATATAGAATTATACATTTCTGTAACATTCATTTGCCATATACTTGTTTCTGGTAACCATGCAACTCGCCTTTTCAGGAGGAGGCCAGCAGTAGTAACATACATATTTCACTCTAACACGTGTACCTAAAATAAATAAACAAATTAATGTTCCTTTTTTAATATTTTTAGAGATCGCATGATTGGGTTAATGATGACTGCATGTGATCTCTGCTCTGTGACAAAGCTATGGCCTGTGACCAGACACATTGCTGATGACATATATGATGAATTCTGGGCAGAGGTATGATTTTTATGCATTTTATTTTACATATACAGCACTACCGCTGTAGCAGTTGCTGATGCCAGGGTTCCCTACTGCTGCACAGCCAGTCGCACAGCATTTCCTTCTTGCATCTAGACACAGAAATCGGTCCTTTGGCTTGTTTTTATTGTTTTATTAGGGGATGATAACTAAAGCCTCGTACACACGATGCGATTGTTGGCAGGGGATTGTCTAACAGACTGTTGTCCTAAAATCTGACTGTTAGTACGCTCCTTTTGACAATTGTTGTCCAACTTTCGGCCATCAAATGTTGGATGGCAGGCTAGTCAGTTTTCGGCGGACAACGGCCTGTTGTCAGATTTACATATGGTCAGTACACAAATCCGTCACACAAAAGTCGAAAGTACAAACATGCATGCTCGGAATCAATGCTCACCAAACACAAAATTAGCAGAAGGGGCCCAAAGGGTGGTGCTCAAGAGATGAAATTCCTCGTAGTATGTCACTACGTTCGTGTTTGTTGCACGACAATTGTGTACAATTAGTATGCAAGACAAGATCCTCGCCCTTAAGACAAAAATCAGAAGCTCGGTTGGCCAACAATCGCATTGTGTGTACAAGGCTTTAGATGGGGTAAGGGATTATGGGATGCCCAACTTGAAAAATGTCCATAAACAGAACCAGGGGCAACATCCTCCTTATTTATAGATTCCTCTTCTTCCTTCCTCCTGCACAAACTTGGTTTCCTTTTTGTACAGCTTCTGCTGGCTCACTCCTGCAAGAAACTAACAGTCTCTTCTTAGCTCAGTAACAACCCATTAAAGGCTAGGAACTCTCAGTCCCTTTGTAATGTAGCACATAAGGAATAAACAGCATCTCACACCACCTTTAGCTTCCCTGTAGACAATGATCCCAGTTCCACTGCTTGCAGAAAAATGCCACCCCACCTGGCTGCTTTCTGTTCCCAGTCCTCCTGACTGACATACACATGTTGACTCCCTGGGGAAAAATTTGAATAAGACTTGGCACATCGCTGTCTTCAAGAGAGACCTGCTACAGCACCACTCCATTCAGTATGGAGTTTAGAAAGATTAAACATATTGTTGAACGCCATTTACCAATTTTATATAATGACAGTGTGTACGCCCAAATCATCTCCGGTGGGGCTAGAATCGTTTCTAGACGTGCGTCCTATCTAGGCAACTACTTATCCCCCAGCTATTTTACATCTAGTAATAAGCAGGGGAACTACAAGTGTGGCACAAAAGATTACCCTTCTTGTCCACGTTTGATTAAGGGAGGAGGATTTAAGTCTACAGTTAGTGACAGAAATTACAATGTCAAGGATTTTGTAAATTGTAACACCAAATATTTGATATACTTGATTACATGTAAAATCTGAAACATACAATATGTGGGCAGAACACCAAGGAGATTGCGGGATCGCTTTCATGATCATGTGTATAATATACAGCAGAATTACTCTACAAATGTTGCTAATCATTTTAATCAATCACATGGTGGCGATCTCGCAAATACAGGGATTGAAAGAGTTAAAAGACCACCTAGGGGAGGTGATGTCTTTAGGTTGCTGTGCAAGTGGGAGGTCTTTTGGATTTTCCATTTGAGAACACATATACCCAATGGGTTACATTTTTTAGTGGGATCTTACCCATTTTTATGATTGACCTCCCCTTGCTTTTTTTTCCCTCTTAGCTAGTTTCCTGCAGTCTTTTAGCACCTATTTCTCTCCTATATGTATGTATGTGTGTGTATATATATATATATATATATATATATATATATATATATATTTATATATTACGGAGCCAAGATGAGCATCTTTAGAGGTATCTTGGCAGTTATGGCACAAGTCAGAAAGTTTCTTTTTTTTTTTTTTCTTGAGTTCTGTTTCTGTTTCTAAGCCAACACCCATACAAACTACTTCTCTTGCCCTGTGTGCTTGATGATATACTCTGCAAAATATGATATTTTCAGAGACCTCTGGTGTTTTGTTGGAAAAAAATCAGCAAACCTATACCTTCTCAAAAACACGTACCTTAAGGCATAACTTCTCAAGTAAAATGGAAAATGGAATATTTATCTTTCTGTAATTTTAAATTCTTAGCATCTGTCCATATCAGAATGAAAAATTAGGGAATAATAAATATTACATTTTCAGTTTTCCTGGTGCACATATTATAGGAAGAGTATCCCCCCCCAAAGAATACTAAGGGACTTTTGAGGCAACTGATCAACAATTGATGAAAAAAAACATAGGAGTGTATTAATATAAAAAATATGTGGTGCGTACAAACCAAACAGGATTTATATATACGACATAGACAGAATCATATAAAAATGCAGATCATTCAATACTGAGCCTGAGCAATATTGGGCTCAGTATTGAATGATCTGCATTTTTATACTTGTTATATGATTCTGTCTATGTCGGATGTGTAAATCCTGCTTGGTGTTGTACACACCACATATAATACATTTCTGTGCTTTTTTTCATCAATTGTTTATCTGTTGCCTCAAAAGTCACTTAGTATTCTTTGGGGGGGGGGGGGGGGATACTATTCTTATAATAATGTTCAAATTGGGATGTTGGCAACATATGGGTCTTCTCGGTTGGATTTCTGTAAACCATATGGCAGCACATATATGACAAATAACTCATAAGGGAAAAGTTATTAAAGCAAAAAGGGCTGCAAAGTCTATTTTGCCAAAATCCCAAGGGGTCGAACTGTCTGGATCCACACTGTAATGCAACATGAAGGTGGAGAAAAAAGACGGCCCGCTGGCTGCCAGACAAATTATTATTATTATACAATATTTATATAGTGCCAACAGATTACGCTGCACCTTACAACTTTAGGGCAGACAGTACACTTACAATACAATTCAATATAGGAGGAATCAGAGAGCCCTGCTCGTTAGAGCTTACAATCTAGGAGGGAGGGTCAAGTTATACAAAAGTGTAATAGCTGTGGGTTATGAGCTAATGGAGAAAATAGTGAAGTTGCAGTTGTCCTGATGGAGGCAGGATAGGCTTCTCTGAAGAGGAAAGTTTTCAGGGATCGCCTAAAAATGGATAAGTTTGGAGACAGTCTGACAGATTGGGGTAGGGAATTCCAGAGGATGAGCGAGGCTCGGGAGAAGTCCTGGAGGCAGATATGGGAGGAGGTGATGAGGGAGCTAGAGAGCAGGAGGTCTTGGGAGGAACAAAGAGGGCGATTAGGTTGGTATTTTGAGAATAGTCTAGTGATGTAGCTGGGGGCAGAGCTGTGGATAGCTTTGTAACTTATTGTTAGTATTTTTAATCAAATTTGTTGGGTGAGTGGCAGCCAATGGATGGACTGGCAGAGAGGGGTAGCAGACACTGAGCGGTTTGTAAGGTGGATGAGTCAGGCAGCAGCATTCATGATTGACTGAAGGGGTGATAGTCTATTTGAAGGTAAGCCAATGAGGAGAGAGATCCACAGATGATCACAGGAGACACTCTTGCTAACACTGGCTAGGAAGATGACAATGCTCCTTGTGTGTAATGAGCTGTCACCACTCAGGGAACTGTGTTGCCCCAGTGACATAAGCCTTCTAAATCACCTGAACAATCTAAATTGCAATGGTTCTGGATTAATCCATCTGGAAGCCACCTTCCTTTTACTTGCCCCAACAGGTATGATGAATATTGTCCCTTCAGATGGACTGTATAAGAGAAAGATAGACTCCCATGCTTCTGGATGCATCCAAATTTTGACACTTAGAGGAATCTTGAACATCTGGGAGCACTGGTAGTACCCATTCTTGATTACAGTAAAATACTGATGGAACCTTAGGGACAGACTCATGGATTAGTTGCAAGACTATTCTCCCAGGGAGAACATGATAAGCTACCGGATGCCTGTATTTTTGAAACTCTTTGACCTGAAGCAATGGCCAGTAGGAAAGCTGCCTTCTAAGTGTTTTTTAAGGAGCATTTCTATGGAGGTGCAAAAGGAGTGGAAGAAAGGACTTTTAAAACTAGAAAGAGATCCAACTGAAGATAAAGGTTTTTTTATTTTTTTTGTTTTGTTTTGTTTTTTTTTTTTGTTTTTTTTAAGGAAGCCTCAGTCTTAGAACTGCTTTAGGTAATCTCTCTACTAGCAGATTCAGAGCCCACCTAAAATCAGTAAGAGCAAAATCTTGCACATTTAACATATTCAGTCTTATGCCCCGTACACACGGTCGGACATTGATCGGACATTCCGACAACAAAATCCATGGATTTTTTCAGACGGATGTTGGCTCAAACTTGTCTTGCATACACACGGTCACACAAAGTTGTCGGAATTTCCGCTCGCCAAGAACGCGGTGACGTACTCCACGTATGACGAGACTAGAAAAGGCCAGTTCAGAACCAAGCGCGGCACCCTTTGGGCTCCTTTTGCTAATCTCGTGTTAGTAAAAGTTTGGTGAGAGACGATTTACGCTTTTTCAGACTCGTGGTTTTCAGATAGTTTTCTGCTGTTCAGTTTGTGCTTGTGGGTTTGTATCTGCTCTTCAGTGCGTGCAGCGAGTACCATTGATTTATCATTGTGTTCTTGTTCGTTCGTTACTGTTTTTCAGGTTGCTCTTCACAGGCCTTGCTGTTCTTCAGTGCGCTCTGTTACTTCGTTCTGAGCAGCCGACTGTTTTCTAGCCATGTTGCGTATACGTACTCCTTGTAAAGTTCGTGCTGTGCGGGGGCTTGGTGTTGGGGTCCTGACCTTGACACAAGCCCAGTCCATGAACAGGGTGGGGAGCAGTTCATGGACCAAGAATTGGTTGCTCCAGCGTGACCAGTTCTGTCACATGCCTTTGCTCCGTGAAATCCGTGAGAATAATCCTGATGATTTCAGGAACTTTCTCCGTATGACAGACCCCGTATTTCACCTTTTGTTGGCTTTGCTGACCCCCTATATTAGCAGGCAGGATACCTGCATGAGGCAAGCCATCACTCCGGAGCAGAGGCTAGTCGTCACCCTGCGGTACTTGGCAACAGGGATAAGCCTGCAGGACCTCAAGTTCTCGACAGGCATCTCCCCCCAGGCTCTGGGGTTCATTATCCCAGAGACCTGTTCTGCCATCATCCAGGTCCTGCAGAAGGAGTATATTAAGGTAAGATTTTTATCCTTTAACATCACATTTTATTGTATTTAATGTTTGATAATATATTGTATTTCTTTCCTCATTCCCTAATTACCATGATTGGAATATGCTGTGAATGTCCCCTTTGTCCTCATGCATGCTGGCTTTTTATGTAATTATTTTTTTGTCCTTCATACATATTTGCCTTCACTTACCTCCCCAGTATGGTCTCCTGGCCCTATATTCACCTCATGTAGTCACTTAACAATGTATTTTGTCAGCTCCATAGTAGTGCTTTACCCCAAACACCCCCTAAAATGTTTTTAAATGTGATTTGTGATTTTAAATTCAGGCAGAGTGCCAGAGGCTTTTTTTGGGGGGTCCCCAAATCATTTGGAACCCTCCCTCCCCCCAACTGCTAAGTCAGCTGATACCTATTCTCTATCTATCATCTATCTGCTGACTTTGCCAAACCCATACACACTATACCCATCTCTTTTGTGGTCAGATTTATGGATGAATTCCCCAAAGCATGTAGTGCAAGGTCTTGCCTGAATACTTTCAAATGGTACTGTTTAAAGTTTTGGTATCCTATTATTATATTGATAGGTAATAGCAGAATGTCCAAATGTCCTAAAATGTGTACAATGTGTATTTATATCTTTGTATTATGACACTTCTTACCTGTCCAGTGGGCTGCCAATAGTGTAACTAAGGAGGGGCTGGCCAAAGTAATACACATTATTTAGGCATTCATCTCTCAATGAAGTGGAGAGGGTTACCTGTCCAAGAGTCCCCCCCTTATAATGTTAGAACTGGCCCATGAGAGGGGGTGGGGAGGGGGAATCTGATAGGTGTACCTTATACTTTAGTCTTTAAAAACTCCCTCAAATAAATGTTATCTTGAAGAATCTTTGTGTCTAATCTGCTTAACCTGTTTATGTGGAAAATGACAAATTTTTGTTGTTGTTTGACTCCACAGTTTCCTTCCACACCACAGGAATGGCAGACTGTGGCTTCCCACTTTGCCCAGCGGTGGGACTTTCCTAACTGCGGAGGGGCAATTGATGGGAAACACGTCCACATCGTCCCACCACCCAGCCGGGGTCATACTACCCTGTTTCCCCGAAAATAAGACCTAGCGTGATTGTCGGTGATGGCTGCAATATAAGCCCTACCCCCCAAGTAAGCCCTAGTTAAAGTCCTTGTAGGTTTTATTTTCAGGGTAGGGCTTATTTTCTGGGAAACAGAGTAGGGCTTATTTGGGGGGTAGGGCTTATATTGCAGCCATCACTGACAATCACGCTAGGTCTTATTTTCGGGGAAACAGGGTATTATAATTACAAGGGGTTCAATAGTATTGTCATGTTGGCGGTGGTGTCGGCTACTTACGAGTTCCTGTATGTGGACGTGGGGAAGAATGGCCGGATGTCTGATGGTCATTGCCCAGACGGAGTTCTACAGGCGTCTCCAGAATGGCAGCTTGGACTTGCCACCTCCAGAAGACAATGTGGAAGGACTCCCATTCGTCTTTGTTGCGGATGAAGCGTTTGCGCTGGGGGACCATCTTATGCGGCCATTCCCGATGCGGACCCTCACCCCGGACCAGAGGGTTTTTAATTACCGGCTGGCCAGAGCCAGAAGAGTGGTGGAGAACACGTTTGGAATCATGGCCAGCCGGTTCCCCCTATTTCTAACACCCATAGATATGGCGGAGTATAAACTGAATCATATCATCCTGGCGTGCTATGTTCTACACAACTTTTTACGCCAACATTCTGCCAACTATGCTGGCTCAGTTGGGCCTGAGGCCAGAATTCTAAATGAAACAACCCTGATGGCGCTTGAAAGTGGCCATCCTGGCTTGCCCCCCCGAGTGCCCGTGATGTCCGGCTAAGATACCTTGAATACTTTGCGGGTAGGGGGGCTATCAATATGCCAGACAATGTCTGAAACCTTTTTCAAATAATAAAAAAAAATAACTACTCAAATCTTTGGCGACATTTACTGCTTGTGTTTCTTTTAGCTGACCCTGACAGAAATGTGGTGAGTCCTGAAAATGGCGTGATTGTGTAACCTTACAAAGCACTGTTGGGTGTTATTTACTAAAGGCAAAGACACTTTGCACTACAAGTGCACTTGAAACTGCACTTGTAGTGCAAAGTGGATTTGCCCTTAGGAAATAACCCCCATTGTCACTGAAAACACCAATTAGAGCACAACAAAAGTGTTGGAGCGTTGAGACAATAAGCCACACATTCTTGATTAACAATCTTTTTAATACCAGCACAATCACATGTGCATTTATAAAAGGTTTTTAAAACAAACCAACATGTTTGTTGTATAACAATTTTTGGGGTCACATTAGAAAAAGTAGAAATGTCCATTTAAGATAAAACAGGCATGTTTAAAACCAACAAGAAAGACACAAATCTTGAACTTACAAAGTTCACATTTGGTAGAACTTGAAGGCAATATCAGAGATGAGTATTTACAAACTGTGTTCAGATGGGGTGAATTCACCCCAGGAAAAGCCAAATTTTGAAGATGCACACCAATTGCCGAATGTCAACGTGCTAGCTGCCATCATGGGAGATCAAGGGACGTGTTTTGGGGGTGCAACCCCTTCCTCACAGCTACTTTATTATTGAGGAAGGGGTTGCACCCCCAAAACGCGTCCATTGATCTCCCTTGATGTCAGATAGCACATGTTGACACACTGTGTGCATCTTCAAAATTTGGCTTTTCGCAAATTTATCAAAAAATGTAAAACATTTTAGCACACAAAAAACCAAAGGGATTTGGAGGGGTTTTAAACTCTCCCTAAAACATCAATGATGTTCTTCATTATTTTGTTGAGCATCATTGATGTTTTTCAGGGTGTTTTCCAAGTCCCTATTACACCCCATGATCTCCCCGATCAGGATCTGTGCACTTTCCGAGGTGAAATGCCCTGGATCCACAACATCACGATCACCAAAAAAGATAGAAACAAAAAAAAAACATGTATTATAAATATTCCGGCATCCATCACTTACCTGAGCCTGTGGTCGCAGACACTCACCTGATGTGGTGACAATTTCCACCATGTCTTCCTCCTCCTGCTCTGCTTGGCTTGGGTGGATTTCCCCTTCTTCCAGAGGTGGGGGGTCTGTGGTCTCCTCGGATAAGAGGTGTCCTCGGAGTCTTTGATCCCCTATGATAAAAAAAATAGGTATACTTAGCACACAGATATTTGATGGCAGAAATAGGAATATGAAACATTCCTTGGAAGTGGGGTACTATTGTCTGTTTTGGCAGAGTTCCAAGATGTTGCATTTTTATTGTCCTTTGTCAAGCTTCAATACTTTACCTGTTTTGTACAAGCGTCACAGACGGAGACACCCTTATAGCATATACTGGAGCACCTGTGTGGGCCCCCTAATAAAAAAGGTGTTCTTGTGTCCCACACTAGTGCTTCAGCGTCCAGATGTATAAATAGCTGCTGAGTGTCCTCTCCTTATACAGAATGACGAAACGCCTTACGCGTTTTGTCATCAATACGTCATCTGAGGCGCGTAAGGCGTGGCCACATGATACGCATACGTCATTCTTTGTGCTGAGTTGACTTCCGGGTTTGGGCAGCAGGCGGTGGAACGCACGCTACACCGCACTGCACATTCTATCATTTGCTTTGTACCGGTCGGCGGAGCACTGTCAGCTCCTTTTAATCAGTGTGTTTCGACAATAAAATATACCTTTTTTGGATTCACGCTATGAGGCTCACTTTTGTTTTGCCACATATGGATGTTTAATGCCGGGGAGCGATCAGAGGTGATCGGGACACCAGAGAAGGAGAGGAAGACTGAGGACTGTCACCACGGATCATCACTGCTGGATTTTGTCTACATGCCTGTTACCCCTGCAGGGGTGAGGCTTTCTGGTGAGTGAGGGTACGAGTGGGGGTGCTTTGGAAAGACGGGGAGCACTTGCCACATCAAGAATACTGTCACTTGACTGAAGGGACACATCACAGTTTTTTAAGAAGAATTTTTTAATAAGTTTTTCTTTTGGGGACACTGTTTCATTACCACTTTGCTTATGAACTAGTAAAAGTATTCACATTTAATGTTTTCCTTCATCAATTTGTTTATGAACTAAGGAGTTTTTATCAACACTGGACATTTTTTTAATATATTTTTTGGAATGGTTTAGATTGGATTTTTTCACCACTTGTTTTTATCAGTGTTTGGATTGCTCACAGGTTTTTATTGATGTATTAGAATTCATATGTTACAGCACATTGCACTTTATTGTTATACAGTGCCTTGCAAAAGTATTCGGCCCCCTTGAACTTTTCAACCTTTTGCCACATTTCAGGCTTCAAACATAAAGATATAAAATTTTAATTTTTTGTGAAGAATCACCAACAAGTGGGACACAATTGTGAAGTGGAACGAAATCTATTGGATATTTTAAACTTTTTTAGCAAATAAAAAACTGAAAAGCGGTGCGTGCAAAATTATTCGGCCCCTTTACTTTCAGTGCAGCAAACTCACTCCAGAAGTTCAGCGAGGATCTCTGAATGATCCAATGTTGTCCTAAATGACTGATGGTGATAAATAGAATCCACCTGTGTGTAATCAAGTCTCTGTATAAATGCACCTGCTCTGTGATAGTTTTAGGGTTCTGTTGAAAGCGCAGAGAGCATCATGAAGACCAAGGAACACACCAGGCAGGTCCGTAATACTGTTGTGGAGAAGTTTAAAGCCGGATTTGGATACAAAAAGATTTCCCAAGCTTTAAACATCCCAAGGAGCACTGTGCAAGCGATCATTTGAAAATGGAAGGAGTATCAGACCACTGCAAATCTACCAAGACCTGGCTGTCCCTCTAAACTTTCAGCTCAGACAAGGAGAAGACTGATCAGAGATGCAGCCAAGAGGCCCATGATCACTCTGGATGAACTGCAGAGAACTACAGCTGAGGTGGGAGAGTCTGTCCATAGGACAACAATCAGTCGTACACTGCACAAATCTGGCCTTTATGGAAGAGTGGCAAGAAGAAAGCCATTTCTCAAAGATATCCATAAAAAGTCTCGTCTAAAGTTTGCCACAAGCCACCTGGGAGACACACCAAACATGTGGAAGAAGGTGCTCTGGTCCGATGAAACCAAAATCCAACTTTTTGGCCACAATGCAAAACGATATGTTTGGCGTAAAAGCAACACAGCTCATCACACTCAACACACCATCCCCACCATGAAACATGGTGGTGGCAGCATCATGGTTTGGGCCTGCTTTTCTTCAGCAGGGACAGGGAAGATGGTTAAAATTGAGGGGAAGATGGATGCAGCCAAATACAGGACCATTCTGGATGAAAACCTGTTGCAGTCTGCAAAAGACCTGAAACTGGGACGGAGATTTATCTTCCAACAAGACAATGATCCCAAACATACAGCAAAATCTACAAAGGAATGGTTCACAAATTAACGTATCCAGGTGTTAGAATGGCCAAGTCAAAGTCCAGACCTGAATCCAATCGAGAATCTGTGGAAAAAGCTGAAAACTGCTGTTCACAAACGCTCTCCATCCAACCTCACTGAGCTCGAGCTGTTTTGCAAGGAAGAATGGGCAAGAATTTCAGTCTCTCGATGTGCAAAACTGATAGAGACATACCCCAAGCGACTTGCAGCTGTAATCGCAGCAAAAGGTGGCTCTACAAAGTATTAACGCAAGGGGGCCGAATAATTTTGCACGCCCCACTTTTCATTTTTTTATTATTTAAAAAAGTTTCAACAATCCAATAGATTTCGTTCCACTTCACAATTGTGTCCCACTTGTTGGTGATTCTTCACAAAAAATAAAAATTTTATATCTTTATGTTTGAAGCCTGAAATGTGGCAAAAGGTTGAAAAGTTCAAGGGGGCCGAATACTTTTGCAAGGCACTGTATATTGCCGTTAGAGCATTATACATATGTACACATAACTTTTCTCACACTCTCTTTACACCTATTTTTATTAATTTTTCCACACTTATATATTTATGAGCATTATCCAGTGCATATATGGTTGAACAGCGCCAATCACTCCAATTTAGTATTCTGTCTGATTAGATTTTCACTTAGGTGATATTCTGTGCTGGGGGGCTGCAGTTCTTTTCTTTTACTTCCTAAGCGTGGAACTATTATCTCTCAGGCGGGGGTTAGTGGCAGCCAGGAGGAGGCGGGGCTAAGTGGCAGCCAGGAGAAGCCTGGGCCCAGTAGGAGCCTGACCGAATCGCAGGTCCCTCCCCTCCGCCTTCCAAACAAAAGACCCAGGAAGGTAAGTCACGTGCAGGATTCAGCACTCAGGCTCATTCAGGAGGCTTCTGCATCCCTCAGAGCCACCCCCACTCCTGAAGAGGCCTTTGCCTGCATGGCTGCCACCAAACTGCAGGGCATGCAGGAGGGCCAACGCCTCCTGTGTGAGGACCTTATTTATAAAGTCTTAACTAAGGGGGTGAGTGGCAAAATCACACCCAATACCCACCTCAGTGAGTTGGAACATCCTCCTCCTCCTGCCACAACTCCACCACCAGAGCCACAGCGTAGAAGGAAGCGTGGAAGGAAGACCAGAGAGTGATGCCCTGGGTTCAGTCTGGTCTGGCAAAAGATGCAGGCTCTTGTATGACCACAGCCTGGGGACACAGATGTCATCTGCTGCTTTACGGATCTCTGGGACTTCTGGACCAGACTGTACTCCCTTAGATATGGACTCCTCAGGCCACCAATTTTGCTGGAAAATAATTGATGTGTGCCCTGGGGGCCAAAGGCTTCACCAATTTCTGCTGTTTCTCCAGCGTTGCCTCCCTCTTTGTTTGTGAGCCCTTAATAAAGGTTTTTTGGTCTAAGTTATACTTGCCTATGTGTGTTTTCCTTCAAAAAGGACAGTTTGTTTGTGAGGGGGCAGGTACATTTCTAATATACAATGTGAAATTAACAAGAGACACCAACAACAAGCAATCTCCTTGAGATTAAATAATACAAAATAATAATGGTGTTGTGGTAACTTGACACACAAAACACACCCAAAAATATTCAGGTTGTTAAATAACTAAAAACAACAAAAAAAAACAAGATCAGCCTTGAAAAAAATACAAACCAAAAAAAAAAAAACACATCAGGCTTGAAAAAAACAAAACAAACACAAACAAAAATGATATATCTTTTTGGTCAGATGTGACAAATCATATTATATTGAGGGAATCACGATAAATAATAAAGAAAGAAGCTTGTGAGAAGTCTGTGTGAATATCAGCAGCAAAACGACTTCGTTCTTCCTGCATTATAAAGAAGAGAGTGCGCTGTATTAAACAATTTTTTACATTGCAGCGTGACGAAAGTGCTCTATCCATTCCGAATGCTAATTTTACCAGACCGAGCTGTTCCGTCTCGGAATTTCTTCTGAGCATGCGTGGCACTTTGTGCGTCGGAATTGTCCACACACGGTCGGAATTGACGCGATCGGATTTTGTTGTCGGAAAATTTTATAGCCTGCTCTCAAACTTTGTGTGTCGGAAAATCCGATGGAAAATGTCCGATGGAGCCCACACACGGTCGGAATTTCCGACAACACGCTCCGATCGCACGTTTTCCGTCAGAAAATCCGACCGTGTGTACGGGGCATTAGGCTCAATCCAGGATACACAGCAGAAATTCAGAAATTATGTTGTGTACTTCTAGTGAGAAAGCATTGAAAGAAGCTTGCTTGGAAAACAGAAAATATCTCCCACACTTTATATGTTGCATCAGTGACGTTTTTTTTGCATCCGAAGAAGAGCGCCCACTTCCTAAGAAAAACCTATGTTTTCAACTTTTTCTGTTCAATTGCTGTATGCAACTTCAATGCATTAAAATTCAGAATCTGTGGAATCAGAAATGGGGATATCTGCTCACAATTTGAAAAATGCATCCGAAGCCTGATCCATGACCTGGGCCTATATGGAATTATTGCTAAATTGTCACTAGGCCACAAGGTGCTATAGGAAATCTCTGTATGAGCAAAGTTGAAAGGTATGCACACACCAACTGAAAAGTCTGAGGTTGAATAAGTACGTATGTTCCTGCAGCTTCCTGTAAACCTACCTGATTTTGAATGAAGGATACTGCCACCCGGGTTGTTAATCTGTCCATCCTCTCTGGAATATTGAGATATCAGTGCACCCACCTGACCATGGGGTTGTATGATGGGAAGGTTCCCATGAGTTTTAGACACTGTGAGACTGTCATTGTCTAGCTTAAGTAGACATGTGCATTCGTTTTCGTCCGAATGCATTTTCGTCCGAATTTCAGGTATTTTCGTTATCGTTTTAACAAACGATAACGAAAGTGCAGAATCCGAAAAACGAAAGATCCGACATAAACAAATGCTTTATTTTTGTTTTTGTTGCTACAACAGTTCGATATAGATAGGAGATTTGACATGATGATGACAATAACAATCTGTGTCCATCAAACCTGTGGTCGAATGTGCCTAACCTTAACTCTATTAGTCCAAGATTATTCTACATAGAGAGAAAAGATTCGACATAGAGAGAAAAGATTTGACGTAGGGGAGAAAGATTCGACGTAGGGAAGAAAAGATTCGACGTAGGGGAGAAAAGATAAATAAAAATAATGATGATGATGAATGTTATTGGCTGATTGTAACCAAAGAGGAGGAGCAGTAAAATAGCTAGAACTAAGTACACACGTACTTTGGCTTATGGTGTCTGTTGAAAGTTCTAAGAAGATTTGACGGAGCAGGTAAACTATACGGCGTCATACAGTTTAGCTGCTCCGTCGAATCTTCTTTGCACATTCGACAGACACCATAAGCCTTCAATGACAGATTCAATCCCAATTTGGATTTTCGGACGAATGCAATTTTTTAACGAAAAACGAAATAAATAAAAACGAATTTCGGGAGTAACTAAATAAATGTATTTTTCGGACGAAAACAAAATTCCGAAATGAAATATTTCAGTGTGCACATGTCTAATCTTAAGATTCACCAAAGGCACCAAAACCATAAGTAGCTATTAAAGTGTGAAACAAAGTAATAAAGTGTGAGATACCTGATAATCCAAAAAGGAGAAATATTGTATATGAAATGCAGAAAGCAGCCATACACTGCACCTAAAATGGCAACTGTGGTTCACTGCCCAAAAAACAAATCCATGGAAAAATGAGCGCTCACACTTGCAAGTGCTTTTCGCAGCTTAAGTAGTAGGACTTCATCCAGAAGAGCTTGAATCTGAATGGATCAATAAAAATGAAAGTAAGAGGTTGTTGTAATAACAATCTTGTACTCTTGAGGACAAAAAGAGAATGGGGCTATGGGTGCCTAGTCAAATCTTTCACTGAGCTATAATGGATCACGTGGGTTAGATGGGAGCAGAGCACAAACCATATGTATGCTGCCATGTAGGCATCAGGAAATCTCTTTATAGCTATTACAATGATTGCGTAGCAGCTCTGGAAATTGATCGCCATCAGATATTAGCAGGCACATTAAAAGATCCCGAAGTCTTATACTCGAGTGTTGATGCTGCTGCTAGAATTTTTCTGCTGTAGTTAATATAAGTTGTTTGGGGGGTGGGGGAAATATAATCCTCTTACATTTGTTTGTTTTGTTGAGTTCTGACACAATTATCATGTTTTACTTTTAAAGGGGGATGAAATGAAGAGGCTGGGTATTTCACCAATACCAATGATGGACAGAGAGAAAAAAGATGAAATTCCTCAGGGACAGGTGCGTCAAACTATTGTATGCAACATTGCTCTATACAGGAACAATTGTAATCACAAGTGGTTAGCCTGTACTATCAGCCATATCTAGATTGTCTGCAATATATGGCCTTCAGTATGAAGTTTTTATTAACTATAGTAACCCATAGTAACTAGTCAGAATTTGGTCTGCTGAAGTTATGCCATTAAAAGATGAATTCTGGTTGGTATCTGTGAATTCTTCATAATTCTTTAGTAAAATCATAGTTTTTCTCTTTTCCGGACAGAGATCATAAGTGTGAAATAAATTAAATAAGCTATCTAATGTTCTTTAGAGATAGAAATTTGAACTAACACCCAAATTATATACAGCATTAACCTCTTGCCAACTGCCCCACGTATATGTACTGCAAGTCCAGCGACTCCTCTGAGCGAAATCACCGCAGAGGTGATCAAATACCACCAAAAAGCTCTAGCTCTATTTGTGGGAAATAAAATAACATCAATTTGTGTACAGTGCCGCACTACTGCGCAATTGTCATTTAAAGTAACGCAGTGCTATATCACAAAAAACGGCCTGGTCATAAAGGGGGTAAACCTTCCAGAGCTGAAGTGGTTAAAGTATATGTGAACCCTTACCTTGTAAAACAAACCCATTCAGTAGTTCAAATGCAAGGCAAAAGGTTTGTGTGTGTGTGTATATGTATATACACAGTGCTGTGAAAAAGTGAAATCTGCCCCTTCCTGATTTTTTATTTTCTCTAGTCATCTTCCAGGATGGCACACCTGAGAAATGACAGGTCCACTTGACAGGAAACACAGTCAACACATGAGGTTAAAAGGCCCCTCCCTTCCCCCTACACCTCGTTTTTTCCGGCAGCAAAACATTTGTTATTTTTGTCAGACCTGAAGTCGGTAGCGGACGGTCCCCCCCTGGGAGCTGGACACCAAAGCCGGGGAGGGCTACAGGTCCAGCCAGGGCTCAGTCCCTTCTAAGGAGGCCCCAATGGCTGGGGCACTGCCCGGCAAGGAGCCTCCCGGGCACAGAGGGGTATCCTGGAGCTCCTGTAGGCACATAACTCCTCCCTTGCCTTCCATCCAGACCAGGTGCATGGGGGCTGAAGGAGCCAGAGGGTCAGCTGAAGTCCAGGCCGCTGGAGGAGTGGAGGGCGTCTGTTTCCCGCAATTGTGGCTCCATAGGGAACTCTGGAAACACTCCTGGGATAGGAGTGAGCATTCTGACCGAGTGGAGCAAGATGGTCCTGCTTCCATTTCTGGGCGGCATCACTTCCGTTTCTGGTCTACGCCAAAATGGCGGATCCATACACACTAGATGCCAAAACAATTCTTCTGGCATCAGGATTCTGGCAAAATGGCACCGATCAGCGGCGTCCTTGCCATCGGAGTCTGGTGGAGCCAGGTGGAGGTCCCACAGGCCCTTCTCACCTTCTGGATCCTCACAGCAGAGTTCCTTGGAACGGAACCAGCGGGGACCACTAATGGAAAGAAAGGAGGACACAGTGGTGGCTACAACCCAGAAGGAGACCACGGGTGGTAACTCCTCTGTCTGGCCGGTGGTGGGTTAAGAGGTGTCTTACCAACACCTTTTGGGGGGGCAGGAGAGAGAGTACAGACTGTTAAAGTATGGGTGCTGTCTTTTCTTTTGTCTCCTTAGAACCCAGTGGATTTGCTCATGGGGCCCACAAGGCTAAAGGAAAAAACCCTCCTCCCCCTAGAACAAAAAGGTGTGGGTATTGCAATGAAAAGCTCACACAAGATCATGTAAAACCTTTTTTGTTACAGATGCATACATAAGTTGTCGGGAAAGGAAACCTCACAGGTTATGAGGGACTTCCTTACAGTACAGTCAGAGATTCTTTCTACGCTCCAAACTCTGAAGACGGTTATAGCATCTAAAGAAGGGCCTAGCACTAGTGACAGAGAGACTCTGTCCTCTAGAGAAGGTACCTCCTCTCAAGGGGGTACAGCCGACAGAAGTCCGAGAACCCAGCAGAAGCCTCCCTCCTATTTCACTTCGGGAATAGATGAGTTTGAGGATCCAGAGGAGTCAGATGAAAGCTCATTAGAGGAGGGGGAAAACTCAGACTCTGAGAACCAGGATAGTGATAGTTCTAGACTTAATAGACACCATTTTCCTGTGGAGGACATGGGGCAGTTACTCAGGGCAATCTATGCCTCTGAGGATATCCCAAAACCTCCATTTCAGGTGACAGCCTGGTCCAAGGTATTCCCAGTTAATCAAACTCTCAAAGAGGTAGTTTTGAGATAGTAGAAGGACCCAGACAGAACGGTCCTTAAGCTCAAAACTTGGAAGAGGAGGTTTCCCTTTGGGGGAGGAAGAAGAAGAGAAGTTCTTCAAGACCCCCAAATTAGATGCCACCCTGTCACAAGTCTCTAAGAAATCTTATTTGCCTTTTGAGGACTCAGGTAACATTAAAGACCAAGTGGACAGAAGGGCTGAAACACTACTGCGAAGAGCGAGGCATGCCAATGCGGCAGCCATGGCTCCTGCCTTGGCATCAGCCTGCGTAGCAAGGAATGTGGATGATTCGCTGGGCAGGCTCTCTGGCCATGTTACTAGAGGGAATAATTCAAAAGAAGTCAGACTCTCTAGAGATAATAAGCAAGGCTGTGGCATACTTAGCAGATGTGGCAATGGAAACTGTCAGGACCACGGCTAAGTCAGCGGCCCTCCTAAACTCCGCAAGGAGGGCCGTGTGGGTTAAATCGTGGGAAGGGGACCATATGCCCAGGTCATGGCTCTGCGGATTGCCCTTTGAGGGTTCCCAAGTTTTTGGGCCTGGCTTGGATCAGGTCTTATCACGATCGGCGGGGAAGGAGAAAACGTTCCCGGTAAGACCCAGGAGAGAGAAAGGCAAAAATTTTTTCGTACCCCCCCCCCTATCCAGGGCCAATTCAAGGCCAAGAAGGACGTGGATAATTGCCCCCTTCCATACCGAATTATGAATGTACTGTGATTAACCACAATTTTTTGGAAAGCTGAGTTAAATTTCACTTGCCGCACCCAGGCCTGATTACCGCCAGATCTGTTGAATCAAAAAATCACTAAAAAGCTGTCTGACAAAGTGAAGCACGCTGAAAGATCTCAAAAAGCAAGGTAACATTAAAGTATCCTATGGGGTTGGAACAAGAAGGTCCAAGCTTTAGACTTCCCAATGCATTTGTCTCCAAAGGTGCTCCAGAGCCTCAGTTGGTGGTTGATAGCCAAGAATCTGTAGAAAATCCTTCCTACCAGTTACCTGAAAGGTGGTAACAACAGATGCCAGCCTTTTGGGTTGGGGAGCAGTCCTGGAAGAAGCAACTGTCCAAGGGAAATGGTCCAAATCCGAAATGACCTTGCCCATCAATATTCTAGAGATTCGAGCAGCATGCCTGGCCCTGAGGGCCTGGACGTTCTGGCTACTGTCAGGATCCAATCCGACAATGCCACAACAGTGGCCTAGATCACCAAGTGGGCGCGAGAAGTCGTGCGTCCCAGAGAGAGGTGAATTGTGTCCTAACTTGGGCAGAAAACAATATACCCTGCCTATCGGCAGTCTTCATTCCAGAGATAGAGAATTGGCAGGCGGACTACTTGAGTCACCAGCAGTTGTTCCCGGGAGAATGGTCTCTTCACCCCGACATCTTTCTGACAATATGCCAAAAATGGGGAATTCCGGACGTGGATCTGTTTGCGTCCAGGTTCAACAAAAAGATCGACAACTTTGTGTCAAGAACAAAGGATCCACTGGCATGCGGAACAGATGCCTTGGTATTTCCGTGGAATCAGTTTTCACTGATTTATGCATTCCCTCCTGTTCTGCTGCTTCCATGACTTCTTCACAGGATCAAGCAGGAAGGAAAGTCTGTGATTCTTGTGGCCCAGGAGATCTTGGTATGCAGAGATTGTAGAGATGGCAGTAGGGGTCCCATGGACCCTACGGCCACGTCCAGACTTGCTCTCGCAAGGTCCGGTATTCCATCCTACCTTACAAACATTAAATTTAACGGTTTGGCTATTGAGACCCACATTCTGAAGAAGCGTGTCAGTTTCAGTGGTGTCTACCTTGGTTAATGCAAGGAAGCCGGCCTCCAGAGTCATATATTATAGAGTCTGGAAGGCATATGTCTCCTGGTGTGAATTCAGGGGTTGGCACCCCAGGAAATATGTCAGAGGTAGAATCCTTGACTTTCTGCAGATGGGGTTAGAAATGAAGCTGGCCTTGAGTACTATCAAAGGCCAGGTTTCGGCTTTGTCGGTATTGTTTCAACGACCACTTGCTTCGCATTCTTTGATTCGTAGCTTTATTCAGGGGGTAACGCGGCCTAATCTTCCGGTTAGGTCACCCCTGAACCCTTGGGACTTGAATTTAGTTCTGTCGGCATTACAGAAACAGCCTTTTGAGCCAATACGACATATTCCCTTGGTCCTCTGACAAGGAAACTAGTTTTTCTGGTAGCCATATCTTCTGCAAGAAGGGTATCAGAGTTGGCTGCTCTTTCTTGTAAAGAGCCATATTTAATTTTTCACAAGGATAAGGTTGTATTGCGTCCTCATCCTAATTTTCGACCAAAGGTAGTATCAGATTTTCATCTAAACAGGATATTGTTTTGCCTTTATTTTTCCCAGAACCCTGTTCTGCGGAAGAAAAATCACTACATTCTCTTGATGTCCTGAGACCTGTCAAAATCTACTTGAAGGCGACTGCTCATTCGGAAAACGGATGTTTTTTTTGTGTTGCCTGAAGGTCCTAAAAGAGGACAGGCAGCATCGAAATCTATTTCTAAATGGATTTGACAAGTAATTGTTCAAGCTTATGGTGTAAAGAGGAAAATTCTACCTTTTCAAATTAAAGCGCACTCCACCAGGGCTGTTAGTACTTCCTGGACAGTGCATCACCAAGCCTCCATGGCTCAAATCTGCAAGGCCACAACTTGGTCTTCTGTCCATACATTTACCAGATTCTATCAAGTAGATGTAAAAGGTCATGAGGATATCGCCTTTGGGCGCAGTGTGCTGCAAGAAGCAGTATAAGCCCTCTGGTCTCTTGGTGCCCTAATTTTGTGTTGTCTCCCTCCCTTCAGTTGGCATTGCTCTGGGACATCCCACATAGTAACTACTATGGCTCTGTGTCCCGTGATGTACGATTAAGAAAATAGGATTTTTATAACAGCTTACCTGTAAAATCCTTTCTTTGAAGTACATCACGGGACATAGAGGTCCCTCTCTTCTTTCTGTTATACACGTGTATTGCTTTGCTACAAAAACTGAGGTACTCCCAGTAGTGGGAGGGGTTATATAGGGAGTGGACTTCCTGTCTTAGGGTATGCCAGTGTCCATCACCTGAAGGTGGCCTATAACCCACATAGTATCTACTATGGCTCTGTGTCCCGTGATGTACTTCAAAGAAAAGGATTTTACAGGTAAGCTGTTATAAAAATCATATTTTTTTAGCACTGATCGCTGTATAAATGTCAATGGTCCCAAAAAAGTGTCCGATCTGTCCACCGCAATGTCGCAGTCCTGATAAAAATGCAGATTGCCGCAATTACCGTATATACTCGAGTATAAGTCGAATTTTTCAGCCCTTTTTTTTGGGCTGAAAGTGTCCCTTCGACTTATACTCGAGTACCTGCTGTCTGTCTGCATGATCAGCGTGTCATGCAGGCAGACGGCGGCCGGCGTAGTGTTCGCCGGCTATTGCAGCTTTCAAAAGCCGCGCCTCCTGCTCATCTGTGATAGGCTGAACAGCTGTCAGTGTACAGCCTATCACGGACATTCTCTCATCCTCGTCCGTGGTATGAGAATGAGAGAATGTCCGTGATAGGCAGTCAGCGGTCAGCCTATCACAGACGAGGAGGAGGCGCGGCTTTTGAACTGTGGAATGGCCGCCGAACAGTATCATCACACGCCGGCCGCCGATTGAAGATGGAGATCGCCACAGAGAGGATGGAGATCGCCACAGGGAGGCTGCACAGGACACAGGTAGGACACATGCACACATACATGTACAGGACACAGGACATGTACAGGACACACACACACACACACATACACACACATGTACAGGACACAGGACATGTACAGGACACACACACACACACACATGTACAGGACATGTACAGGACACACACACATGTACAGGACACACACACACACACACATGTACAGGACACAGGACATGTACAGGACACACACACACACATGTACAGGACATGTACAGGACACACACACATGTACAGGACACACACACACATGTACAGGACACAGGACATGTACAGGACACAGGACATGTACAGGACACACATGTACAGGACACACACACATGTACAGGACACATGCACAGGGTACAGGTAGGCTGCACAGGACACAGGGAGGCATGCAGCTGCAGATGGGCATTATTGACCCTCTGCATTTTTCACCCTCGACTTATACTCGGGTCAATAAATTTTTCCCAGTTTTTTGTGGTAAATTAGGGGCCTCGACTTATACTCAGGACGACTTATACTCGAGTATATACGGTACTAGTAAAAGGAAAAAATGTATAATAAAAATGCCATAAAAAAATCCCCTATTTTGTAGACGCTATAACTTTTGTGCAAACCAATAAATATACACTTGTTGCGATTTTTTTTTTTTTTTTTTTAACCAAAAATATGTAGAAGAATACATATCAGCCTAAACTGAGGAAGACATTTTTTTTGGAGATTTATTATAGCAAAAAGTAAAAATGATTATTTTTTTCCAAAATTTCACTTTTTTTTTTTTTTGTTTTTGGTTGTAGCGCAAAAAATAAAAACCGCAGTGATCAAATACCACCAAAACAAAGCTCTATTTGTGGGGAAAAAAATGACGTCAATTTTGTTTGGGTACAGTGTCGCACGACCGTGCAATTGTCAGTTAAAGCGTCGCAGTGCCATAACACAAAAAATGGCCTGGTCTTTAGGGGGCAAATCTTCCAGGGCTTAAGTGGTTAAACAGAAAAATTATATAGGTTTAGTTTGAGATTTCAATAAAAAAAAAGGGGAAAATGTGAATTGATAGAAAAAAGAATCCTGAGTTGGCTTCCACACCAATTACTCCACTCTAGTTGAGAAAAAAATATTGCCTTCTAGAAGATTGAAAATAAAAGGTGATTTTTAACAACACTCAATTATAATATAACTTGCAGCAATTGTATATGTTATTTTTTTTTAATTTACTTTTTTTTCTCCCATGAAAGTGGAGTTGCTTCTTAAATAGTAATGCATTGATTAGTTAATGCATCAGCCTTTATTAGTGTGAGCAATACCATGGATGTATTACCACAACAACCTAAAGAAATAATATTACACTCTATATTCAACGAAAAGAACTAAAATAGTGTAGTATTACCACAACTAATGTACACTAAATAAAATGTGTTCACATTAAACCATGCTTCATATAGTGCAAAGGTTGTGATTCGATCAATACATGCCACCATACACCACCCCATGTGCACAAAACCCCTTACCAAACTCAGCCCTGAGGCACTGGGTTGGGCAACATTACATCTGATAATCCTCTTAGATTTCACTTAGCTGGCAAGACAATTTTTTTAAAATTTTGCCAATGCTTATTTTTTTTCCCCTTATAGCTTTCAGAGTTTATAAAAGACCTTCCAAACTATATTTTTTCTGAAAGCATATGACTGGTAGAATAAAAAAAAGTGCAACTGATTTTAAGGCCCCACGGTATTTGCGCAAAAGTTTATCAAAATAATATTTTCGCAAAAAAATCCACTAAAATCATTAGCAGATAAATTCCCGCTAAATATAAAAGCTTAACCTGTATTGAGTTAATAAATAGCAAATATTTGTAAATTTTAAATTGCACCTTTTTGCGAAATTGATGAAAATCAAACATACTGTATATACTATAAGCCGAGTTTTTCAGCACATTTTTTGTGCTGAAAAAGCCCCCCTCAGCTCATACTCGAGTATCCCTGCCTCACTGTGTTCATCTGCAGCCTCATGCGCCTGATCTCCCGGTACTGTCACGTGCAGTCTAATCGGTGGCCGTCCAATGTAACAAAGCCCCGCCTCCTCCTCATCCGTGATAGGCGGAACACTGACTCACTGCTGGGAAACTAAATCAATGTTCTGTCACGAACGAGGAGGCGGGGCTTTGTTTACACTGCACAGCCACTGACTGCATGTCACAGCGCCGGTGTTCTGGAGATCAAGGTACATGGCTGCAGATGGACACAGTGAGTAATATATTTGTACTACTATATTAAATAAGCTCTTTCACCTTTCTTATTTTGCTAGATAAATAAATAGTGTCACACTGTCATTAAAGTGCAGCTGAAGTTAATGTGGTTTCTAGAGCTCTTGCAATATTGTGTGTACAAATGGGACTATCATGAATGGTTGTGGATCGTGGACCCTCCATGTAGTGTCTGACCTTTGGGTGCATGTGTTTGGAGCATGCACACATGCAGCTACAGCTGACCACCTAGTACAGGAAAACATAAGAGACAAGTGTCTGGAAAGCACAGAATACTGGACTGAAGCATGCTGGGAAATTTTGTATGAAGCATGCTGGGAAATTTTGTATGAAGCATGCTGGGAAACTGTATCAGTGTTCCGTCTATCATGGAGGCTGCAAATGGGCACAGTGAGGCTGCAGATGGGCACAGTGAGGCTGCAGATGGGCATTGTTTACCCAGTAGCTGCTGCATTTCCCACCCTAGGCTTATACTCGAGTCAATACGGTTTCCCAGTTTTTTGTGGTAAAATTAAGTGCCTCGGCTTATATTCGAGTCGGCCTATACTCGAGTATATACAGTACGCAAAAAATGTAAATATCCAAATTTCTCTAAAGATCTGGAGGTTTTCATTTTTCACTTACAGCTTTCAAAGTTTGTAAAAGACCCTCCAAACCATATACGTTCTGAAAGCACATGGCCTGTAGAATAAAAAGAGGTGCTACTAATTTTTAAGGCTCCGCGTATTTGCGCATATGTTTATCAAAAGAATATTTTCGCTAAAAGTACACTGAAATCATTAGCAGCTAAAAACGCAGCAAATTTTACATTTTAAAATTCCTGCTAAATTCCTACTAAATATAAAAGATCAATCTGTGTTGAGTTAACAAATAACAAATTTTTGTAAATTTTAAATTGTGCCTTATTGCGAAATGGTGAAAATCGAACATACGCAGAAATGTAAATATCCAAATTTCCCTAAAAATCTGAAGGTTTTAATTTTTTACTTACAGCTTTAAGAGTGTAAAAGACCCCCAAACCATACATTTTCTGAAAGCACATGACCTGTAGGCTAAAAAAAAGGTGCTACTGATTTTTAAGGGCTCAAGATATTTGCACAAATGTTTATCAAAATGATATTTTTGCAAAAAGTACACTAAAAAACATTATTAGCAGACACCAACAGCAAATTTTACTAAATTCCTGCTAAATTCCTACTAAATCTAAAAGCTTAACCTGTATAGTTAATACATAACAAATATTTGTCTATTTTAAATTGTGCCAATTTACGAAATGGTGAAAATCGAATGTAAGCAAAATTTTCTCTAAGAATCTAGAGGTTTTAATTTCAACTTACAGCTTTCGGAGTTTGTAAAAGACCCCCCAAACCATATATTTTCTAAAAGCGCATGACCAGTTGAATAAAACAAAAAGGTGATTTTTAGGGCCTGCGATATTTGCGCAAATGTTTATCAAAATTATATTTTTGCTAAAAATACACTAAAATCATTATTAGCAGATACCAACACCTCAAATTTTACAAAATTACTGCTAAAGTCCTACTAAATATAAAAGCTTAACCTTTATTGAGTTAATAAATAACAAAAACTTGTCAATTTAAAATTGCACCTTTTTGCCAAGTGGTGAAAATCGAATGTACACAATATCTCAAAAATTCTGGAGGTTTTTATTTTTCACTTACAGCTTTCAGATTTTGTAAAAAAAAAAAAACCCAAACCATAAATTTTCTGAAAGCACATGACCAGTAGAATACAAAGAAAGTGCAACTGATTTTTTTTTATTCCTGCAATAGTTGCGCAATTGTTTATCAAATCGGTATTTTCACAAAAAGAAAAACCTAAAATCCTTATTTACACACAAAACCACAACATAACTTACAAAATTCCTGCTAAATTCCTACTAAGGCCTTGACATCCATGCGAGTGTAGGTGCATGGCCCCCAATGCAGACATGGTGGGTTCAGGGACATGCACCCACATGAATGTCAAAATGGGAGCAGTTGCTGTCTTGATACAGCAACTGTCCTATTTACCGTATTTATCGGCGTATAACACGCACTTTTTTTCCCCTTAAAATCAGGGGAAAATCGTGGGTGCGTGTTATACGTCGATCCCCGCTATTTTGTGAACAATCAAGGCGATCGCCGCCGACATTCACATAGCGTGTATTTTTAAATATGGCGCTGCGGAGTTCGGAGGGACTCGGGGGCGCTCGTTCAGCTGAACGAGCGCCCCCGAGAACACAGTGACTGGGCAGAGCCGAGATACACATAGCCGAGGGTTCTCGAGTCTTCTCGGCGCCGTTCACAGTCCCGCCCATTCCCGCCATTGGAACTCTGTTATGTCCATCATGGGGACTGGGCGTGACTGTGAACGGCGCCGAGAAGAGCCGAGAACCCTCGGCTATGTGTATCTCGGCTCCGCCCAGTCACTGTGTTCTCGGCGGCGCTCGTTCAGCTGAACGAGCGCCCCCAAGTCCCTCCGAACTCCGCGGCACCATATTTAAAAATACACAGTGTAACTTGTGTATGTCGGCGGCGGTGTATGTTGGGGACAAGGCTGCACTGACCACTGGGGACATGGCTGCACTGGGGACAAGGCTGCACTGACCACTGGGGACATGGCTGCACTGGGGACAAGGCTGCACTAACCACTGGGGACATGGCTGCACTGGGGACAAGGCTGCACTAACCACTGGGGACAAGGCTGCACTAACCACTGGGGACATGGCTGCACTGGGGACAAGGCTGCACTAACCACTGGGGACAAGGCTGCACTGACCACTGGGGACATGGCTGCACTGGGGACAAGGCTGCACTGACCACTGGGGACATGGCTGCACTGGGGACAAGGCTGCACTGACCACTGGGACATGGCTGCACTGGGGACAAGGCTGCACTGACCACTGGGGACATGGCTGCACTGGGGACAAGGCTGTACTGACCACTGGGGACATGGCTGCACTGGGGACAAGGCTGCACTGACCATTGGGGACATGGCTGCACTGGGGACAAGGCTGCACTGACCACTGGGGACATGGCTGCACTGGGGACAAGGCTGCACTGGGGCAAAGCTGCACTGACCACTGGGGACAAGGCTGCACTGGGGCAAAGCTGCACTGACAATTCTGCACTGGGGCAAAGCTGCACTGACAAGGCTGCACTGACAATTCTGCACTGGGGCAAAGCTGCACTGACAAGGCTGCACTGGACACTGGGGCAAGGATGCACTGACAAGGCTGCAGATGGACACCGATAACGCTGCATTGATGGGCATTTAAATGTAAGTTTTTTTTCCTTAAACTTCCCTCCTAAAAGTTTTTTTCCTTAAAATTCCCTCCTAAACTTGGGGTGCGTGTTATACGCCGGCGCATGTTATACGCCGATAAATACGGTATATGAATAGGACTGCCTGCACAGGAATGCATGGAACACCTGTGCATTCCCGTGCAGCCACTGTGTCCCAATTGACATCATTTGGACTGCCTGCATGGAATACACGGAACACCTGTGCATCCTTGTGCAGCTAACCAAGGCCTCACTGTAGTATTCCCTGTGTGAACAAGGCCTTAGGCCCTGTTTAGACATACGGTTGTGGGAGGGGGGCAAAAATATGTGGTTGAGCTACTCTTTTGCCTCCTGCCAAACGCTCCCCCCCCCTTAAAAAGGAGCTCCGGTCTCCCCCCAAAATATTAAGTCAGCAACTACAATTACTGTAGCTGCTGACTTTTAATACAAGGACACCTACCTGTCCAGGGATCTGGTGATGTTGGCACCTGAACCGATTCTTCAGCTGGCTTTGGGTACAAGTGCCAGAATCCTCACTAAGGGAAACCGGCAGTGAGGCCTTCCGGCTTCAAGGCCAGTTTCCTACTGTGCATACACGAGTCTTGCTGTGCTTTATGAATGGTCCCACATTCTCTGCAGCCTGAGCTGCACTGTACAGTCAGGTCCATAAATATTGGGACATCGACACAATTCTAATCTTTTTGGCTCTATACACCACCACAATGGATTTGAAATGAAACGAACAAGATGTGCTTTAACTGCAAACTTTCAGCTTTAATTTACATCCAAATCAGGTGAACAGTGTAGGGATTACAACAGTTTGTATATGTGCCTCAAACTTTTTAAGGGACCAAAAGTAATGGGACAGATTAACCACTTCAGCCCCGGAAGGATTTACCCCCTTCCTGACCAGAGCACTTTTTACAATTTGGCACTGCGTCGCTTTAACTGCTAATTGCGCGGTCATGCAATGCTGTACCCAAACTAAATTTGCGTCCTTTTCTTCCCACAAATAGAGCTTTCATTTGATGGTATTTGATCACCTCTGCCGTTTTTATTTTTTGCGCTATAAATGGAAAAAGACCGAAAAATAAAAAAAATGATATTTTCTACTTTTTGTTATAAAAAAAATCCAATAAACTCAATTTTAGTCATACATTTAGGCCAAAATGTATTCGGCCACATGTCTTTGGTAAAAAAATGTCAATAAGTGTATATTTATTGGTTTGCGCAAAAGTTATGGCGCCTACAAACTAGGGTACATTTTCTGAAATTTACACAGCCTTTAATTTATGACTGCCTATGTCATTTCTTGAGGTGCTAAAATGGCAGGGCAGTACAAAACCCCCACAAATGACCCCATTTTGGAAAGTGGACACCCCAAGGAAATTGCTGAGAGGCATGTTGAGCCCATTGAATATTAATTTTTTTTGTACCAAGTGATTGAATAATGACAAAAAAAATAAATAAAATACAAAAAGTTGTCACTAAATGATATATTGCTCACACAGGCCATGGGCATATGTGGAATTGCACCCCAAAATATATTCAGCTGCTTCTCCTGAGTACGGGGATACCACATGTGTGGGACTTTTTTGGAGCCTAGCCGCGTACGGGGCCCCGAAAACCAATCACTGCCTTTAGGATTTCTAAGGGCGTACATTTTTGATTTTACTCCTCACTACCTATCACAGTTTTGAAGGCCATAAAATGCCCAGATGGCATAACCCAGCCCCCCAAATGACCCCATTTTGGAAAGTAGACACCCCAAGCTATTTGCTTTGAGGCATGTTGAGTCCATGGAATATTTTATATTTTGACACAAAATGCGGGAAAGTGACATTTTTTTTTTTTTTTTTGCACAAAGTTGTCACTAAATGATATATTGCTCACACAGGCCATGGGCATATGTGGAATTGCACCCCAAAATACATTTAGCTGCTTCTCCTGAGTATGGGGATACCACATGTGTGGGACTTTTTAGGAGCCTAGACGCGTACGGGGCCCCGAAAACCAATCACCGCCTTCAGGATTTCTAAGGGTGTAAATTTTTGATTTCACGATTCACTGCCTATCACAGTTTCGGAGGCCATGGAATGCCCAGGTGGCACAAACCCCCCCAAATGACCCCATTTTGGAAAGTAGACACCCCAAGCTATTTGCTGAGAGGCATGGTGAGTATTTTGCAGCTCTCATTTGTTTTTGAAAATGAAGAAAGGCAAGAAAATTTTTTTTTTTTTTTTTTTTTTCAATTTTCAAAACTTTGTGACAAAAAGTGAGGTCTGCAAAATACTCACTATACCACTCAGCAAATAGCTTGGGGTGTCTACTTTCCAAAATGGGGTCATTTGGGGGGGGGGTTTGTGCCACCTGGGCATTCCATGGCCTCCGAAACTGTGATAGGCAGTGAACAGTGAAATCAAAAATTTACGCCCTTAGAAAGCCTGAAGGCGGTGCTTGGTTTTCGGGGTCCCGTATGAGGCTAGGCTCCCAAAAAGTCTCACACATGTGGTATCCCCATACTCAGGAGAAGCAACAAAATGTATTTTGGGGTGTAATTTCACATATTCCCATGGCATGTTTGAGCAATATATCATTTAGTGACAACTTTGTGCAAAAAAAAAAAAAATTTGTCTCTTTCCCGCAACTTGTGTCACAATATAAAATATTCCATGGACTCGACATGCCTCTCAGCAAATAGCTTGGGGTGTCTACTTTCCAAAATGGGGTCATTTGGGGGGGTTTTGAACTGTCCTGGCATTTTATGCACAACATTTAGAAGCTTATGTCACACATCACCCACTCTTCTAACCACTTGAAGACAAAGCCCTTTCTGACACTTTTTGTTTACATGAAAAAATTATTTTTTTTTTGCAAGAAAATTACTTTGAACCCCCAAACATTATATATTTTTTTAAAGCAAATGCCCTATAGATTAAAATGGTGGGTGTTTTATTTATTTTTTTCACACAGTATTTGCGCAGCGATTTTTCAAACGCATTTTTTGGGATAAAAACACACCTTTTTTTAGATTTTAATGCACTAAAACACACATATTGCCCAAATGTTTGATGAAATAAAAAAGATGATCTTAGGCCGAGTACATGGATACCAAACATGACATGCTTTAAAATTGCGCACAAACGTGCAGTGGCAACAAAATAAATACATTTTTGAAAGCCTTTAAAAGCCTTTACAGGTTACCACTTTAGATTTACAGAGGAGGTCTACTGCTTAAATTACTGCCCTCGATCTGACCTTCGCGGTGATACCTCACATGCATGGTGCAATTGCTGTTTACATTTGACGCCAGACCGACGCTTGCGTTCTGTTTAGTAGGAAGTGGATGGAAGGCGCGTGATCAGACGCTTACATCAAGAAATGTATGGTTTATTTATGTAAAAGAATACAGACATATAGTCATATAGATATAAAATCATACAAATACTACATAATATTATAAAAAAAAAAGGAAAAACAGGTAACAAAATAAGTACTAGGAAGTTAAAATTGGGGTGTGCCCATATTGAGGCAGGTATTTAAGAAAGGCTGACGCGTTTCGAGGAAAACCTCTTCATCAGAGCCAGGAGAACTGGAGCACAGTCTGTATGGGCCGGTAGGCCGACATGTGTACATGGGGAGAGGTGGTGTGGCTAGTAGAAGGATGTGTCCTGTGATGGACAATTGATTTATTCCAAGTTCCATACCCAGGTGTTCTAGATGGGGTATAAATAAGAACAATATATACCGTACACTACAGACTGGAGACGTAAGATAAGTTTACATTGAAAAATGCATTCATAAAATGATAAAAAGTATATAATATAAATATATTAGAAATAAAAATTACCATATCAGTACAAAAAAATTAATTAATGATAGGTAGTGGGATTTTGAAGCACAGAACATGAGATTGTAGTCTAAATACATACAAATGAAAAAATCTACGCATACATAAGTGTACACGCACATACTCGTGTACACATACATGCATATACATACACCTGCATAATACAAACGCATGTAAATGCATTAAAAAAAAAAAAAAACATATATGCATATGAGAGGGGGGGGGGCGATGGTAAATGAAGTAAAAAGTGCACTGAGACACATTGAGAGATATTGTCTCTCTGCATGGTAAAACCGGTTGTGCTTTTGTCCAAAGGACATGCGCATGTGTGTAAAAACTCTGCCAGCACGTAAAACACTGTGCTGGAACAGATATGTGGAGGCATGCCCCTGTTCACTGAAAGCACAAATGGGGGCACAAAGATGGCCATGTGGTTTGTGCAAAAACAGAAATATGTTCATTCAAATGGAAATCCACAAAAATATATACAAAAATGCATATATCAAATGTACATAAAAATCTAAAACGCATATGCATATATATACATAGATAAAGAAAACAATATGCACAAAATAAATATATGTATATATTCACATAAACCTGTACACATATATATATACATATACACACATATGCACACATATATATATATATATATACATGCACACATATACATGTCCACATGCATACACACACATGTGGAGACCACCCCTACACAGCATGTATTGTGCCTATGTAGAACCAGTGTCATGGCGGTAGGGTGGGAATGTGTAGTTTGTGCAACGCAATAGCGGAGAGTGGCGGGAGTGGATACGTTAGGGGGATAATCTGGTGTTGGTGACCAAATATTGGAGGTGGCAGACAGGTGGGCTAATGACAGAACGCACCTACCTATGGATGAAATTAGAATGTAAATAGATTGTATTTTCTTTTTGCGGTGCTGTTAGGCTGTCAGATGTGCCTGTAGTGAAACATAAGTTGAGCAGGGTAAGTAATAAGCTCTTATGGACACTGCTGGGTTTAACAGGATAAGGAAGTTACAAAGACCATTGTGGCTAACCTGTCTCAGGAGAAGTGTGTAGACACAGCTGCAAACTGTAGAGATCCTTTGGAGTGGAGAGCCGTGTGATCCTGGCAGCAGAAGAGGAGGAGGAGGGAGGAGGTGTCCTTGAGGCAGCTGATGCCTGGATAGAAAGCGTCTTGCTGCCTAGGGATAGGAAAGGTTTTGTGATGAGGTTGTGCTGGGGGTTTAAAAGACTCTGGGGGGCGGGTCCGAGGGCATAAATGAAAAGGCTATTATTGAATCCAATTAAGCCATATAAAGTAATGTGATATGAAAAGTGTGACTATGATTTGAATAGTGAACCGGAGGTATTTTGTGCAGAACATATACATATACATATATACACACACATACACACATACATATATATATACATGTGTGTATATGTGTGTGTGTATGTATATGTGTATATATATATGTATATATATGTATGTGTGTATGTGTGTGTATATATGTATATGTATATGTTCTGCACAAAATACCTCCGGTTCACTTTTCATTCATGCCCTCGGACCCGCCCCCCAGAGTCTTTTAAACCCCCAGCACAACCTCATCACAAAACCTTTCCTATCCCTAGGCAGCAAGACGCTTTCTATCCAGGCATCAGCTGCCTCAAGGACACCTCCTCCCTCCTCCCCCCCCCTTCTGCTGCCAGGATCACACGGCTCTCCACTCCAAAGGATCTCTACAGTTTGCAGCTGTGTCTACACACTTCTCCTGAGACAGGTTAGCCACAATGGTCTTTGTAACTTCTTTATCCTGTTAAATCCAGCAGTGTCCATAAGAGCTTGCTTACTTTCCCTGCTCAACTTATGTTTCACTACAGGCACATCTGACAGCCTAACAGCACCGCAAAAAGAAAATACAATCTATTTACATTCTAATTTCATCCATAGGTAGGTGCGTTCTGTCATTAGCCCACCTGTCTGCCACCTCCAATATTTGGTCACCAACACCAGATTATCCCCCTAACGTATCCACTCCCGCCACTCTCCGCTATTGCGTTGCACAAACTACACATTCCTACCCTACCGCCATGACACTGGTTCTACATAGGCACAATACATGCTGTGTAGGGGTGGTCTCCACATGTGTGTGTATGCATGTGGACATGTATATGTGTGCATGTATATATATATATATATATATGTGTGCATATGTGTGTATATGTATATATATGTGTACAGGTTTATGTGAATATATACATATATTTATTTTGTGCATATTGTTTTCTTTATCTATGTATATATATGCATATGCGTTTTAGATTTTTATGTACATTTGATATATGCATTTTTGTATATATTTTTGTGGATTTCCATTTGAATGAACATATTTCTGTTTTTGCACAAACCACATGGCCATCTTTGTGCCCCCATTTGTGCTTTCAGTGAACAGGGGCATACCTCTACATATCTGTTCCAGCACAGTGTTTTACGTGCTGGCAGAGTTTTTACACGCATGCGCATGTCCTTTGGACAAAAGCACAACCGGTTTTACCATGCGGAGAGACAATATCTCTCAATGTGTCTCAGTGCACTTTTTACTTCATTTACCATCGCCCCCCCCCCCCCCTCTCATATGCATATATGTTTTTTTGTTTTTTTTAATGCATTTACACGAGTATGTGCGTGTACACTTATGTATGCGTAGAGTTTTTCATTTGTATGTATTTAGACTACAATCTCATGTTCTGTGCTTCAAAATCCCACTACCTATCATTAATTAATTTTTTTGTACTGATATGGTAATTTTTATTTCTAATATATTTATATTATATACTTTTTATCATTTTATGAATGCATTTTTCAATGTAAACTTATCTTACGTCTCCAGTCTGTAGTGTACAGTATATATTGTTCTTATTTATACCCCATCTAGAACACCTGGGTATGGAACTTGGAATAATCAATTGTCCATCACAGGACACATCCTTCTACTAGCCACACTACCTCTCCCCATATACACATGTCGGCCTACCGGCCCATACAGACTGTGCTCCAGTTCTCCTGGCTCTGATGAAGAGGTTTTCCTCGAAACGCGTCAGCCTTTCTTAAATACCTGCCTCAATATGGGCTCACCCCAATTTTAACTTCCTAGTACTTATTTTGTTACCTGTTTTTCCTTTTTTTTATAATATTATGTAGTATTTGTATGATTTTATATCTATATGACTATATGTCTGTATTCTTTTACATAAATAAACCATACATTTCTTGATGTAAGCGTCTGATCACGCGCCTTCCATCCACTTCCTACTAAACAGTCCTTTCCAGACCACCCCTGGTCAGCTAAGGCAGCGGGACACGCTCCATCATCTCCCCCAGTCCTATCTCTGACTACAATACTACCTTTGTTTTACAGCAAACGATCTCACAAGCGCAGGAGTATTTTTCACCATATCTTGTCGACGCTTGCGTTCGCCTTAGCGCGAGAACAGGGGGGGGACAGGGGGGCTTTTTTTTTTTTCTTTATTATTTTTTTGCTTTTTTATCTTATTTTTAAACTGTTCCTTTCATTTTTTTTTTTTTTTTAAATCATTTTTATTGTTATCTCAGGGAATGTAAATATCCCCTATGATAGCAATAGGTAATGACAGGTACTCTTTTTTGAAAAAATTGGGGTCTATTAGACCCTAGATTTTTCCTCTGCTCTCAAAGCATCTGACCACACCAAGATTGGTGTGATAAAATGCTTCCCCAATTTCCCAATGGCGCTGTTTACATCTGGCGAAATAGAAGTCATAAAATGCTCGTAGCTTCCGGTTTCTTAGGCCATAGAGATGTTTGGAGCCACTCTGAGCTCTGATCAGCTCTATGGTCAGCTGGCTGAATCACCGGCTGCATTCTTAGGTTCCCTGTTGAGACAGGAGAGCCAGAGAAAAACACGGAAGACGGTAGGGGAGGGGGGGCATTCCCTCCCACTGCTTGTAAAAGCAGTCTAGAGGCTAATTAGCCGACAGGATTGCTTTTACATGAAAGCCGACCGCTGGCTGAAAAGAATGATACCAAGATGATACCTAAACCTGCAGGCATCATTCTGGTATAACCACTCAAAGTCGTGAATGGCGTACCTGAAGACAAAAAAATGGTTAACAATAAAGCACAGTAAACGGTAAAGTATAAAAAATTGCATACCTGAAAAGCAAACATGATAAAACATAATAACAATAAAACATTGCAGAATAGAATACAGTAAAAAAGAGCAGAACAATAGAGAGAGAATAGAGAGAGAGAGAGAACAATAAAACGACAACTATTTTTTTTTATTTTATATTTTTGTTTGTGTTTTTTTTTTTTTTTTTTTTTTTTTTTTTACACTTTTTTTTGTAACTAACTTTTATAACTGTAACCGGTTCCAGGTTCGGGTCTCTCAAAATGCGATGGCATCTTGGGAGACCCTGTGAAAGTGTGCCTAGTCTGGCCAGTGCTGTACCCTATGCTAATACTCAACTAGTGTATGGTAGCAATCAAAACATTCACCAATGCAAAGACCAGGATTGTCAGGACAGGAGGGACAATAATAGCTTGTGTCACGCCTATATCCACGCTTGCTGCAGACACAACATCTTTTTTGGGGGGGTTCAGTGGGTAGGGGTACTCGGGAGGACATAAAAATGCCTCTCATGCAGCCGACTGCATTTGGTTGGGGATGTGAATGGGGGAAGTACGGGCGCTGCAGAAGTGGTGGGTTCCCAATTAGGATTGGCGAATGCAGCAGGAAGGGCATTATGGGCACGACGGGCCTGTTTGTCTTCTTCTTGGTGGCAGCGGGACACTATTGTGCTTGCCACCTCACTAGCTTGAACTGCACTTATGGGACTCGCCACGTCACCAAGTGTTACTGCAGTGCTGGTTTGACTACGACCGGGGTGTACTAGGCCGCTGGTGCTTGCCAGTTCACCAAAACGCTACCAAAAATAAAACTGTTAGCGATCGCAGGGATCAGGCCTGACTCTGCGAACGCTGCAGTTATGCGTTTAGTGTTTTGTAAGTGACAGTGATCGAGCGATACTGCACTTGGGTGGGCTGGGCTGGGCCGGACGGAGGGGCAAAACGCAGGTGCTAGCAGGTATCTGGGCTGATCCCGCTAACACTGCATTTTTGGGAACCCTAAACTGCTGGGGACGCTAGTATAAATCTGATCGGATCAGATATTGATCCGTTCAGATACTATACCACTAAGGGAGGTGTACGGTGCGTGCGTGGGTGTTAGCGGTACTGGCGCTAACCTGACGCTGCTTGGGGCTAGTGTTTGCCAGTTCACCAAAACGCTACCAATAAAACTGTTAGCGATCGCAGGGATCAGGCCTGACTCTGCGAATGCTGCAGTTATGCGTTTAGTGTTTTGTAAGTGACAGTGAGCGATCGATACCGCAGTTGGGTGGGCTGGCCTGGGCGGAGGGGCAAAACGCAGGTGCTAGCAGGTATCTGGGCTGATCCCGCTAACACTGCGTTTTTGGGATCCCTAAACTGCTGGGGACGCTAGTATAGATCTGATCGGATCAGATATTGATCCGTTCAGATACTATACCACTAAGGGAGGCGTATGCTGCGTGCGTGGGTGTTAGCGGTACTGGCGCTAATCTGACGCTGCCTGGGGCGACGCATATCACCGCCGGGCGATCAGGGGGCTAAACCTTTATTCGGTAATAAACGGCAGGTGCCCTGACACTATAAAAAATAAACGAACGAACCAGCGTCACCTGTAACGGTTATACGGTGATCAGTGGTGAAAGGGTTAACTAGGGGGCAATCAAGGGGTTAAAACATTTATTAGATAGTATATGGGGGTCCCTGTCGCTATAAAACGCTGACGGCGAACCTAAATATTTAGCTCCCTAACTAGCGTCACCAGTGACACTAATACAGCGATCAGAAAAATGATCGCTTAGCGACACTGGCGACAGGGGGTGATCAAGGGGTTAAAACTTTATTAGGGGGGGTTAGGGGGGTACCCTAGACCTAAAGGGGGCTAACAATAACTGCCCTGCCACAGTAACTGTCACAAACTGACACCATGCAGTAATCAGAAAAAAAAAAAAAAACTGCTTGGTGTGACAGGGAGGGGTGATTGGGGGGCGATTGGGGGGCGATCGGGGGGGGATCGGGGGTGTAATGTGTGCCTGGCATGTTCTACTGTGTGTGTTTGTGTGTTACACTCACATTACAGTCTTCTCTCCTCGGTGCCGGAACCGAAAATACAGAGCCGAGGAGAGATGACATCATTTCCTTTGCTGCTGTTTAGCATACAGCAGCAAAGGAAGATTCTCATTGGCTGGGAGCGATCGCCAGGGGGGGGGGCCATGAACGGAAGGTCTCCCCCTCACCTCTCATCGCTCCCAGTCACAAGCCGACCGCCTCGGGCACCGGGGGGGTCCGATCGGACCCCCCGCCCGCGGGAGGCAGATCACGTATGGGTACGTGACTCTGCCTGCCCGTGCCATTCTGCCGACGTATATCGGCGTGAGGCGGTCGGCAAGTGGTTAACAATCATCCATCAAACTTTCACTTTTTAATACTTGGTTGCAAATCCTTTGCAGTCAATTACAGCCTGAAGTCTGTAATGCATAGACATCACCAGACGCTGGGTTTCATCCCTGGTTATGCTCTGCCAGGCCTCTACTGCAACTGTCTTCAGTTCCTGCTTTAAACTGAGGACGTTTTTGTCATCCCAAATAGGACAATATTGCTTAAGGTGGCAATTTAAACAAATACACTAAGAAAAAAAATGGAGGATGCCATTACTGACCGTTTTCTTTACTGGAAAATGCTAGTTTAAATTTTTTTGGCTCTATACCACTCCAGTTATATGTGCTGAGAAAGAATGAAAAATCCATTGGATTTGCATGACAGCCAGGCATCTAAGTTTTTGTAAGGGTTGAAGATGTAAGATATGTATACTTACCTAATATAAGGGTGCTCCAGTCCAGTCACGTGATCTCTCTAGCAGCCAGCTTCAGGAAAGAGGAGAGGGTTTCCGACAATGGCTGCAGAGCCTGGGCGGTGACGCCACCCATCGACTTATGGATCATCTGCTGTCGGCTGTCCCTGCTCCTTTCCTGAAGTTGACGCTGGGAACCATCCAGCATCATGTGACCAGACCTGAGCACCATTAGGTTAGAGAAGTATAAGCATCTTTCCTTTGACAAAATAGTTAACATAGGTCTTTGAATGGGGCGGGAGTAGATTTGAGCTTAGGTTAGTTTTTGAATGGACTTCAGGTTGTGCACCTGAAAAAGTATTGTGTTTTCTCAAAGTTGTGATGAACTGGAAACCATGATCTACAGTATTTGTGATTATATACAGTAATTATAGTAAATAAAATGTAGATTATAAGTATATTAAAAGAAATATATCAGTTTGTCCATAATGCAGCTGTGCCTGTGCTTATCAGGTTGAAGTAGTTTTAAAGCCCATTTGCACACTTTCACCCCACACTTGTTGGATAAGGTCACATAATCTGCTATTCATCACACTCCTTTTTTGAAAAACATAAAAAGTCCTATCTGCAAAGGAAGTATTTAGAACTTTTCTATCCTATGCCAAACTCTCTCAAAGAGCCAATTTATCTGAAGTAGCTAAAGCAACCTGTTGTGCACTGTATTTCCTTTCACCCCCCCCCCCCCCTTTCACTACTGTGCAGTGTAGTGACATAGAGGGTGGCAGATGGAACTAGCAGCAATACACGCAAGTATTCTTTCCTTTACAGAGGCATCTGTTGCCCAAAATCCTCATTTGCATTTACTCTTACTCCTGCTGCCAGTTTGCATTATAAATAACATAGATCCTAGTGCAAATGGCTAGGGAATGTAGGTAAAATAGGCAGGCAAATGTAAATAGATTTGCCAGAAGGTTATAAATATGCCTGTATGATTTCAAAATCTGTATATGCAGTTATATCACTGTCTTTTTTCTCTTTTTACATAGATTGGATTCTATAATGCAGTAGCTGTTCCTTGCTATACAACATTATCCCAGATATTTCCTTCTACACAACCTCTTCTTACTGCTTGCAGGTAACCGTCATAGGCTTATATATGAATATTATTTGGATGGTTGTACATTTAAAAAAAAAATTATTTTGCTTGCAAATACTACACAATATGTGTGTATCTTTCTAATCATATTTTTTTTTTGTGGTATACAGTTGTGCTTATAAGTTTTTACACCCCTGGCAGAGTTTTTGAAGATGCGAGACATTTTTTTTTCCAATTTTTTTTATTTTTTATTGTTTTTACAAACAAAAGTTCACATACAAAATATAGCATACGTGCTTTTACATGTTTCATATTGTAGACAAGTGTTTCACAGTGGTTTCCTGGACAGGATCGTGTACCCATGTTTAGGTTTGTTTCTATACCTGTTGCCATTCTTTAAGTTCCATGTAAAAATATGATCTTTGTATCAAGAGAACCTATGTCTTATTTCAACATTTGCCAAAATGTTAGTATGTGTAAACTAATACAATTCAGAAGAGCAAGAAAGCAAGAAGGAAAGAAAAGAAGGGAAGAAAATAAAATGTGAAGAGGTAAACCCTGCCCCTCTATCCCGTAAGACTTGCCAGGGATTCTTTGAGGTTGGTCTGAGGTAAAGAATATATAAACTTATACTCGAATCCGAAACCTCTTTTGTTTTCTTTTTTTGAACATGTTCACCATTTGTGATATTCCATACCCACCTGTCAACATCCTCTGAAACACTTAGGGGAGGCACCTGGGACATTAGCTGTTTTTATAGGTACCATGTACCATCTTAAAAGCATTTTATAATTGGCTTTGATAATGGAGATATTTATATTTGACCTAGAGGCTGTGAGGTCAATTAATTCCACTCATTAAGGTTTACATCCTCATCTAAATCCCGCTCCCACTTTTGAGTTGAGCAGAAATATATTGCAGAAATGTGACCGGAAATCTTGTTGATATTTTTGCAAAGATGCTTCACTGACATCATAGTTACCAGATCTGAATGATGTTCTAGGGCCTGTAAGAAATGTGTTATTTGTGTATATTAGACATTTTGTACAAGTTGTAGTTACTGTAGTATGCTCAACAGATATGGCATTGCTTAAAGCCTCCTGCATATCATCGCTCCATCTCTCTCTGCTCCAGGTGCTGGTCCCTCAAGAAATAGGTCCTGCTCAATCCATCCACAGCAGAACAAAGCCCTGGGCCACACTCTGTGCATTAACCACGTCTCAAAGTGAAAGTAAAAGCTTCAGCTACGGTCCCCGCCCATTGACCATGCTCTGCTGACACATTTCAGCCTGTAATGGGCTTAATCGTAGAGGTCTACAATTAAACCTAGTCAGGGTGAAATTCATCAGTCATTCGTTCCCTCCTCATAATAACTCCTAAGGCTTCATTTAGACAGGCGCAAAAACACGTTGCTAGCAAGCAAGCAGACTCCCTGTGTTTTTGTGCCAGCTTCCTTACCAGGCTGTGTGCAGACAGTGTATAGAGGTGGACGTAGGTGCAATGGCTGCACAGACAGGTACATGGATCCAAACGCACACTTTTTGCATTTGAATCTGTGCACCTGCTCCTACCCACATGTCAACCTTTGAACTGTGGCTACACATGGTTGTGTACGTGTCTCCTCTGCGTCTGCAACCACCTCTATAGGTTGCCCACATGCAACCTGGGGCAGGTGCAATAACAAAGGGAGCCTACACTAGGTCATTTAAATCTTTAGCGATCATATGCTTATGAAAAAATCTCTATCCAAGGAGGCCTAATCGGATTGGTCATGGTAGTTTGTGCCCACATCAACCCAACTTATTGTTATCTCAATGTTATCTCAATGTTAGACTAACCATTTACGCAAACCATTTTTCTTTCCCCACGAGCATCACAAGGTAGCATCAAAATGCATACATTTACTTTGGACTTTACTATTCCACTACCTTGGATAAAAGACATATATAGCAATATATAAGTTTAGGGTAGACTTCAAAATCTATTTACTGTAATGAAACTTTGCCACAATGGGGACCTGCCATTTTTGAGCCACATTAAATGTAATACACTGCCAAGAAAAAAACAACATTCCAGTTTTTAGCCATTTACAACCAGAATGTTCTCCCTTCTGGGCCCTGCCATGTTCTTACTAAGTAATTAAAGCGTACTTATATACCAGTCAGCCTTATCTTTATGACCACTAACCTAATATTGAGTAGGTGCTCCTTTTCTCACCAAAACATTCCTGACCCATCCAGTCATTAATGCCACTGGACCTCTGAAGGTATGCTGTCATATCTGGCACCATTCTGTCAGTAGCAGATCCTTTAAGTCAGGTAAGTTGCGAGTTGGGGCCTCCATGAGTAGGACTTGTTTTTACAGTACACCCCACAGTTGTTTGGGTTGCGATCTGGAGAATTTGGAGGACAAGTCAATACCTCAAACTGGTTTTGTTCCTCAAGTCATTTTTATAATGTGGGAGAGTACATTATTCTGATGAAAGAGCCACTGCCATGAAGGTTTATCGTTTCCATGACCCGATGTACTTGATCACCAACAATGTTTGGGTAGGTGGCATGTGTCAAAGTAATATCCACATGAATGGCAGGACCCAAGCTTTCCAAGCATAATATTGCCCAAAGCATCTGCCCTTGCTGGCTTGCTGTTATCCCATACTGCATCTCGGTGCCATATCTTGCACACATGCACCCAACCATCAACCTGATGTAAAAGAAAATGTCATTTCTTGGACCAGGCCAGGTTCTGATGCTCTTGTGCCCATTGTAAGCACTTTTGCTGTGGAGATAGGTCAGCATGGGTACTCTAACTGGTCTGCAGCAACGCAGCCCCATACAAAATAACCTATTGCAATGCCCATTTCTTTTTCATACATCATGGGACACAGATTCAGGCTAATATTCATTACCTGCTGGGTTATTCTCCATCATTAGGTGAATAGACACTGGTAGACCAAAGGTCTTCAGACAGGAAGTGATCCCCTATATAACCCCTCCCATACAGGAAGTACTTTAGTTTATTACCAGTGTCTGCAAGGGGGATGGCATAGTTTGTTTGAGCTTTCTGAGCTCCAGGTCTCTAGTCCCACAAACGGTTCCAAAAATTAATCAAGGGATTGACCAATCGGATCCATTTGACACAGGCTTTTATGCTTAGATAAATGGTACCCGAGCCTCGCAAAGAAGACTCAAGATCCTGCAAGGTTTTGCCTGTAACGTGGCCTCCAGGCACTGGACCCTGCAGAGTGGAAATCCTGGACACCACAGCGTTAAGGCATTTTCTGCAGGGTGCTGTACAGGTCCAAGGGAGTGGACCCTAAACATGAAAGGGTACCCAGTCCTTGTAGGTCCAAGTGACAGGAGCCCCCGCCATAAAGGGTGAAGATTGAGCCCTTAGCTTTTAAGTGGCTCGGCGCCTGGACGGGTAAGTGAAGCCCCTTTATTTTATTATTGTGGGGTGTCCCAGTGATTGTAACAATCAGTCAAGCTAGCTAAAGGCTGGACACCTGTGTGCGGTGACCATACGGGGGAGTTCTGGGCTAGCTGTGGGTGCTTGCAAAGTGTACCTTTTTTGCTTGTCGGGCTGTTTTTTACCTGTATGATGGCGCACAACTGTGCGCCATTTTGCCTTGGTTCGCCATGGCGCATGTGCGTTCGCAAGAGCGCCACTGGGCTTAGCAGTTTGTTTGGTGGCCATTGTGCACTCGGCTTTGCCGCACATATGCTGTAGCCTTTATCTAGCCGCTCGCCGGGACCACGCCCATGCGTGCGCACACACGCATAGACTGTTCCGGCGCACACGCAGCTTATTTAAGCTGTGCAGGCCAAGCATGTGGTGCTGCCAGAAGGCAGCTGTGGGACACAGCAGGCTCTGAACAGACACTTGCAGTGGTTCATTTTTCCTTTTTTTTTCTTTTTTTTGAGTCACCAGGTGTTGCTTGGGAAGCTAAAGGTGCTTAGAAGGATTGTTGCATAGGGGCTTGGTGAGTCTTCAGAAGGGGTCTCCCTTCTGAGGTGTTTTAACTATACCCAAGTACTCTTTGTTTGCGGCATTAAATGTCTTCCAAAAAGAGGAGTGGGACTAACACCATAGGTAAGGGCACACCTATGTCAACAGTAGTTCCTGATGAACCCACTCATATCCCTAGTGTTGTATCCCCTGAAAGACCAGAGGCAATCTGAGCCGCTGCGCCTATCTGGTATTGTGCCTACAGTCAACGCTGCTGCTTCACCCTTTATTACTAAGGATGAACTGTCCTCAGCCCTAGCCGGGTTAGAGCATAGGATTGTCGGCATGATTGCCTCCATCCTGCAGGGTGGCAGGAAGCGTGACAGATCCCCCTCTCTGGAGTCTCTTAGTCTGGAGCAAGAATGGGTTGAGTATGGGGAAGAGCTTAAAGCTCAGGATTCTGTGAAGTGCCCAGCAGATGAGTCTGTTTCCAAGCAATCTGGACAAGAAGATATCTAGTCGATGTCTGCCTCTCAGTCGCAGAGGCTTTTGATTCTGACTCTGACCGAAATGGTTCGTTCTGCCTTTAAGTTGCCTCTTGCAGAGGTGACTGAGCCCCCCCTGGTTCTCTTTGGGATCTCTGAGGCCTTTTCAGGTCGCACAGACTTTCCCGCTACACCCCCTGTTGGATTGGGAACATCCTGACAGGACTTTTTTGCCTCCTAAAAGGTTTTCCCTTTTATACAAATGGATGAAAAGTTTGTTAAAAAATGGAGCATGCTAGCCATAGATGCAGCAGTCTGTTCCTTAAACAAGAACTTAACTTGTCCGATAGATAACGCACAGGGCTTGAAAGACCCTGTTGACAAGAAATTGGAGTCATTATTAAAGGCTTCCTTTTCTTTGGCCAGTTCAGCTATTCAGCCAGCTGTTGCAGCAATTGGTATTTGCCAGTCCATAAAGGATCAGGTCAAACGGCCTGATAGGCCTAACCAGGAGAATGGTCTGCCTGAAAGTAAGACAGATATTCCTCGAGCGCTGTGTTTTGCTGTTGATGCTTTAAAGGATTCAATACAGCAGGTTTCTCTTCTGGCTCTCTTGTCTGTACATATGTGCAGACTTTTATGGCTTAAGAACTGGTTAGCCGAGCTTCCTTGTAAAAAGTTATTGGCAGGTTTCCCGTTTCATGGGGAACGTTTATTCGGTGATCACTTGGACAAATATATCCAAAAGATTTCTGGAGGGAAGAGTTCTCTACTTCCTGTGAAGAAAAGCACCAGACGACCCTCATTTAAAAACCCAGGGACTGCTTCCTCAAATGTCTCAGCGTTAGGGCAGTTCCACCACCAATAGGCCGCTAGAGCCAGGGGCAAGCCGCAGGAAAAGGCCCTGGGTCCAAAATTCTTCTAAACTCAGCACCAAGCCCTCCTTTTGAGGGGACGCCCCCACTCCATTGGTTGGGGGAAGGCTGCTGCACTTTGCGGACATTTGGAAAACAACAATTCAGGACGAGTGGGTCACCTCAATTATATCTCGCGGTTACAAGCTGGAGTTACGGGGGGTTCCCCCTCAGAGGTTTTTAGGATCCAGCGTTCTCTCGGATCCTCCAAAAATAAACTTATTGCTTCAGGCACTACATCATCTAGTGCATCGTGAGTGTAGAGGTTCCTGTATTCAAAAGGGGCACAGGGTTTTACTCAAATCTGTTTGTGGTTCAGAAACCAAACAGGGACACAAGACTCATTTTGGACCTAAGGTTCCTGAACAAGTATCTATTGATACAGCCTTTTCAGATGGAGTCTGTCCGCTCAGTGGTAACCTCAGTCCAGAGGGGAGACTTTTTAGCCTCCATCGATATAAAGGACGCGTACTTACACGTACCTATCTTTCAGCCTCATCAGAGGTTACTACGTTTTTCAGTAGAGGAACGTCATTTTGAGTTTGTCGCTCTACCCTTTGGGCTTGCTACAGCTCCCCGGGTGTTCACAAAGGTCCTAGCACCAGTACCGAGTCTTTCAAGGGCCCAAGGGATCCTGGTGCTCGGGTATTTGGACGGCCTCCTGCTCAGAGATCACTCAGTACAGGCTCTAGAACAGAGTATAATATACACAGTGCGGTATTTGAAAAGCTTAGGCTGGATCATAAATACCAAAAAGTCAGCCTTGAGACCAGCTCAAAGTCTAAAGTATTTAGGACTGATCCTAAACACGGTTCAAGCAAGAGTATTCTTGCCACCCATAAGGATCTGTGCCCTGTAGGATCAGGTGTGTCAGATAAGGGGCACCAGACAACCCTCCATTCGGCTCTGTATGAGTCTCCTAGGGAGGATAGTATCTGCCTTCAAGGCAGTGCCCTATGCCCAGTTGCATTCCAGGCCTTTACAACAAGACATCTTGTCGGCTTGGAACAGAGGAAGAAAAGCCCTGGATTATCCAATGTGCTTATCTCCTCAGGCATGCTTACGCCTAAACTGGTGGTTGCAGGATCAGAACCTGCAAAGGGGAAAATCCTTTCTCCCGATAACTTGGAGAGTACTGACTACAGATGCCAGTCTCTCAGGCTGGGGAGCGACCCTAGACGGGATCACAGCTATGAGGAAATGGTCAGGGACAGAGCAAACCCTGCCCATCAACGTCCTAGAATTACGGGCAGTACTTCTGGCCCTATGGTCCTGGACGGTGGAGCCTCAGGACTGCCCCATCGGGGTTTAGTCTGACGATGCCACAGCAGTGGCCTATATAAACCACCAAGGCGGTATCAGGAGTCGTTCAGGTCTGAAGGCGGTAAACTACATACTAACCTGGGCAGAGGGACATGTGCCAATGATATCGGCAGTCCATATCCCGGGGGTAGAGAACTGGAAGGCAGATCATCTCAGCCGCCAGCAGAGCTCCCCGGGGGAATGGTCCCTACACCCAGAGGTGTTCCAGGAAATTTGCCAACGTTGGGGATGGCCAGAGGTCGACCTACTGGCATCCAGGTTCAACAAGCTACAGCAGTTTGTGTCTCGAACAAGAGATGCTCTGGCAGTTCCATGGAGCCAGTACTCCCTGGTTTATGCTTTCCCTCCGACCCCTCTTCTTCCACATTTCTTGCGCTGGATCCAGAGAGAGGGGGTTCCAGTCATTGTGATGGCACCAGCCTGGCCCAGAAGGCCCTGGTTCCCAGAGATTGTGAGACTGACGATAGGTGGGCCATGGCCGCTTCCACGTCGCCCCCAAACTACTGTCTCAAGTTCCTATTTCTTTATCGTACATCATGGGACACAGAGCCTAAGTAATTACTTAATTACTATATATAACCCCTCCTCTTTCCAGGAGCACATCAGTTTTTTCGCTAGTGTCTAAGGTGTTGGTCACGAGTGAAGATGTGCTCTGAGGAGCTCCAGGAGGGATCCTTGCTGGATTTAAAAAACCTCCACAACCGGATCCATCCACGCCACTGAGGCCTCAGGATGGTACCCGGGCCTCGCATAGAAGAATAAGTTTTTTCCTGTAACGTTTCTCTTTGAGGGCTGGACCTTAGGAACCAGGACTCTGTTTGGTCTTGCTACATTACCTAAAGTTGCTCCTGAGGGGTGCTATACAGGTCCAAAGGAGTGGAACCACTATTAAAAGGGACCCGATCTTTGAAGACTTACTAACGCAGCCCGCTGTGATGGGTGAAGTTTGGATCTGTCTGTTTCAGCAGTATCCTGCAGTGAGGATAAGATAAGGGAAGAAGCTTAGGAACTGTAAAAAGTCCACCTATGCCTTTCTTCCATATATTAAACATTGTAATGCCTTAAAATCTCCTCTAGAGGGAGTAAAGATACACATACCTTATTACTTTGTTTCTCAGCAGCTCTGTCCAGCTACAACAGCTTGTGTGGTCCCAGTTGCACGAGGGGGTTTAAATTGAACAAAATGTTCCTCTCCCCCCCCCCCCCCCCAAATTGGGAAAACTAAGGGGCTGGGGGTACAGCAATGTAAAAGCTGTACTACATAATTTGGGTAGTATTGCATATTTGGCAATGTGTCAGCGCTAAACTGCTAAACTGATCTACACTTAATGAGAATATAAGTTTCAACTGCTAAATATATATATATATAAATATATATATATATATATATATATATATATATATATAATTATAAAAAAGCAGTTTAATAACATTTTATTATGTTTTACTTGCCTGTTTTAACTGCTTGCCAACCGCCGGCTGTCAATTGACGCCCAGACGGCGCGGCTCTGGTTGCGGGAGGGCGTCATATGACGCCCTTGCCTTCCCGGCCCACCAGGGGGCGTGCGAGCGCCGGCAGCGGCACTCGCACGCTCCCGCCGTGTCACTGGGGACTCAATGCGCATGCCCGGCGGCCACGATGTCCGCCGGGCACCCGCGATTGCCCGGTAACACAGCAGGACCGTGGATCTGTGTGTCTGTAAACACACAGATCCAGGTCCTGTCAGAGGAGAGGAGACCGATGGTGTGTTCTCAGTACAGAGGAACACCGATCGGTCTTCTCCCCTTGTGAATCCCCTCCCCCTACAGTTGGAATCAATCCCTAGGAACATAATTAACCCCTCGATCACCCCCTAGTGTTAACCCCTTCCCTGACAGTCACATTTATACAGTAATCAATGCATTTTTATAGCACGGATCACTGTATAAATGTGAATGGTTCCAAAAATGTGTCAAAAGTGTCCGATATGTCCGCCGCAATATCAGAGTCACGATAAAAATCGCAGATCGCCGGCATTACTAGTAAAAAAAAATAATAAAAATGCTATAAATCTATCCCCTATTTTGTACACGCTATAACTTTTGCGCAAACCAATCAATATACGCTTATTGCGATTTTTTTTTTTACCAAAAATATGTAGAAGAATATGTATCGGCCTAAAATGAGGAAAAAATTTGTTTTAAAAATTGGATATTTATTATAGCAAAAAGTTAAAAATATTGTGTTTTTTTCAAACTTGTCACTCTTCTTTTGTTTATAGCGCAAAAAAATAAAAACCGTATAGGTGATCAAATACCACCAAAAGAAAGCTCTATTTGTGGGGAAAAAAATATAACAATTTCATCTGGGTACAGTGTTGCATGACCGCCCAATTGCCATTCAAAATGTGACAGCACTGAAAGCTGAAAAATGGCTTGGGCAGGAAGGGGGTGAAAATGCAATGTATTGAGGTGGTTAAGCTTGTTGCGCCCATACAGTGAAACTGCCAGGAGCGCCAGATGGCGGCGGCAGCCTCCACCTTCGGGTCTGCATTACAGTCCCGAATGCGTGCCACGTGCGGGCTAAAGTTAATTTGAAAAAGGAGGGCAGGTCACTGAAAGGGGGCGTGGTCTAAGACAGGCGGCGCCGTGTGCAGGACTCAGCGTCCACGTGGAGCGCACAGCACATATACTGGGAAGTAATCAGGCTCACACCTGAAGTTTCTCATATTAAGCTGACGCTCTTATGACAGAAAGTCTCTATCAAGAGCAGCTGAAGTGAAGAGGCTATCACACAGGACACAGGAGCACTGGGTCATGTAAACGGTGTAAACAGGCATTTCCAGTACAGGAAATACAATTGTTATTCAGCATCAGAAATTGATCTGTATGGTAACATTATTGCTAGAATATTGCTCAGCAAATAGTATACTTGTCTTAAAGTGCCTTTGCTTTTGTGCTTAGCATTGTGACTTCCAGGGCTACCACAAGGGTGCCAAAAATGCTACCCCCAGGCACTGGGAACTCCAGTCATGCCTCCACACTGTTATCCTCTCCGGAGATACCAGATATGGCAAGCCAGGGTGAGTTATTGGAACCTATTGTTAGTGCAACTGCTTCTAACACTTCAGCCCCTGTATACGTGACTGAAGATGCATTTTCCTCTGCCCTGCAGGGCTTAGGAGGAAGATTAGCGGCTTTAATCGCATCCTCCATCCAAGGGGATAGGAAGTGTGCTAGATCCCCCTTCCCCACCTCAAACCCTTTACCAAGGGAACAGTGGGCACAGGATGAGGTATTGCCCTCAGGCGATCACGTAGAAAAACAAGCCGATTTTTCCTCTGCGGAGGAAACAACAGTTGATGAACCTTATGCAACCTTGCAATCTGAGAGATTGATGGTACAAACTCTTACAGAGATGGTTTGTTCTACTTTCATGCTACCCCTAACAGAGTCAGCTGAAAGTTCGGTCCCTTCCTTGGGTTCTTTAAAACCTTTACAGCCTTTTCATGCGTTTACGGTCCATGCATTACTAGAAAAGCTTATTTATGCTGAATGGGATCATCCGGATAAGCATTTTCTCCCTCCAAAATGTTTCTCAGTTCTCTATCCCATGGAGGAGAAATTCACAAAAGATGGAAAGTACCAGCTGTAGATGCTGGGATTTCCAGCATCAATAAATATTGAACTTGTCCAGTAGACACAAATGCTTAAGGATCCAACAGATAAGAATTGGAATTTTTGTTAAAATCCTCTTTTTCCTGGCAGGTGCCATTTCTCAGCCTGCAGTCGCTGCAATAGGCATCTGTTAGTCCCTAAAGGACCAGTTTAAAGAGGCCCTTAGGGAGGTCTCTGCATAACAGGCCCGTGTGTTAGCCAAACTGCCAAAGGCACTATGTTTTGCCATAGACACCATGAAAGATTCTATTCACCAAGTCCCGCCTTGCACTTGTGCTAAAACACATGTGTAGGACCCTGTGGTTAAAAAGTTGGTCAGCTGAAGCATCTTGCAAAAAAGCTTCTGACTAGTTTCCCTTTTCATGGGGAGCGACTATATGGGGAGGATTTAGTCAAATACATCCAAATGATTTCTAGTGGGAAAGTTACTCTTTTGCACAAAAGAAGGTATAAACGTCCTTTTATTTAAACTGACTCCTTCCCCTGCACCAGGGGCAGCTGCCTCTAGGCAGTGGCGATGGCCTCCACCGTCAGACTCTCGAGGAGAAAACATTCAGCTCCTGTATACATGATTGAAAATGCGTTTTTCCTCCGCCCTGCATTTGCCTAGAAGGAAAATTAGTGACTTTAACCGCATCCGCTATCCAAAAGGATCGGAAGTGTGTTATATCCCCCTCCCCCACCTTAGACCCCTCATCAAGGGAACAAAGGGTAGAGGATGAGGGGTGATCAGGAAGAAAGGCAAACTGATGACTCCCCTGCGGAGGAGACAACTGGGGTTGAACCTTTTTTAGCCTCGCAATCTGAGAGATTGCTGGTACAAATCTCTTATAGAGATGGTTCGGGCCTCTTTCAAGCTACCTCTAGTAGAGTCAGCTGATAGTTCTGTTTCTTCTTAGGTTCCTTAGTTCTGTTCTGTTTCTTCTTAGGTTCCTCTGCCTTTTTCATGCATTTCCTGTACATGTACAGATCAACGCAGAAATTCAACAGATCCATTTTAGATCTAAAAAAATCGAAATCAGTTCCTGAAGATCCGCTCCTTTCTATGGAGTCGATCCGGTCAGTAGTTTCTATCCTACAAGGTGGAAAACTTCTGGTGTCTATCGGCATCAGGGATGCATATCTGCATGTCCATATATTTCCCGCTCACCAAAGGTTTCTGCAGTTCGAAGTAGAACAACAGAATTTCAGTTTGTAGCCTTGCCCTTCCGGCCAGCTACAGCACCCGGAGTGTTCACAAAAAAGTGCTAACACCACCTCCAGCTAGGTTAAGGGCACAGGGCATAAACAGTCTTGGCATATCTAAACGATCTATTGCTAATAGACCAATCAGTGTTTGGAGTAAGGTGTATGCATTGCAACTAGTTACCTGGAAAAGTCTGGGTTGCGTTCTCAACCTAGAGAAGTCTCCCTTAAAACCACTAAAAAAGCTGGAATATTTGGGTCTGATCATAGACACAGCCCAGAAAAAGGTGTTCTTGCCCAGGCAAGAAAACTCCATAAGAGAGTTGGTGCGGAGGGTCAGGTCAAAAGGGGATCCCTCCATTCGCCTTTGCATGAGGTTGTTAGGAAAGATGGTGGCTTCATTCAAAGCAGTTCCCTTGCCCAGTTCCATTCGAGACTGTTGCAAAACAGTATTCTATCTGCTTGGAACAAAAGAATCCAAGCTTTGGACTTGCCAATGTGGCTGTCCCCAAGGGTGTCCCAAAGCCTCAATTGGTGGTTACTAAAGAATCTGCTAAAAGGTAAATCCTTCAGACCAGTTATCTGGAAAGTGGTAAAGACAGAGAAGACAACTGTCTAAGGACAGTGTTCAAAAACCGAAAGAGCCTTGCCCATCAACATCCTAGAGAATCGGGCAGTGCATCTGGCTCTGAAAGCCTGGACTTCCAGGTTAAGGGATTGTCCTGTCAGGATCCAATCTGTCAATGCCACGGCTGTGGCCTATAGCAATCACCAAGGGGACACCAAGAGTCTCTCAGCGCAGAGAGAGGTGAACCATATTCTGACTTTGTAAGAAAGAAATATTCAGTACCCATCGGCAGTCTTCATTCCGGAAATAGAGAATTGGCAGGCGGACTACTTAAGTCGCCAGCAGATTATTTCCAGGGGAATGGTTTCTTCACCCCGATATATTTTCGGGCTGTTTGTCAAAGATGGGGGACTCCGGACGTAGATCTTCTAGTGTCCAGTTTAACATAAAGTTAGTCAATTTTGTGACCAGAACAAAGGATCTATTTGCATGCAGAACAGATGTGTTGGTGATACCGTGGGATCAGTTCTCACTGATCTATGCATTTCCCCCTATTCAATTGCTGCCTCAACTTCTTTGCAGGATCAAGCTGGAAAGAAAACCGGTAATTCTGGCAGCACCAGTATGGCCCAGAAGGTCATGGTATGCAGAAATCGTAAAGATGGCAGTGGAGGATCCATGGTCCCTTCCACTAAGGCCAGACCTGTTCTCACAGGGGCCAATATTCCATCCTACTTTACGAACGCTAAATTTAACGGCCTGGCTATTGAAATGCACATTCTGAAGAAACGTGGGCTTTCCGGGTCAGTTATCTCTACTTTGATTAACCGCTAGCTGACCGCCGGCTGTCTATTGACGGCCAGGCGGCGCAGCTCTCGTTGCGGGCGGGCGTCATATGACGGCCTCGCATTCCTAGGCCACCAGGGGGCGCGCGCGCGCCGGCGATCGCGCGCCGTGTCACTAGGCACCCGGTGCGCGTGCTCGGCGGCCGCGATGTCCGCCGGGCACCCGCGATTGCTTTGTTTCTCAGCAGCTCTGTCCAGCTACAACAGCTTGTGTGGTCCCAGTTGCACAAGGGGGTTTAAATTGAACAAAATGTTCCTCCCCCCCCCCAAATTATGAAAACTAAGGGGCTGGGGGTACAGCAATGTAAAAGCTGTACTACATAATTTGGGTAGTATTGCATATTTGGCAATGTGTCAGCGCTAAACTGCTAAACTGCTAAACTGATCTACACTTAATGAGAATATAAGTTTCAACTGCTAAATATATAAATATATATATATATATATATATATATATATATATATATATATATATAATTATAAAAAAGCAGTTTAATAACATTTTATTATGTTTTACTTGCCTGTTTTAACTGCTTGCCAACCGCCGGCTGTCAATTGACGCCCAGACGGCGCGGCTCTGGTTGCGGGAGGGCGTCATATGACGCCCTTGCCTTCCCGGCCCACCAGGGGGCGCGCGAGCGCCGGCAGCGGCACTCGCGCGCTCCTGCCGTGTCACTGGGGACTCAATGCGCATGCCCGGCGGCCACGATGTCCGCCGGGCACCCGCGATTGCCCGGTAACACAGCAGGACCGTGGATCTGTGTGTCTGTAAACACACAGATCCAGGTCCTGTCAGAGGAGAGGAGACCGATGGTGTGTTCCCAGCACAGCGGAACACCGATCGGTCTCCTCCCCTAGTGAGTCCCCGCCCCCTACAGTTAGAATCACTCCCTAGCAACACAGTTAACCCCTCGATCACCACCTAGTGTTAACCCCTTCCCTGCCAGTCACATTTATACAGTAATCAATGCATTTTTATAGCACGGTTCGCTGTATAAATGTGAATGGTCCCAAATATGTGTCAAAAGTGTCCGATGTGTCCGCCGCAATATCGCAGTCACAATAAAAATCGCAGATCGCCGCCATTACTAGTAAAAAATAAAAAATAAATAAAAATGTTATAAATCTATCCCCTATTTTGTAGACGCTATAACTTTTGCGCAAACCAATCTATATACGCTTATTGCGTTTTTTTTTTACCAAAAATATGTACAAGAATACATATCGGCCTAAACTGAGAAAAAAATTTGTTTTAAAGAAAAAAAATTGGATATTTATTATCGCAAAAGATAAAAATTATTGTGTTTTTTTTAAAACTTCTCACTCTTCTTTTGTTTATAGCGCAAAAAATAAAAACCGCAGAGGTGATCAAATACCACTAAAAGAAAGCTCTATTTGTGGGGAAAAAATGATAACAATTTCATTTGGGTACAGTGTTGTATGACCGCGCAATTGTCATTCAAAGTGCGACAGCGCTGAAAGCTGAAAAATGGCTTGGGCAGGAAGGGGGCGAAAATGCACTGTATTGAGGTGGTTAATGCAAGGAAACCAGCTTCCAAAACTATACATTATAGAGTCTGGAAGGCTTATGTTTCCTGGTGTGAATCCAAGGGTTGGCATCCTCGGAGATATATCATAGGCAGAATTCTTGCCTTTCTACAATTAGGCGTAGAGATGAAGTTGGCCTTGAGTACCATTAAGGGCCAAGTCTCAGCCTTATCGATTTTATTTCAAAGACCGCTTGCTACGCATTTTTAGTCCGGGGTTTTATGCAAGGGGTGATGCGGATTAATCCGCCAGTTAAATCACCTTTGAGCCCTTGGGACTTGAACTTAGTTTTGTCGGTGTTACAGAAACAGCCATTTAAACTGATACAGCATATTCCCTTAGTCCTTCTGACAAGGAAGCTGGTATTTTTGCTTGCTATATCCTCAGCAAGGAGGGTTTCGGAATTGGCTGCTCTTTCTTGTAAAGAGCCATATTTGATTATTCATGAGGACAGAGTGGTGTTACGCCCTCATCCAGGCTTTTTGCCAAAAGAGGTTTCAGGTTTTCACCTGAACCAAGATATTGTCCTGCCATCGTTTTTTCCAAAACCATGTTCCAGGGAAGATAAGTCACTACATTGTCTTGATGTAGTGAGAGCAGTGAGAATCTATTTAAAGACAACTGCTCAGATTCTTAAGACTGATGTCTTATTTATTCTGCCGGAGGGTCCTAAGAAAGGACAGGCAGCGTCAAAATCCACTTTTGCTAAGTGGATTCGGCAAGTTATAATTCAAACTTATAATTTAAGGGGTAAGATTCCCCCTTTTCAAGTTAAGGCGCACTCTACCAGGGCAGTTAGTGCTTCTTGGGCAATGCGTCACCAGGCCTCCATGGCTCAGATCTGTAAGGCCGCAACTTGGTCTTCAGTGCATAGATTCACAAAAATTATATCAGGTGGATGTAAGGAGGTATGAGGATATTGCCTTTGGGTGCAGTGTGCTGCAGGCAGCAGTATAAGTCCTCAAGTCTGGGGGTACCCTGCGGGTTGTCTCTCCCTCCCTTCAAGTAGCATTACTATGGGACGTCCCATTAGGTAATTACTTGGGCTCTGTGTCCCATGATGTACGATAAAGAAAATAAGATTTTTATTACAGCTTACCTGTAAAATCCTTTTCTTGGAGTACATCATGGGACACAGGGGTCCCTCCCCTCTTTTGGGATTTAAGTATATTGCTTTGCTACAAAAACTGATATGCTCCTGGAAGGAGGAGGGGTTATATAGGGAGTGAACTTCCTTGATTGGGTATACCAGTGTCAACACCTGAAGGTGACCCATAACCCATTAAGTAATTACTTAGGCTCTGTGTCCCATGATGTACTCCAAGAAAAGGATTTTACAGGTAACCTTTAATAAAATATATCCTTGGATGCAGTTGAAGCAAAGAAAGTATTTCACCGCTCAGGTGGATCTGAACCCAGGTGTGAGGTAAATGTGAAGCCTTCAGAGTTGAAGAGTCCCAGGTGCTGGCTAAATGCTGAGTAGGGCAAAGTGTTGAATAGAGAGATCTGGATCCCGCACACCGGATGAAGTAGAAAACTTGACTTTATTATAAAATTAGGACCATCAGAAGTACAAGACAATCATGCGAGATGTACAGGATCAGCTGACGCGTTTCTATGAGTAAGCACTCAGTTCCGAGTGTGAAACACGTCAGCTGATCCTGTACATCTCGCATGATTGTCTTGTACTTCTGATGGTCCTAATTTTATAATAAAGTCAAGTTTTCTACTTCATCCGGTGTGCGGCATCCAGATCTCTCTATTCAACAATTTAACCTGTAATAAAATCCTGTTATTCCACCCCAGTTTACAATCTCTAAATTTGACGGCATGGCTATTGAAGCCAGGGTGTTAAAGGACCGTGGTGTCTTGGGACCAGTGGTATCTGCTCTAGTGAATGCTAGAAAAGCTGTCACTAAGAAGATTTATCATAAGGTTTGGAAGACTTCTATTGCTTGGTGTGAAGCCAGAAAATGGCATCCTCGGAAATATGTGATTTGGAGAATTCTCTTTTCTACAATTAGCTGTGGAAATCAAATTGGTTTTGAGTACAATCAGAGGTCAGGTTTCGGCCCTATCAATATTCTTCCAAAGGCCTTTAGACTCCCATTTACTGATCCAAACCTATATGCAAGGGGCAACTGGCTTGCTTCCCCCCCCCCCCCCCATTAGGTCACCTATGTGTCCTTGGGACTTGAACTTGGTGCTGTTTGTGTTACAGAAACAACCATTTGAACCTATTAACGAAATTCTATTAGACTTCCTGACATGCAAGCTATGAATCCTGATGGCTATCACCTCGGCTAGAAGGGTGTCAAAGTTGGCAGCCCTTTCATGCAGGGAACCGTACTTGATCCTTCACCATGAAAGATTCGTGTTACGACCTGTTCCATCCTTTTTGCCAAAGGTGGTGTCGGCCTTTAATTTAAATCAGGACATTATTTTGCCTTCTTTTTTCTCTCAGCCTCGTTCGGCGGAAGAGAGACGACTGCATTCTTTGAACGTTGTCTGGGCAGTCAAGGTTTATCTGTCTAGATCTGCAGAGATCAGAGGATCAGACTCTTTTTTTTTTTTTTTTTACCAAAAGGACCCAAGAAGGGTCAGGCAGCTTCCATTGCCAATTTGGTCCGTCTGAAACATAAAGCTCCTCCCTTTAGGGTGAGAGCTCATTCTACCAGGGGTGTAGGAACCTCCTGGGCTTTTCGCCATCAGGTATCTGTGGCTCAGATTTTTAAGGCTGCTACCTGGTCTTCAGTGCATACGTTCACAAAATGTTATCAAGTGGATGTTCGAGCAGCCGAGGATCCTGTGTGTGGCAGCCGAGGACACTGAAGAAATTACACTTTGCTACAATGTAAAGTATTGAGTGTACAGCTTGTATAACAGTGTAAATTTTCTTTCTCGGACATCACGGGACACAGAGCCACAGTAATTACTGATGGATTATATAGGTATCACTAGGTATTGGACACTGGTCACACCCTAATCAGGAAGTTCAACCCCCTATAGAATCCCTCCCCTTTCAGGGATACCTCAGTTTTTACGCCAGTGTCTTAGGTGTTGGACGTGCAAAAATGTCCTGTGCTGAAGCTCCAAAGGGAATATCCTAGATCCTATACTGGGGCAAGCCAGGCAAACCGGATCCATTCAAAGTGTCTTTCATGGCCGAATTGGATGGTACCTGGGCCTCGTGTCCGAAGAAACGAGGTTTTACCTGTAACGCTTCTCTTTTTAGAGAGCTGGACCCCGCTAATCAGAAAATGGCTTTAAACTTCCTAATTTCTGGCGAGGTGCTTTACAGGGCCAGAACTGAAGGATCCCCCTACTCGTAGGGAGCCCCAGTCTCTGACGGTTTTCACAAATGGAGCCCACCGTGAGAGGTGAAGATTGGGTCTGTGTAAGCTGAACCCTGCGGCTGGATAAGGTAAGAGGAGATTCCACAGAATTTTTGAATTCTAGTGGGTTTTCTCCTTTAAGGTAAATGCATGCTATGCCTATTGTGACCACCGGGGGCAGCCAAGAGCACTAACCTTCTCATGCTTGATTCTGTCTCAGCGTTTGCTGCACAGGCTCTTCCACTGGCTCCAAGGTAAGATGATGGGGGGGTTTTCTCAGCTGGGATGTTCCCCCCAGGCTAGGGAGAGGCTTAGGTATGCTGTAAGGTGGGTTAGACCGCACTGTCACAGCCGCTGCCGCCGCCGAAGCCGCCATTGCAATGCAGGGCCCATCACTGCCGGCCTCCTCCTTATTCCCCCACCCCCAGCCTTCCTTCAGGCTTGTCAGAAGGGGTCGGCTTGCGCGGGAAGCGCTCGTTTTTAAAAAAAAAACGAGGGGGGGCAGAGAGGGGGGGCGTCAGCACAGCGTCAGCACAGCGTCAGCGTGCTCAGACGCCCACAGTGCCAGAAAGCATGGCTATTTAAAGCACACTTTACAGGTGCTCTGAGCCTTGGAGGGACACAGAGCTGACAGTCGCATGTAAGGTGGGACACAGGCATTCCCCTAGGCTGCATTTACTAAGGAACACCGGACTGGGCATTTGGTAGCAAGGCTTTTGCCAGGTTTTTTCCTCAACCATTACTGGGTTAGAGGAAAGACTAATGGCCGTGATTACATCTTCACTCAGTGGAAGAAAATGCACTAGGCCTTCCTCTGTTCCCCAAGACCCTCAGACAGAGGAGCTCTGGGATAAAGGAGATGAATCCCTTTCAGAGGATCGGGATGGGACGGATGATTCCTCTTCGGAGGAATCAGGTGGAGAGGGACTCTCTGCGACTTCCCAAGAGGAGAAAGTCTTAGTGCAGATCCTTACTGGATTGGTCCGCTCCACATTTAAGTTGCCCGTACCTGAAACTGCTACAGAATCCTCTTCTGCTTTGGGGTCACTGAAACCTTTCCAAGCAGCACATGCTTTTCCTGTTCATAATTTACTTGAAAAGCTCCTTTATTCTGAGTGGGATCACCCAGATAAGCGATTTCTTCCGCCGAAAAAGTTTTCTACACTTTATCCTATGGAAGAAAAATTTATTAAGAGGTGGAGAATGCCGGCCATCGATGCGGCCATTTCCTCAATAAATAGTAGTCTGACTTGTCCTGTAGACAACGCTCAGATGCTCAAGGATCCTGTGGATAAAAAGATGGAATTCTTATTGAAAGATGTTTTTTCCTTAGCAGGATCAGTGGCCCAACCTGCAGTAGCAGCGATTGGAGTCTGTCAATACTTAAGAGACCATGTTAAACAGGTCATCAAAGTATTACCTGAACAGCAGGCCCAGGGGTTTGCTAACCTTCCTGCGGCTTTATGTTATGTTGTTGACGCCATCAGAGATTCTATCGTGCAGACCTCTCGCCTTTCGCTTGGGTTGGTGCATATACGTAGAATCTTATGGTTGAAGAACTGGTCAGCCGAAGCACCATGTAAGAAGCTCCTGGCTGGGTTTCCCTTTCGTGCTGAAAGGTTGTTTGGAGAGGACTTGGATAACTATATCAAGAGAATCTCTTGTGGGAAAAGCACTCTCTTACCTAATAAGAAGAGTAAGCGCCCCTCTTTTAAGCGGACTCTTTCCCCAGCGCCAGGGGCATCAGCCTCCAGGCAGTCACGACGGTCTCCTCCGTCTGGGGCAAGAAACAAGAGTCAACCCCAGGGACGCAAGAAGTCCTGGGGGAAGAAGTCTTCTAGACAAGACACTAAGGCCTCTTCATGAAGGGGTGCCCCGCTCGCTCGAGACTGCTGCAGCTCTCAGGGCCCTGGCAAGAGGTCTTCCAGGACAGATGGGTAATCTCCACGGTAACCTTAGGGTACAGACTGGAGTTCCAAGAATTTCCCTCTCCTCGTTTCCTCAGATCAGGTGTTCCCAGAGAACCAGAAAAGAAGCAGTCGCTCCTTCTAGCGATAGAGCGACTTTTGTCACAAGAGGTGATTGTGGGGGTTCCCACAAAGGATCAAGGATTGAGGCTCTATTCCAATCCTTTTATGGTCCAAAAACCAAATGGGGATGTCAGACCCATTTTGGATTTAAGAGATCTGAATCGATTCCTAAGGATGCAGTCCTTCCGTTTGGAATCAATTCGGACAGTAGTCTCCACCCTGCAGGGAGGAGAATTTTTGACATTAATAGGCATCAGAGATGCAGGCCTACCTGTGCCCATTTTTCCTGCTCAACTGAAGTGTCTGCAGGCAAAGATCACTGCTCTAAGGGAGCTGATTCTGACAGTCAGGACCAAGAAGGGTCCTTCTGTCCGCCTTTGTATGAGGCTGCTGGGGAAGATGGTGTCTTCATTCAAAGCAGTTCCCAATGCTCAGTTCCAGTCAGGACTGCTGCAACACAGTATTCTGTCGGCCTGGAACAAGAAGGTTCAGGCATTAGACTTTCCAATGCACCTGTCGCAGGCGGTGCGTCAGAGCCTCAGTTGGTGGCTCATACCCAAAAACCTGCAGAAGGGGAAATCCTTCCTACCGGTTGCCTGGGATCCTCTTGCAGGCAGGACGGATGCGTTGGTGATTCCGTGGCATCAGTTCTCACTGATTTATGCATTCCCTCCTATTCTGTTACTGCCACGGCTCCTTCGCAGGCTCAGGCAAGAAATGAAGTCGGCACTTCTGGTGGCCACCGTTTGGCCCAGAAGAACTTGGTAGGCAGAAATAGCAAGGATGGCGGTGGGTTCCCGGTGGACCCTACCGGTACGCCCAGACCTGTTATCTCAAGGTCCAGTGTTCCAGCCTGCCTTACAAACGCTAGATTTGACGGGTGGGCTATTGAGACCCACGTTCTGAAAAGTCGTGGGCTTTCAGGTCCTGTCATATCTACCTTGATCAATGCAAGGAAGCCAGCTTCCAGAATGATTTATCATAGAGTCTGGAAAGCTTATGTATCCTGGTGTGAATCCAGGGGTAGGCATCCCAGGAAATATGTCATAGGTAGAATTCTTGATTTTCTACAATTAGGATTAGAGATGAAGCTGGCCTTGAGTACCATCAAGGGCCAGGTCTCGGCCTTATCAGTGTTGTTTCAACGGCTGCTTGCTTCGCATTCTCTGGTCCGAAACTTTATGCAGGGGGTGATGCATCTTAATCCTCCGGTTAAGGCGCCCCTAAACCCCTGGGACTTGAACTTGGTTCTATCGGTGTTACAGAAACAGCCTTTTGAACCAATACGTCAGATTCCTTTGGTCTTGCTGACGAGGAAACTCATTTTTCTGGTAGCCATCTCTTCTGCTAGAAGAGTATCAGAAATAGCAGCTCTTTCCTGTAAAGAGCCTTACTTGATTATACACAAGGATAGAGTGGTACTGCACCCTCATAGTTTTTTACCGAAGGTGGTTTCAGATTTTCATCTAAACCAAGACATTGTTCTGCCTTCCTTTTTTCCAGATCCCTGTTCTTCGGAAGAAAGGTCACTACATTCTTTGGATGTAGTAAGAGCGGTCAAGACCTATCTGGAGGCAACTGCTCACATTCGCAAGACGGATGTCTTGTTCGTGCTGCCAGAGGGTCCCAATAGAGGACAGGCAGCGTCAAAAGCAACCATTTCTAAATGGATTCGACAACTAATTATTCAGGCTTACGGTTTGAAACAGAAGGTTCCTCCATTTCAGATCAAGGCACATTCCACAAGGGCTATTGGTGCTTCTTGGCAGTGCATCACCAGGCCCCTATGGCTCAGATCTGCAAGGCCGCAACCTGGTCTAGAGTTCATACATTCACCAGATTCTATCAGGTGGATGTGAGAAGGCATGAGGATATCGCCTTTGGGCGTAGTGTGCTGCAGACAGCGGTATAGGGTCCTCAGGTCTGATAGCACCCTACCGGGTTGTGATTCCCCCCCCCCTCAGTTGGCATTGCTTTGGGACATCCCATCAGTAATTACTGTGGCTCCGTGTCCCGTGATGTCCGAGAAAGAAAATAGGATTTTTTATAACCGCTTACCTGTAAAATCCTTTTCTTTTGATGGACATCACGGGACACAGAGGTCCCGCCCCTCTTCTAATACACTTATATTGCTTTGCTACAAAATTGAGGTATCCCTGGAAGGGGAGGGATTATATAGGGGGTTGAACTTCCTGATTAGGGTGTGACCAGTGTCCAATACCTAGTGATACCTATATAACCCATCAGTAATTACTGTGGCTCTGTGTCCCGTGATGTCCATCGAAAGAAAAGGATTTTACAGGTAACCTGTTAAAAAAAATAGTATTTTTCGGTCAAAATAACTCAACAAACAGACATCAATGTCAAATGTCAACAGCCAAATTGGGCCCAAAGTGTCAATATTTTGTGTGGCCACCATTATTTTTCAGCACTGCCTTAACCCTCTTGGGCATGGAGTTCACCAGAGCTTCACAGGTTGCCACTGGAGTGCTCTTCCACTCCTCCATGATGACATCACAAAGCTGGTGGATGTTAGAGACCTTGCGCTCCTCCACCTTCTGTTTGAGGATAACTCACAGATGCTCAATAGGGTTTAGGTCTGGAGACATGCTTGGACAGTCCATCACCTTTATCTTCAGCTTCTTTAGCAAGGCAGTGGTCATCTTGGAGGTGTCTTTGGGGTCCTTATCATGTTGGAATACTGCCCTGCGGCCCACTCAGAACAGGCCCCGACCATGACGAGGCCTGTTCTGCATGGAACCTGTCCTGTTAAACCACTGTATGGTCTTGGCCACCATGCTGCAACTCAGTTTCAGGGTCTTGACAATCTTCTTATAGCCTTGGCCATCTTTATGTAGAGCAACAATTCTTTTTTTTAGATCCTCAGAGAGTTCTTTGCCATGAGGTGCCATGTTGAACTTCCAGTGACCAGTATGAGAGAGTGAGAGCGATAACACCAAATTTAATATGCCTGCACCCCATTCACACCTAAGTCCTTGTAACACTAACAAGTCACATGATACCGGGGAGGGAAAATGGCTAATTCGGCCCAATTTTGACATTTTCAGTTTTGTTGGCAGCGGTTTAGATATTAATGGCTGTGTGTTGAGTTATTTTGAGGGGACAGCAAATTTACACTGTTATACAAGCTGTACACTCACTACCTTACATTGTAGCAAAGTGTAATTTCTTCAGTGTTGTCACATGAAAAGATATAATAAAATATTTACAAAAATGTAAGGGGTATACTCACTTTTGTGAGATACTGTGTGTGTGTGTGTGATACTGTGTATATATATAATACATTTTTTAGCAGATACCTTAGGGAATAAAATGTCAGGCTTTACAATTTTTTATATCACACGGTATTTGCGATATCCAAAGTTAGTGAATGATTGTATGAGATCTCACCAAGTGCATCTCCACCGTGATATTTAGTAAGGTGTTTGCTTACCAGATCCCTAGCCTTCACATTATAGGAGTGTAGACAGGCATTAGGTCATGACCCGACACTCAGATCGAATCCATCAGTGGTTGGACCAGAAAAGATGGTGTCATGGCTGACCAAACAGATCTTAGTAATCCTCAAATGTGACCTCCTCTGCTGCCAATTTCAGCAATGCTGAAATTGGCAGCAGAGAAGGTCACGTTTAAGGATTACTAGAGATCTGTTTGGACAGCCATGACACCAGCACACCCGCTGCACGGCGGGGGGAACTGATGCACGTGGCCAGCAGGCGCGATCCCCGCTGGCTACCCGCAATCGTGGGCACGAGCGCCAGCACAGGGATTTGTGTGTGTAAACTGTTCTGTCAGGGGAGAGGAGACATATAATTTGTTCCTACTAAGTAGGAACAGCGCTATGTCTCCTCCGCCAGTCAGTCCTATCCCCATACATTTCAAAATTGTCCCTTTTTTTGTTTATAGCGCAAAAAATTAAAACCGCAGAGGTGATTAAATGCCACCAAATGAAAGCTCTATTTGTGGGGAAAAAAGGACGCAAATTTCGTTTGGGTACAGCATTGCATGACCGCCCAATTGTCAGTTAAAGTGACGCAGTGTCAAATTGTAAAAAGTACTCTGGTCAGGAAGGGGGTAATATCTTCTGGGGCTGAAGCGGCTAAAATTGCTCACACTCGTGGAATGGTGAAAAACTACAGTACTTAAAAATCTCCATAGGCGACTCTTTAAATATTTTTACAGATGACCTCTTTAGAGTTGCAGAGGAGGTCTAGCACTAGAATTATTGCTCTCGCTATAACATTTGCGGCAATACCTCATACGTGTGGTGCAAACACCGTTAATATATGCGTGCACATATTTTTTTTTCTTGATTTTTTTTTTTTATTATTATTATTACACTGTCCGTTTAAAAAAAAAAAAAATTTCGATCACCTTTATTCCTATTACAAGGAATATAAATTTCCCTTGTAATAGAAATTAGAATGACCGGTCCTCTTTATGGAGAGATCTTGAGTCAAAAAGACTCCAAATCTCTCCTTTTCCTTTCAAAGCAAAAGATTTTTTTAAAAAAATTGATCTTTTGCTTTAAAGAAAAAAAAAATTGTTTACTTCCGCTGGAAGTTGTCATCGCTCCGGTCCTCTGAGGCCATGGAGGCGATTAGAGACAATCTGGTCTCTGTTTGCCTCTGTGTCCAGCCGGCCGCACCATCGGATCGTTTCTCAGGCGCACCGCTATAAATGGTAGGCCCAAGAAACAACGGTGAGCTGCTTCTGAAAGCGATCCTGTGGCCAATAAGCTGCTCGGACCGCTTTCATGAGAAAGCCAGCCTCCGGCTGAAATAAAAAATACCAGGGTTATGGCTGATAGCTTCAGCCTTAACACTGGTAAACCACTTGCAAACCACAATGCATATATACAGTATCTCACAAAAGTGAGTACACCCCTCACATTTTTGTAAATATTTTATTCTATCTTTTCATGTGACAACACTGAAGAAATTTCCCTTTGCTACAATGTAAAGTAGTGAGTGTGTACAGCTTGTATAACAGTGTGAATTTGCTGTCACTTCAAAATAACTCAACACACAGCCATTAATGTCTAAAACACTGGCAACAAAAGTGAGTACACCCCAAAGTGAAAATGTCCAAATTGGGCCCAAAGTGTCAATATTTTGTGTGGCCACCATTATTTTCCAACACTGCCTTATCTTCTTGGGCATGGAGTTCACCAGAGCTTCACAGATTGCCACTGGAGTCTTCTTCCACTCCTCCAGGATGACATCACGGAGCTGGTGGATGTTAGAAACCTTGCGCTCCTTCACCTTCCAGTTGAGGATGCCCCACAGATATTCAATAGGGTTTAGGTCTGGAGACATGCTTGGCCAGTCCATCACCTTTACCCTCAGCTTCTTTAGCAAGGCAGTGGTTGTCTTGGAGGTGTGTTTGGGGTCATTATCGTGTTGGAATACTGCCCTGCGGCCCAGTCTCCGAAGGGTGAGGATCATGCGCTGCTTCAGTATGTCACAGTACATGTTGGCATTCATGGTTCCCTCAATGAACTGTAGATCTCCAGTGCTGGTAGTACTCCTGCAGCCCCAGACCATGACACTCCCACCACCATGCTTGACTGTAGGCTAGACACATTTGTCTTTGTACTCCTCACCTGGTTGCCGCTACACACGCTTGACACCATCTGAACCAAATAGGTTTATCTTGGTCTTATCAGACCACAGGTCATGGTTCCAGTAATCCAAGTCCTTAGTCTGCTTGTCTTGAGCAAACTGTTTGCGGGCTTTCTTGTGCATCATCTTTAGAAGAGGCTTCCTTCTGGGATGACAGCCACGCAGACCAATTTGATGCAGTGTGCGGTGTGTGGTCTGAGCACTGACAGGCTGACCCCCCCACCCCCAACCTCTGCAGCAATGCTGGCAACATTCAAATGTCTATTTCCCAAAGACAATCTCTGGATATGATGCTGAGCACGTGCACTCAACTTCTTTGGCTGACCATGGCGAGGCCTGTTCTGAGTAGAACCTGTCCTGTTAAACCTCTGTATGGTCTTGGCCACTGTGCTGCAGCTCAGTTTCAGGGACTTGGCAATCTTCTTAAAGCCTAGGCCATCTTTATGTAGAGCAACAATTCTTTTGTTCAGATCCTCAGAGAGTTATTTTCCATGAGGTGACCAGTGACCAGTATGAGAGAGAGAGAGATAACACCAAATTTAACACACCTGCTCCCCATTCACACCTGAGACCTTGTAACACTAACGAGCCACATGACACCAGGGAGGGAAAATGGCTAATTGGACCCAATTTGGACATTTTCACTTAGGTTTGTACTTTTGTTGCCAGCGGTTTAGACATTAATGGCTGTGTATTGAGTTACGGTCTATGTGGACAGCTTTACCCCGAATACCTGCATACTTAGATGTGCCTCTTTTAATCATCAACCACGTGAGTTGCTAAATGTTGTACCTTCAATAAATGTAACCATATTGCTACACTTAAGGGCCGTACACACGATCTGACTTTTTGACAACAAACATGCAAATGAGCTGTTTTGGAGCAACATCCGACCGTGTGTACGCTCCATCGGACAAACTTTTTCAGTTTCCATCGGACTTTTGTTGGCTGTGCGAACAGACAAACTTTCCGGCAACAAAAGTCCGATGGAGCAAAGTCCGATCGTGTGTACACAAAGCCATCGGACTTTTGTACAAACTACAGTACGCAGCCGCGAGCATGTTTCCAGCGCGATCGGATCACGCTGGTTCTAGGCGGCAGGGTACTGTACATCTCGCGCTAGCTGCAATAGGAAAAACACATTTTCCTACTGCGGCGAGCGCAAGGGGGAATTCCCCTCTGGGGAATACCAAGCCCTTCGGTCTGGTATGGATTTTAAAGGGAACCCCTACGCCGAAAAAACAGCGTGGGGGTCCCCCCCAAATCCATACCAGACCCTTATCCGAGCATGCAGCCTGGTCGGTCAGGAAAGGGAGTGGGGACGAGCGAACGCCCCCCCCCTCCTGAGCCGTACCAGGCCGCATGTCCTCAACATGGGGGGTGGGTGCTTTGGGGGAGGGGGCGCCCTGCCGTCCCCCCACCCCAAAGCACCTTGTCCCCATGTTGATGAGGACAAGGGCCTCTTCCCGACAACCCTGGCCATTGGTTGTCGGGGTCTGCGGGTGGGGGGCTTATCGGAATCCGGGAGCCCCCTTTAATAAGGGGGCCCCCAGATCCCGGCCCCCCACCCTATGTGAATGAGTATGGGGTACATCGTACCCCTACCCATTCACTTAGGGAAAAAAGCGTCAATAAAAAACAGTACACAGGTTTTTAAAATAATTTATTAGGCAGCTCCGGGATCTTCTTCCGACTTCGGGGGTCCTCTTCTGACTTCGGGGGTCTCTCTGGCGTCTTCTCCCGGTGTCCGCATCTTCTGCCGGCTCCACCGCTATGGAGGGACATGCTGGGACTGTGAGGTCATAAGGGGGCGTGGTCATGTCATCATATGACCATGCCCCCTTATGACCTTACAGTCCCAGCATGCCCCAGGACTGTGATGTCAAAGGGAGCGGGGTCACCGCCTATATAAGTCCGTTGCGGAGCGCACAGAGAGCATTCTGGCTGGAGAGAGCGTCGTGTCAACATCTCTGGAAGAGAAGAGGGAAGAAGACGATCCAGAGGTCCGGACCACCGCTGGCAAAAGAGCGCCAGAAGATAGCGGTGGAGCCGGCAGAAGATGCGGACACCGGGAGAAGACGCTGGAGAGACCCCCAAAGTCGGAAGAGGACCCCCGAAGTCGGAAGAAGACCCCGGAGCTGCCTAATAAATTACTTTAAAAACCTGTGTACTGTGGTTTTTTATTGACACTTTTTTCCCTAGGTGAATGGGTAGGTGTACGATGTACCCCATACTCATTCACATAGGGTGGGGCCGGGATCTGGGGGCCCCCTTATTAAAGGGGGCTCCCAGATTCCGATAAGCGCCCCGCCCACAGACCCCGACAACCAACGGCCAGGGTTGTCGGGAAGAGGCCCTTGTCCTCATCAACATGGGGACAAGGTGCTTTGGGGTGGGGGGGGCCGCAGGGCGCCCCCTTCCCCCAAAGCACCCACCCCCATGTTGAGGGCATGAGGCCTGGTACGGCTCAGGAGGGGGGGCGCTCGCTTGTCCCCACCCCCCTTCCTGACCGGCCAGGCTGCGTGCTCAGATAAGGGTATGGATTGGGGGGACCCCCACGCCGTTTTTTCGGGGTAGGGGGTTCCTCTTAATATCCATACCAGACCTAAGGGCCTAGTATGCCCCTGGGGAACCCATGCCGTTTTTTTATTTAAAATTTGGCGTGGAGTTCCCCCTCAAGATTCATACCAAACACAGTGCCTGGCATTGGCGGGGATCCAAGTCGGATCCCCGCACCAGTGTCAACCCGGCTCGCAAGGTGTCAATCTCGCCAATAAAAGTGGCGAGATTGACTCAATATCAGACAACAATACAGAAGTTGACCAAAGGGTGGTGGTAAAGAGCTGAAAAACCACGTGATATGGTGAAAGTTGGCTGGAAAAGTCCTGTTGTCTGTATGCAAGACAAACTTCTGGCCAACTCCCTTTGTACAAAAATATAAGGGAAAGTTTGTACAAAGTCCTATCGTGTGTATGGAGCTTTAGAGGCGCTTCTCTTCTCTTTTATACACTGTAGTTCCTGCTGGATTTTGCTTCTAATCCCCTTGTGGAGGCTTCCATTTGTGGATGGACATTTTATGGTTACGCAACCTATCACATTGCTATAATCTTTTTATATGGACTATGAACTGAAGGACTTATGAGTTTCCATTATTTCTTATGGGGAAATTCGCTTTGATATAAAAGTGCTTTGGATTACAAGCATGTTTCTGGAACTAACTATGCTCGCAATCCAAGGTTTTACTGTATATGTATTGCGGTTGGCAAGAGGTTAAATAATGTCTGAAAGTTAGGTAGTAGTTGCAATTTTTTTTTATGTCACACAATATTAACTATTTATCACATTTTTAGTACAAAATAGATTCAAATCGATTTTAGTGCAGACAAACACAAGAATATCTCCAAAGTTTCTGTAACTTGAGATAAGACACGTAAATACCAAAAATGTTAGGGCTTAAAGCGGTATTAAGCCAAAAGCAAAAAAGTTAATATATTACAGTTTACCAATCATTAGGTGTGGTGGCTGCTTCCTTTTTTTTTTTTTTTTTTTTAGGCTTTTTTTCCCTGTTCCTCTGTTTTCACCTGGTGATCTGCCAAGTAACACACCACCTGTATGATGCCGCGTACACACGATCGCACATTCCGACAACAAAATCCATTTTTTTTTTTCTGACAGATGTTGGCTAAAACTTGTCTTGCATACACACGGTCACACAAATGTCGGAAATTCCGAACGTCAAGAACGCAGTGACGTACAACACGTACGACAGCACTATAAAAGGGAAGTGCGCCATCCTTTGGGCTCCTTCTGCTAATCTCGTGTTAGTAGAAGTTTGGTGGGAGACGATTCGTACTTTTCAGCCTCGTGCTTTTCAGATCGTTACTGCTCTTCAGTTTGTGCTTGTGGGTTCGTATCTGGTTTTCAGTGCATGTAGTCAGTTCGCATTTGTTTTTCAGTGCGTATTTTATAGTACGTATTTGATTTTCAGTGCGTTCTTGTCCGCTCATTTCTGATTTTCAGATTGCTCTTCTCAGGCTTTTCTGTTTTTCAGTGCTTTCTGTTAGTTCGTTCTGACCAGCTGACCATTTTGAAGCCATGAGGACCCTCACCCCGGACCAGAGCGTTTTTAACTACCAGCTGGCGAGAGCCAGAAGAGTGGTGGAGAACGCTTTTGGGATAACGGCCAGCCAGTTCCGCCTATTTCTTACGGCAATCAACATGGCGGAATATAAACTTAACCATATAATCCTTGCATGCTGCATTCTCCACAACTATTTAAGGAGAAATTCTATGAACTATGTGGCCTCAGTTGGGCCTGAGGCCGGACTTCAAGAAGAAACCCTGGCGGCGCTTGAAGCTGGCTGCCCTGGCTTGCCCCCCCCCAAAGCCCCCGCGAAGTAAGACAGAAGTATGTCGAGTACTTTGCGGGTAGGGGGGCCATTGATATGCCAGAAAATGTTTAAGAAACATTTTAAAAATAAATATTTTAATTAAACTGAAATAAGATTTCCTTTGATTTACTGCTTGTGTTTCTTTTAGCTGTCTCCTAGGTTATCCAATGGGCTTTTCTTTTTGGCCATTTTATTCAATAGTGCAAATAGAATTTATTTGATACATGCAGTGACAATCTCTTCTTCAGCGAACTATTATGTTGTGGGTCTGCTACACGCCTTGTTTTTGTTGTTAATGTATGTAATTACTGATAAAAATTTTCATCATTTTCAGCAACATTAATTAATTTTTGGGAGTCACGACAACAAAATCCATGTTTTTTTTCCCGACAGATGTTGGCTAAAACTTGTCTTGCATACACGCGGTCACACAAATGTCAGAAATTCCGAACGTCAAGAACGCGGTGACGTACAACACGTACGACGGCACTATAAAAGGGAAGTTCAATACCAAGTGCGCCACCCTTTGGGCTCCTTCTGCTAATCTCGTGTTAGTAGAAGTTTGGTGGGAGACGATTCGCACTTTTCAGCCTCGTGCTTTTCAGATCGTTACTGCTCTTCAATTTGTGCTTGTGGGTTCGTATCTGGTTTTCAGTGCGTGTAGTCAGTTCGCATTTGTTTTTCAGTGCATATTTTTTAGTACGTATTTGATTTTCAGTGCGTTCTTGTCCGCTCATTTCTGATTTTCAGATTGCTCTTCTCAGGCTTTTCTGTTTTTCAGTGCTTTCTGTTAATTCATTCTGACCAGCTGACCGTTTTGAAGCCATGAGGGCCCTCACCCCGGACCAGGGCGTTTTTAACTACCGGCTGGCGAGAGCCAGAAGAGTGGTGGAGAACGCTTTTGGGATAACGGCCAGCCGGTTCCGCCTATTTCTTACGGCAATCAACATGGCGGAATATAAACTTAACCATATAATCCTTGCATGCTGCATTCTCCACAACTATTTAAGGAGAAATTCTATGAACTATGTGGCCTCAGTTGGGCCTGAGGCCGGACTTCAAGAAGAAACCCTGTCGGCGCTTGAAGCTGACCGCCCTGGCTTGCCCCCCCAAAGCCCCCGCGAAGTAAGACAGAAGTATGTAGAGTACTTTGCGGGTAGGGGGGGCCATTGATATGCCAGAAAATGTTTAAGAGACATTTTAAAAATAAATATTTTCATTAAACTGAAATAAGATTTCCTTTGATTTTACTGCTTGTGTTTCTTTTAGCTGTCTCCTAGGTTATCCAATGGGCTTTTCTTTTTGGCCATTTTATTCAATAGTGCAAATGGAATTTATTTTAAACATGCAGTGACAATCTCTTCTTCAGCGAACTATTATGTTGTGGGTCTGCTACACACACCTTGTTTTTGTTGTTAATGTATGTAATTACTGATAAAAATTTTCATAATTTTCAGCACCATTAATTAATTTTTGGGAGTCACGAAAATGGCCTGTTTGTTGCAAATTATAAAGCATTGTGGGAGTTAATTACTAAAGGAAAATCCACTTTGCACTCCAAGTGCACTGCAAAAGTGCACTTGAAACTGCACTGAAAGTGCACTTGTAGTGCAAAGTGGATTTGCCTTTAGTAAATAACCCCCATTGTCACTGTAAACACCAACTTAGTCCAAAAACTGCTATTGAGCATTGAAATAAGAAGACACACATTGTTGAGTAGAAAACTTTTTACTCTGTGCACATTCACATGTGTGTTAGAAAAAGGTTTTTGAACAAACCAACATATTTTTGTAATAACGTTTTTGGTTTTGACAGTACAAATAGCCTTTTTTGTGTTAAACAGGCATGTTTAAAACCATAAAACATTACACAACTCAGGAACTTACAAAGTTCAACTTTGATAATTTGAAGGCAATATCAGACATTAGTATGTCCAAACTGTGTTGATATTGCCTTCATCAGATGGGGTGATCTAACCCCTGTGAAAGCCAAATTTTGAAGATGCGCACAAATTGGGAGTCAAACTGGGGATTTCCTTCCTGATCCCATGCCTAATGTCAACATGTGCTAGTTCCCATAATGGGGGATCAATGAACGTGTTTCGGGGGTGCAACCCCTTCCTCTCAGCTACTTGAGTTGCGAGGAAGGGGTTGCACCCACAAAACGCGTACATTGATATCCCGTGATGGCAGATAGCACATGTTGACACATGTGGGCACTTGTGCGCATCTTCAAAATTTGGCTTTCAATATCCTTCAAAAAAGATTCCACAATTTTAAAAATATCAACAAATGGGAGAATTTAGGTGTGTTCTATATTCTGCCTAAACATCAATTAAGTTTTTGAGTCTTTTTTCAACATCATTGATGTCTTCCTTGATCTTCTGTAAATCCCGATTGCACACCATGATCTCCCCGATGAGAACGTGTGCACTTGCACTTGTGAAATGAGTTTCTTCTTCCACAACATCCACATCACCTAAAATAAAAAAACACCATGTAATATAAATATGCAGGCATACATCTATTACCTGAAGCTGTGGTCTCAGACACTCACCTGTTGTGGTCACTATTTCGCCCACTTCTTAAACCTCTCCTTCCTCCACATCCTCTGGTTGTGGTGTTGGTATTTCCCCTTCTTTAGGAGGTGGGGGTTCCTGGTGTCCTCTGATGTCCTGAGTCTTTTCTCCCCTATGTAAATAAAAAAAAGGTATACTTAGCACACAGATATTTGAGGGCAGAAATAGGAATCTGAAAAATTGCTTGGAAGTGTCGTACAATTGTTTTCCAGGACATTTTTTTTCCCTTTCTAAAGCTGAAATACTTACCTTTTTTGTACAATTTTCACACATGGAGACACCCCTAGTATCCAGTGGAACACCTGTGTGGGACACCCTAAAAAGTTTGTTCTGGTGTCCCACACTAGTGCTCCTGCGTCCAGATGTGTAAACAGCTGCTGAGTGTCCTCTCCTTACACTGAATCAAATTTACATTTTCATTTTAGTTACAAACCCATCTAGACAACAATTTACTAAACTTCTTTGAATACAAATAGGCCTGAACAAATGCAGTTAACCTGTATCTGCCAAAAACATCGTATTAGTGGGAAAGCGAACAATGTTTACTACGAACGATTACTGTGTCAACGAACCTGAAAGTTGCCATTTTAAACTGTACAACAGTAAAGAAAAACATATGGAGCAGCACGAACATAATAATAATAATAATAGAAACACAGGACAAATACTTACTTTTTAGAAACAGTTTCCTGATCTTTCTGTACTGATCCTGCTCCCTCAATTTCAGGTCTGACCATCGTTTCCTCAGTTGATCCTTGGATCGCCGTACCCCAAAATTCTTCTGCAGACTTTTCACAACTTTAGCCATGATCTTGGCCTTTTGGGTTTGAGTAAGGCCCATGCTTCCCATCATAGTCGGCCCTCTTCAAGATGTCCACCATCTCCACTATCTCGACAAAGGACATATTTGAGGCCTTAAATCTCCTCCGGGATCGGGACCAGCTTGAGCCAAATATAGCATTGTTCAACATATTTCTAGTCAAATAATCAATGATGTTAACTAGATGTTGTTATTGATCAGTAATTTCTGATTTTACAAAGTGTTTTACATATCAATAGACAGTAGTGGCCACAAATGATTGGGACAAGAATGAAAAATTCTGGGGTCAGAATGATAGTCTTTTCTATTTATTAACATTCAATTTTCAACAGTCATGGGCTGAAAATTGTGGGTGATTAATGAACCAAAAACTAAAACTATGTCCCTTTTTTATATACAGGAAAGTCTCAGCCAGGAGGAGGCTGTGGAAAGTGGAAGCCAGGAGGTGGCGGCGGTAAGTGGCAGCCAGGAGGTGGCCGGGCCCAGTAGCCTGCCCAAATCCCAGGTCCCTCCCCTCCGCCTTCCAAAAAAAAAAGTTCCAGGAAGAGGAGTATCCTGGAGGAGGCAGCACTTGGCCTATTTCGGAAGGCTACTGCGGCCCTCAGAATCCATATTCAAGACCACTATGCCTACATGGCAGCCTGCAAAATGCAGGAAATTGAGGAGGGCCAACGCCTCTTATGTGAGGAAGTTATGTTACAAGCCCTAAATAAGGGGTTAAGGGGCGAACTCACAAGCCAAAGCCACGTTTGTGAGTTCAACTATGGTCCTCCACCTCCTGCCACAACTACAACACCAGAGCCACAGCCTGAAAGCAAGCGTGGAAGGAAGACAAGAAAGTGATGGCCTGGGTTCAGTCTCTTCTGACAAAAGATGCAGGCTGTGGTAAAACCACAGCCTGGGGACAGATATGTCATCTGCTGCTGTTCCTGATCTCTCTTAGTCCTGGACCGGATTGTGCTCACTATTATAAGGACTCCTCAGGCCACCAATTTTGACTGTAAAATAAAATGTCTGCCCTGGGGTACAAAGGCTTCGCACATTTCACCAGTTTATCCAGCGTTGCCTTCCTCTTTATTTTGCTATGACCCATAATAAATGGCTATTTATTTTTCACAAATACTTGCCTATGTGTTTTACTTCAAAAAGGACATCTTGTGTGTGAGTAGGCAGGCACATTTCAAAAATACAATGTCAAATTAACAAGGGACACCAACCAACCTCCTTGAGGTTAAAAAATACAAGATAATAATGGTGTTGTAACTTGACACAAAACGAAAGAAAAAATTATGGAGATCACTATAAAAATAGCAGATCTGGATAAAAAAAAAACACCATAAACAAATATTCGAAACATTATTATGGAGATCTGACGAAAAAAAAAGAATTATTCATGAGATCACGAGAAATAGTAAAGAAATCAGGTTGTCAGAACTCTGTGTGAATATCAGCAGCAAAACAACTTCATTATTGTAGCATTATAAAGAAGAAAAGAATGCGCTGCATTAAAAGATTTTAAAATTTTCAGCGTGACGAATGCGCTATATCCATTACAAACGCTAGTTTTACCAGAATGAGCGCTTTCGTCACATACTTGATTCAGAGCATGCGTGGAATTTTGTGCGTCAGAATTGTGTACACGCGCTCGGAATTTACAACAACGGTTTTTGTTGTCGGAAAATTTGAGATCCAGATCTCAAATTTTGTTTGTTTGTTTGCCCCTGCTCTGGATGAAGGAGCAAAGGGGTACCTTTGGACAGCAGCACTATCAGTCTGGGTGGAGAGGAGTAGATGCACTAGTAGATGCACTAAATACAGTAATCAAATTGAAGCCAAACTCCAGCTCACACTGTAAAAGCAGTTTCATCAACCGTTTTTTTTTTTTTTTTATTATTTCCTTTTGGTATTTGAATAAATCAGTAAAAGCTGATCATTGTGAGCACCCCTGCCAGTGTTAAATGGTCTGTAACTGATTTTGAAAAACAGACTTACTAACCGGGCAAAAGATGAAAATAGAAGAAAGAAAGCCTAAAAAAGAAAATGAAGGCAGCCATCATGATAAGCTGCAATATGATAAATGTTTGCTTTTGGGTTTAAAGGAGTTGTAAACTCTCAAGGTTTTTCACCTTACTGCATTCTATGCAGTAAGGTGAAAAACCTTCTGTAGTGCAGCTGCCCCCAGAGCCCCCCTTTTTCTTACCTGAACTCAATCGTTCCAGCGACTGGGAATGAGCACAGCAGCTCCAGCCGCTGTCTCGGGTCCTCATTGGATAGATTGACAGCAGCAGGAACCATTGACTCCCGCTCAACAGGGCTGAGTCCTGCTGTCTGTGTCAATAGGCCCAGCAGCAGGACTCGGAAGCGCGCCCGCAGGAGTGCCCCCATGGAACTCGAGAAGAGGAGGAGCCAGGAGCGCCACTGAGGGACCCCAGAAGAGGAGGCATCTTTAACATATTTGTTATTTAAAAAAATAAAAAATAAAAAAAACCCTTTACAATCACTTTAATACCGCTAAAAATAAATGAATAAAAATGTGTGTGGCTGTACGACAATGATGACAAACTACGATATCCATAACTTTTACAACTTATCAATTTGGAATTAACCATTAAGTATGGGCCTAAAATATATGTGGATTCAATATACCACTGTGGACCTTGCATATAATATGTGTGTGCGCACAGGGGGGTTCCAAATATTTACATTTTTTTTCTAACCCTTTTTTTATTTCTTCACAAAATAATTTTGCAATTACTAGGGGGCTGACAATGTAATGACATATATGGAGTGACAGTTATGCCCCGTACACACGGTCGGACATTGATCGGACATTCCGACAACAAAATCCTAGGATTTTTTCTGACGGATGTTGGCTCAAACTTGTCTTGCATACACACGGTCAAACAAAGTTGTCGGAAAATCCGATCATTCTAAACGCGGTGACGTAAAACACGTACGTCGGGACTATAAATGGGGCAGTAGCCAATAGCTTTCATCTCTGTATTTATTCTGAGCATGCGTGGCACTTCGGATCGGAAATTCCGACAACGGATTTTGTTGTCAGAAAATTTTATAGCCTGCTCTCAAACTTTGTGTGTCGGAAAATCCGATGGAAAATGTGTGATGGAGCCCACACACGGTCGGAATTTCCGACAACAAGGTCCTATTACACATTTTCCATCGGAAAATCCGACCGTGTGTATGGGGCATTACATCTTTATCAAGGCTTCAAAGGTCTCTTGAATAAAAAGAAAGTAAGATCAGTGCTAAACCGCAAATTTTTTTTAGCTGCTAGCAATAAAGGAAATACACAACCCTTAATCAAACATACAAAACAAAATTGCAGCGCTTCCAACAATACAAAAGTGTGGTGATCCTTTAAATGTGCAGATAAGCAAAATGTCAACTCTCTAGAAACAGGTGCTGTCTCATTCAAGAGAACAGCCATGCAATTCAATGCAGATGTTTGTCCCCATCCAGTATCAAATGTCACCTCTTGTGTAGTGGTATCCAAACATACAAAAGAAAAAGTCTCCTAGTGTAGTAATTAAAGGGTATTCAATGCAATAGTGAGAGTGATCATCCAAAAAAATAACAGCTGCTATTACAACTGTGCTCCATTCTGCCTTCCCCACATGCAATGCAAACTCACCAAAGGGAGTATATAGTCAGACAATATGCAGCCAGACATTCAGCCCATGTGTACTAGGCTCTGGTCCAGGCTGTCATGGACTTGCCCCAGTCTGTAACTGGGCAATGAAAGAAGCAGGACAATAATGGGCTTATCATTCTACTTTATCCTCCTCAGCACACTTCTGATCAGCGTATGAACTAAATGGCTCTCGGTACTGCTTCTTCCTGCCCTGTACAGAGAGGGTGTTATCTGGTCAACATCAAGTATTTATATTGCTTGCATTTGAAAAATATGTTTAATGATGTATTAAGGAATAGAGTTAAGTTGTGTCTTTTTATCTGCTCAGAGCTCAGCCATATGTAAATTAATTTAAGTAAAATATATTTTTAAAGAATTGTTACCCCACCTTTCATGCCATTATATTATGTTTTCCTTTTTCTGTCTCAAGGGATAATCTCAGTCAATGGGAGAAAGTGTCCAGAGGAGAAGATACTACAGGCTGGATTCCTACCCAATCAACAGTGACAGGATCAGCAGATTCCTTGCCGGTTAAGATTGATGACTAACACGGATCACATTCAGAAAGGGAGTTATAAGAAGGCATGTGTGCACAGATGCCACATAGAAGTCACTCAAGCCCGGTCTAAAGAAGTAAATGTTCTGGAATGTGTATTTTATAAAAAAAAAAAAAAAGGTGGAAAGCTGAAGTATACCAAAATATTATGTTTGGTTATCTAATCTAAAGTGGTTTCTATAGTTTCTCTAATGGATCGTTGTGCTTTAGGGCCCACCTGGTACTAAAATGCTACAGCAGGTCCTAGCATCCAGATACATATCGAAGATCTACAGCATAGCTGTGAGATTAAAACAGCATTATTTGAGCAGTAAATGTGTATTACCATTTAAATAGTTGAAAGCACATGATAAAAATACTAATATACTTAGCAGTTCTGATACCCCCTAACTTTTATTTTGATAGGTATTTATCTCTTTGTGTAGGAGGTTTAGTGAAGTTTAATTTCGTGGCACTTTAAGGAAAAAAAGAATTCTTAGCATACACATAAAATGTTTCTTGATTGCAAACGGATCCTTTTTTTTTTTATCCATACTTACTTTTGATGGCATTATTATGCACTTTCATTATAAAGTGAAACCTTGTGCAGTAACAAAACTTAAAAAAAAAATGCAAACTTAGAGCAGAGATGTGAACAATCAACTCTAATGTAAAAAAAGAAATATTAAAATTCTCAAGGCCCTCTTTCAGATGTAGAATCAAAAGTTGATATTGGAAAGTACTGTGATGTGAGCTCTGTGTGTCAGCTTTTAGAAATGTCTCAGAACTCTGAATAGCTGGAATAATGTCAAAATTCTTGATCATTTAGAGTCCAGTGCCTTCTAATTTAGAAGAATAAGTGCTGCAAAAAGTAAAATTACTCTAATGAATTGGTTTAACACTGCATGTTAAAGGGAAGAAGATTGTAATCATTTTTATTTTGGTCAGAGCAGAGATTTTTTTTTCCCATAGTCTGTTAGCCATCCCCTGGAAAAGCTTGTTGTGTAATTCACTTGATACTTTCTTACTTCCATTGTATTTTTTTAGGAACCATTCCTTTGTTTTGTTATTTGCAAAATGTTACTGTTTCTTGATGTTGGCATTAGGCCTCATGCAACCTGGACGTTTTGCCATAAGGCCTGAGACACCAGAGTTCAGGTGCACAATGCACTGTCCAACCCCACTTCCGGAAGCCTGTCAAACTCTTTTGCCTTGTTTACAATAGCAGTTGGGGGCAGTAAAACCATACAGTTAGGGCTCTTTCACACGGGGCAGATCAGTCATGATCCGCCCCGTGAACATCCGCTTGCTCAGCGGGGATAGCTCCGCCGATCCCCGCTGAGCAGGAAGATGACAGGTGCATCGCTGCACACTGTGCATCGAAGGACCTGTCAGAGCGCCGCTCTCCCCTATGGGGGGATCGGATGATGAGGGTCCGTAGTGTCCGTCGTCACCCGATCCGATCCGAAAACGGATGGAAAAGTAGGTTCTTCCTCCGTTACACTTTTCGGATCGGAGCGGGTCGGATGTCAGCGGACATGTCACCGCTGACATCCGACGCTCCATAGGGATGAATGTATGTCCGTTTTTCATCTGAAAACGGAAGGATGAAAAACGGACATACGGATCGTCCGTGTGAAAGAGGCCTTAGGCTGAGGTTTTAAAGCCCCCCAAGCACTCCCCTTTGGCTGCAAAGGCAGCAGAAGTGTGCATAGGTATTCTGTGGCTGCGAAGCTTTGAATCGTGCGCAGTGCACTGTCCCACTCCACTTCCTGAAGCCTGTCGGACACTGTGGCCTTGTTTACAGTAGCAGTTTTCAGTAAAACCATACAGTTGAGCTGACGTTTTACCACCCCCCTCCCCCCCCAAAGCACTCCCCGTTTGGCTGCAAAGGCAGCTGAGGGGTGTGTAGGTATTCTAGCTGGCTGCGAAGCATTAAATCGGGGTGTGGCAAAAATTATCCCCACTGTCATGTTCAACTGAATGGGAGGCATTCTAATGCAGGGTTCAGGGGGTTTAAGGCAGCTGGTGAGGAGGTGATACAACACCTCGTTACAACGTGTCAAATGTTTTCTGAAGAGCGGTCTAAATGGGGATCCCTCTTCAGAGAGCAACGCTAGTGTAAACTTTTCTTGTAAGAGGCTGCTGTGACTGAACAGTGTTCATAGTGGTACTTAAATTTAGGGCAGTATGTTCCCAGGGATGAATGCTTGGGTTGCAAGCAGTTCTGCAGGGATAGACAATACGCCTGTGCCCTCCGCCCGCACCTAAATGCCGGAGCCTAAGGCAGAATGGCTAAATGCCCAGTGTGTATGGGGCCTTCCAGTTAACTCCCTATTTCTAACTATAATTTTCCTTCAAAAACTTCATACCCATGAGCTTCTGACTGGTTTTCTCTTTGTTCTGCATAGTAGTCAGTGACACCTGTGTCCCTGTGTTGGATACTTATAACATCCAGGAACAGGTACAACAAAGAAACATGGCTTGTGAATTCAGGCCCTGAGGTATATGCAGTTTTATCTCACAGCTGATTATGCTCCAAGCTGAAAAATTATATAAATGTAAGTCCGAGTATAGGCCTACATGGGCATGATTTGCTGCCTGGAGACTAGTAGGAGGAGTATAGTTCACTGGTCAGTTGTTTTCCCAGTATATAATACTATCATTCATGAATGACATTTAGAGGGCATATTTAGCCCAATCAAATGTAAATAAATTTGAAGGATGCATTGCAGTTGTAAATTCGTTTTACCAGTACAGGATACTCCACAGCCCTTGTACCTCATTTAGAATAAGATGCACAAAGAATTAGTAATAACGAATATGTTCCAAAACATGAAGTAAGTAGTGTTAAAAAGTATGTCGGTGTTTGAATTTTGTTTTCTGAAAAATGTAATTAAATAACACACAGGTCAAGGTTCTATAGTTACCTTTTGTTACAGGCATTTTGTTGCCATGCAAGGCGGTAGTTTAGGTGCTGCCCTAACAACACCACTACTAATGCCCCGTACACATGGTCGGACTTTGTTCGGACATTCCGACAACAAAATCCTAGGATTTTTTCCGACGGATGTTGGCTCAAACTTGTCTTGCATACACACGGTCACACAAAGTTGTCGGAAAATCCAATCGTTCTAAACGCGGTGACGTAAAACACGTACGTCGGGACTATAAACGGGGCAGTGGCCAATAGCTTTCATCTCTGTATTTATTCTGAGCATGCGTGGCACTTTGTCCGTCGGATTTGTGTACACACCATCGGAATTTCCGACAACAGATTTTGTTGTCGGAAAATTTTATATCCTGCTCTCAAACTTTGTGTGTCGGAAAATCCGATGGAAAATGTGTGATGGAGCCTACACACGGTCGGAATTTCCGACAACAAGGTCCTATCACACATTTTCCATCGGAAAATCCGACCGTGTGTACGGGGCATAAGCCTTCTATCAAAGCCCCAAACCACAGTCACAAATGCCTCTGTGGATGCTAAAAATACTGTTCAGATCATGCAACAAAACCGTGGTTTCTCGGTATTCACAGAATGTCAGAGAATAACAAAAACCAAGAACTTTATTTGGTGCTCTTCCTTGAAGGATGCCACTTAAGATACAGTTCTCGTCTTATGGTAAAAAATGCAATTGTATGCATTGTTTTTGTAGGGCCTTTCAAAAATATAAAAGGGCATAGATTATACTTTCTTGTGAAAGTTTTTTTCCCTGGCACAACTGAAAAGGAAAGCAAATTTTCTGATTACCTGCTTTAAGTTAAAACACCTTTTTATATGGAAGTGTCATATGTTTTTCCTTTTTAGCAGAAATGTGTTAAAATTGGCCAAAATTCTGTGCTGTGAGTAAGGCAAAAAACAACAACATGGGAAGCAGCAAAGCGTATGTATACTTTCATGAGCTGCATTGAATGGCCAGAATGCCAGAGACTAATGCCGCGTACACACGGTCGTACTTTTCGTCTACAAAAGTCCAACGGACGCTGACGGACTAAAGCTGGCTGGTAATCCGATCGTGTGTGGGCTTCTCCGGACTTTCAACTGACTTTTTTAGCCTCAAATCCGACGTACTTTAGATTTGAAACATGCTTCAAAACTTTACTTCGTAACTACGACGGACCCCGAAATCCGCTCGTCTGTGTGCTAGTCCGACGGACAAAAAGCCACGCTAGGGCACCTATTGGCTACTGGCTATGAACTTCCTTATTTTAGTCCGGTGTACGTCATCACGTACGAATCCGACCGACTTTTGTGTGGTCGTGTGTAGGCAAGTCCGGTCGTTAGAAAGTAGGCCGCAAGTCCGCCGCAAGTCCACCGAAAGTCTGCCGGAAGTCTGTCGGACAGGCTGTCTGACTTTTGTAGACGAAAAGTACGACCGTGTGTACGCGGCATAACAAAAACCAAAAACTTGTTCTGTGCTCCTCCTTGAAGGATGCCACTTAACATACAGTTCTATGATAGAAATGGAATTATATACATTGTTTTTGTAGGCCCTTTATATGGCATAGATTATACATAAAACACCTTTTTCATGAAAGCATCATGTTTTTTTTTCCTTTTTAGCAGAACCTTGTTAAAATTGTCTAATCTTCTGTGCTGTGGGGAAGGCAAATGAAAAAAAAAAAAAACCTGGGAAGCAGCAAAGTGTATACCTTCATGAGCTGCATTGAATGACCACTAACTTTGACATGTTGACACAATAATTGGTTTCTTAACTATACTGTACGGTAGCGATATTTTTTATTCTTGAAGTTTTGAGAACTTATTTATTATCATTTTATTAGCATTTACCGAATATTTTTGTAACCAAAAGCCAGTCTTTTACGTTAGCATATATACGAAAACTGTGATAAGCTCATCCTTATATTCGCATTGTTTTTGTAATTATTATTATATTATATTTTTCCTAATGTGATTGTGTTTTGTTGTTTGCTTTTTATTAATACACTAGATTGGCTTAGATGTCTTTTGTTAAAAAAGGAAACCTATTATGGGAAAAATATGTAGGCTGCCACACCTGACCTTTACTTCTGAAAACTTAATGTGTTGCTGTTGCTTTGACTTAAATAGGTTGTGTTACAAACCTGGAAAAGTATTGGATAAAAGTCTGAATTCTCTTTAATTTGCTGCATGCTTGTTCCTGATGAACAGCTGAACAAAGACACAGTCAGTCAACTAGCATTTTCGAAAGGCCAGAAATGCCAGCCCCTATATTTTAGTTACAACATGTGTTGTAGCTTGTTAGAGATTAAGGCTGGTTCACACTTGTGTGATGCCAGACATCACATACGACTCACACCGCGTTGCTGTTCAGATCACATGCGATGTCTGTGTGATGCAATTTTAGCCATACAAACTGTATGGCTGAAATTGCATCACATTCGCACCAAAATTGTGCAGGGCCCTTTTTTTGGTCCGCACTGGAATCGGATCGCATGGGTGTTCACACTTATGCAATCTGATTCCTGCACCATTTTACAGTTCACACTGCGATCTGCTGACCAATCTGGGGGTGTTGATAACTTTACATTGACACCCGCAGCGGTTCGCAGATCTCAGTGTGAACCACTGTGCAATTCAGGTGCGATGCGGGAACCCGCACTGGATTCGCAGGTTTCTCGCATCACACTAGTACTAGCACTTAAAGCTTTATTAATTCTAAAAATAATTCCTAGAACTACACAAGAGAGCCTTCTATGATCAGTAATTAGGTTGCTCATGTGCTTGTGTCCTGCTGGTGGCACTGGCTAGGTATATGTTGTGAAAACAGGCCTTTGATCATTTGAACAGGTAGTTTGCCTTGCCCTTCTTCTTCATGACACATATTTATGTATCTTCCACAAGTTGCCCTTATGTGATGTCCCTGTGACCATTAGCAAGTTCAGTGGGCTCATACACTAAAGCTGGATATAGATGGCAACCAAAAAAACATGTTTCTCCTTCCACACAGTCTAGGTAGATGGACCAATCCTCTACACTGAGACATTGTATTCTGACAATGGAGACTCTCCATTAGGGCCTGTTCACACTTGTCTAAATTTCTAACACTTCTAACGTTCCTATAGCGTTACTACGCATTAGTATTGGTGTTAGACACGGGCATTTTTCAAGCGTTATTGGTGCGTTAAAAAATGCTCCCCAAACGCCCTATGCATGGTTTTGAAGCGCTCGATGCGTGTTAAGGTGCGTTAACCACCTAAGGACCGAGCCTCTTTCTGAGTTTTGGTGTTTACAAATTAACCACTTAGAGCCCTTTCACACTGGGGCGGTTTGCAGGCGCTATTGCGCTAATAATAGCGCCTGCAAACCGACCCGAAAGTGCCGCTGCTTTCATTCCAGTGTGAAAGCCCCGAGGGCTTTCACACTGGAGCGATGCGCTGGCAGGACGGTAAAAAAAGTCCTGCCAGCAGCATCTTCGGAGCGGTGAAGGAGCGGAGTGTATACCGCTCCTTTACCGCTCCTGCCCATTGCAATCAATAGGACGGCGCGGCTATACCGCCGGCAAAGCGCCTCTACAGAGGCGCTTTGCGGTGGTATTTAACCCTTTCTCGGACGCTAGCAGGGGGTAAAACCGCCCCGCTAGTGGCCGAATACCGACGGTAAAACGCCACTAATAATAGCGGCGTTTTACCGCCGACGCCGCCCCCGCCCCAGTGTGAAGGGGCTCTTAGCAACCGGCCCATAGCCGAATGACGGCTACAGGGCGGTTGCTTAACTCTGGGAGGGCATACAGTGACGGGAGGGCATACAGTCCTCCCAAAATCCTGCCCCCCTGGGGCGCGCACCCGAGAACATCCGTGGACCCAGCGCATCACGGATCACGGCTAATCGCGGCCATTTACCACGTGATCGCTCCGTCAAATGGCGGGGCGATCACATGTAAACAAACTGGCCTGATTTCCGGTTCCTCCCTCCCCTCTCCATCCAGTGTGAGCGGCGAGGGGAGAGATCGGTGGCAGCAGCACTGTGGGCTGGATGTGTAGTGCCCACAGAGCTGCTCAGTGACAGATCCATCCATCCATTCTCGGCCATGCATACCCATCCATACTCTGCATACCCAGCCATGCATACCCAGCCATACTCTGCATACCCAGCCATGCATACCCAGCCATACTCTGCATACCCAGCCATGCATACCCAGCCATGCATACCCAGCCATGCATACGCAGCCATACTCTGCATACGCAGCCATACTCTGCATACCCAGCCATACTGTGCAAACCCAGCCATACTGTACATACCCATCCATCCATGCATGCTCACCCATCCATGCTCGGCATACCTATCCATACTCTGCATACATATCCATACTCGGCATACCCGTCTATACTCATCCATCCATCCATGCTCACCCATCCATACTCAGCATACTCATCCATCCATACTCACCCATCCATACTCGGCATACTAATCCATCCATCCATACTCACCCATCCATACTCAGCATACTCATCCATCCATCCATGCTCACCCATCCATACTCAGCATACTCATCCATCCATCCGTGCTCACCCATCCATACTCGGCATACTCAGCCATCCATCCTCATCCATCCATCCATCCATGCTCAGCCATCCATCCTCAGCAATACTCATCCATCCATCCATGCTCACCCATCCATACTCTGCATACCCATCCATACTCATCCATCCATGCTCACCCATCCATACTCAGCATACTCATCCGTCCATCCATACTCACCCATCCATACTCAGCATACTCATCCATCCATCCATACTCACCCATCCATACTCAGCATACTCATCCATCCATGCTCACCCATCCACACTCGGCATACTCATCCATCCATCCATCCATCCATCCATGCTCACCCATCCATACTCGGCATACTCAGCCATCCATCCTCATCCATCCGTCCTCAGCAATACTCATCCATCCATCCATGCTCAGCCATCCCATCCACCCATTCCATAATTGGCCATACCCATCCATAATCCGCCATACCCAGCAATACTCAGCCGTACCCAGCCATACTCAGCCATCCCATCTATACACCGCCATACTCAGCCGTACCCATCTGTACTCAGGGTACCCAGCCATACTCATTCATGCTCAGCCATCCCCGGCTCATCCATCCACATTCATCCCCATTCATGCTCATCCATGCCACTTCAGTTATCATCCATGCCACATGCAAGGCACTACAGTGCCTCACAAAAGTGTAATAGGTAGTCAAATTAGATTTGAAACTTATGTCCCTAGAACACCCGATGATGCTCCCTGCATGTTGGTCCTCTGTATGTGGCAACACTGTGGAAAAGTCTCCCATATGTGGTATTGCCGTACTCAGGAGTAGGAGAATCTCTTTTGGGGTGTAATTTTTGGTATGTACTTGCTATGTGTTAGAAATATTGTGTAAATGGACAATGTTGTGTAAAAAAAAAAAAAAAGCGTTTTCATTTTCTTTTACACACTTTCCAATAACTTGTAGAAAAAAAATGACATGTTCAAAAGACTCGATATGCCTCAGATTATACATTGGGTATTTTTCCTTCCAAAATGGGGTCATTTTTGGGGTGTTTTCATTGTCCCGGTTCTCCAGGGCCTTCAAAAGTGTAATGCCGCATACACACGAGAGGACTTTACGGCAGACTTTGCCCGGCGGACTGGATTTCGTCAGACAATTCGATCGTGTGTGGGCTCCAGCGGACTTTGTTTTCTCAAAAGTTGGACGGACTTAGATTTGAAACATGTTTTAAATCAATCCGTTGAAATCGAGTGCGGTCGAAAAGTCCGCTCGTCTGTATGCTAGTTCGACGGACAAAAAGCCACGCTAGGGCAGCTATTGGCTACTGGCTATGAACTTCCTTGTTTTAGTCCAGACGTACGTCATCACGTACGAATTCGACGGACTTTGGTGGATTGTGTGTAGGCAAGTCCGTTCATTCAGAAAGTCTGTCGTAAAGTCCGCCGGGCAAAGTCTGCCGTAAAGTCCGACCGTGTGTACGCGGCATAAGAGGTAGTCAAGAAATTATATGTGTAATTTATGCTCCAATAATGCCTGATGGAGCTCCCTGCATGTTGGACCTCAGTATGTGGCCACACTGTGTAAAAGTCTCACACATGGGGTATCGCCGTACTCAGGAGGAGTAGTAGAATGTGTTTTGGGGTGTAGTTTGTGGTATGCATATGCTGTGTGTGAGAAATAACCTGCTAATATAACAATTTTGTGAAAAAGAAAAAAAAATCTTGATTTTGCAAAGAATTGTGGGAAATAATTACAACTTCAAAAAACTCACCATGTCTCTTACAAATGTCTACTTTCCAAAAAGTGGCCATTTGGGGGGGTATTTGTACTTTCCTGGCTTGTTAGAGTCTCAAGAATTTAGATAGGCCGTGTGATCAATTTTCAGAGATTGGCTTGCGGACTCTCTAACTTTCACAAAGTCTAAATAATATACACCAATTTGGGTTATTTTTACCAAAGATATGTAGCGGTATAAATTTTGGCCAAAATATATGAAGAAAAATTACTAATTTGCAAAATTTTAGAATAGAAACAAAAAAAAATTCATTTTTTTACAGAATTTCCAGTCTTTTTTCTTTTATAGCGCAAAAAATAAAGAACCCAGTAGTGATTAAATACCACCAAAAGAAAGCTCTATTTGTGTGAAAAAAAAAGGACAAAAATTTCATATAGGTACAGTGTTGCATGACTGAGTAATTGTCATTCAAAATATGAGAGCACTGAAAGCTGAAAATTGGTCTGGTTATTAAGGGGGTTTAAGTGCCCAGTGGTCAAGTGGTTAAAAACTGTTTTTTTGCTATAAAATTACTTAGAACCCCCAAACATTATATATCATTTTTTTCTAACACCCTAGAGAATAAAATGGCGGCCGTTGCAATACTTTCTGTCACACCATATTTGCGCAGCGGTCTTACAAGCGCACCTTTTTTGGAAAAAATACACTTTTTGAATTAAAAAATAAGACAACAGTAAGGTTAGCAAGAAAAACAAAAAAATCACTGCGCTATCATAAACCCCCCAAGGTAGCTGCAGTTCAACTGTGGATATAGCACAACAAGAAAAAACAAAAAGAAAGAACTGCGCTATGAGTGAAAAATGCAAAAATGACTCGTGTGCAATAAATTAGTGTGCACAATAAACCCACAAACTGTATAAACCACATCAAATCATAATAATTGTGAGATAAAGTCCAGAAGTGCAGAAGAGATGAGAGGAATCCTCTGGTAGTTCTCCGTGAAGGTCAGGTAAAAGAGTGGAATGACAGACACACCCTGTAAAGTGATCCTCCACCACCAAACATATGTGGAAGGCACAATAGGCACATCTCAGGATAATATCCAGGTTAGGCGGTACAAATCTTTACTAGATGATGGTACGGATGATTAAATGTCATTTAAAAAAAAAAAAATAAGAGCTATGGGCAAAAGTGACGTTTTGATGTCATTTCCGCCCTGCAATGGTATAGATACGGGTGGGGGCCATCTTCCCCTCACTCGTCTCCATACCAAGCCAGGGGGAAGACCTGATCGCCTCTGCCGCTACCGATGTCTCCGTTAAGTGGTGGAGGGCACCGGAGAGCGGCGGGAGGGGGGTGGTCCTCTCCCGCCGCCAATAAAAGTGATCTTGCGGTGAATCTGCTGCAGAGACAACTTTTAGCTGAAACCGGACCACTCACTGAAGAAGAGGATACTGGGGTTATGGTAGTTAGCTGCTGTTATAACAACGATATCCCTCTTCAAAGTGCTGACGTATATCAGTGTGAGCCACTCCACAAATGCCTTTTTTTTTTTTTTTAAAAGGGAAGTGACATTACAGGAAATAAACAATTTGAGGTGTGGCTTGTCATGGTAAATGTTTGCTGTGCATACTCCATTAGCAGAGAAGACAGCAGCGTGGATTCCTTTATGCTTTATCTCACATTTGACCTCCTGCAGATGATGCTGATGTATGAGCAATTGGCTGAGCAGAGGAAGAGGTGAAGGTAGCAGTAGCTGTACAGCGGCCGCTTTAAGTGATCTAGGTGGCGCACGCGGCGTGATGCTGGAGCCGATGCGCGTGGTTGGCAGCCACGATGTACGCTGGTGACCCGCGATCACTTCAGGGAGACACAAAACGGGGATCTGTCAGTGTAAACAGACAGATCCCAGTTCTGTCAGGGAACTAGAGAGAGAGCTGCTGTTCCTAGTTATCAGGAACAGTGATCTCATCTACTCCCTGTCAGTACACTGCCCCCAAACTTAGAAACACCTCCCTAGGGAACACTTAACCCCTTGATCGCCCCCTAGTGTTAACCCCTTCCCTGCCAGTGACATTTATACAGTAATCAGTGGCTATTTTTAGCTCTGATCGCTGTATAAATGTCAGAGGTCCCAAAAAAGTGTCAAAAGTTTCCGGTCTGTCTGCAGTAATGTCGCAGTCCTGCTAAAAACTGCTGATCACCGCCATTACTAGTATAAAAAAAAAGCATAATCAAAATGACATAAATATATCCCCTATTTTGTAGACGCTATAGATTTTGTGCAAACCAATCAATATACACTTATTGCGATTTATTTTATTTTTTTACCAAAAATATGTAGAATACACATTGGCCAAAACTGATGAAGAAATTTCGTTTTTTAAAAAAAAAAAAAATTTGGATATTTATTATAGCAAAAAGTAAAAAATATTTTTATTTTCAAAATTGTCGCTCTTTTTTTGTTTATAGCGCAAAAAAACAAAAAGCGCAGAGGTGATTAAATACCACCAAAAGAAAGCTCTATTTGTGGGAAAAACTGATGTCAATTTTGTTTGGGTACAACGTCACACGACCACGCAATTGTCAGTTAAAGCAACGCAGTGTCGTATCGCAAAAAATGGCCTGGTCATTAAGGGGCAAATCTTCTGGTTCTTAAAGCGGTAGTAAACCCGCTGTTTTTTTTTTTCCCCTACACCTGTAAGGGAAAAGGCATAATGAGCTAGTATGCACCGCATACTAGCTCATTATGAGATACTTACCTTAGAACGAGGCGCCGGCATCTCACCCTGTCCACGCCGAGGGAGGTGACATTTCCCCTCGGCGTATCTTCCGGGTATCGCGGCTCCCGCGCTGTGAGTGGCCGGAGCTGCGATGTCGTCACTCCCGTGCATGCGCGTGGGAGACTTCCGGAGTTTGCCGGGCTGTCAGCCGGGAATCCCCTGTGCGCATGCGCCGCTGCAGTCAGCGGCTCATTGCGAGGGTAATATCTCCTAAACCGTACAGGTTTAGGTAATAATTTTTTTACCTACAGGTAAGCCTTATTATAGGCTTACCTGTAGGTAAAAGTTTAAAAAAAAGGTATACAACCGATTTAAGTGCTTAGGTAGCACAAACAGGAAGTGCAAAGAAGAAAGTGACTACAGGACACTATGCTCTCCTCTATCATAACAGTCCATTGTGGAACATTATATTCTTCCTGCATGATTTTTTATAAAACTATTTTTAACGTGCAAACGCCTGCTAGTGCGTTTGCAGAGCGTTACCATAGACTTGAATGGAAGGCGTTGAAAGGCTTCAAGCTCCTCCATACTCAACATGAGGCTTCAATTTTGATGCAATGTGATGCTACCGCTTCATATTTTGATAATGTGAACAGCACTGTGTGCTGTCCATAGTATCATTTGCATAGGCATTTGAGGAAACACCCCTCAAATGCCTGCTTACGATGTCAGTGTGCGCTTAGCCATAGATGGCAGATGCTGAAAGTTTTCCAGCAAGTCCATTCGACAAAAGTGAATAGTTAGATTGACTTCTGTTGAGCAGTCCCTGCTGAACTGGCCAAATTTCTATCCATCTGTGGTTATCTTCATTTACAGCCCAATGATACAGTCAAAAAAAAGTCTTCTGCTTTGTTAATTGGTGTTTTGTACTGTTTCCAGAAGAAAAATCCAATAAACTAATGCCACGTACACATGATCGGAACTTCCGTCAGAAAAAACTTGGGTGGTTTTTCCAACGGAATTCTGCTCAAGCTTGCCTTGCATGCAAACGGTCAATCAAAAGTTCTCTGAACTTTCGACCTTCAAGAATGCGGTGACGTACAACACTACGATGAGCCGAGAAAATGAAATGCAATGCTTCCGAGCACGCGTCAAATTGTTTCTGAGCATGCGTGATTTTTTGCGCGTCCGAATTACATACAGACGAATGCATTTTGGGATAGGAACTTTTCCCGACCGAAAAATAGAGAACCTGCTCTCAATCTTGTGATGGCTGGAATTCTGCCAGCAAAAGACCGATGGAGCATACACACACAGTCGCATTTTCCGACAAAAAGCTCTCATCAGAGTTTTGCTGGAGGCATTTCCGATCGTGTGTATGCGGCATAAAAGTATAGCTGAGCTGTTGAAAATAAAGATAGGGTGGTCATAAATGCCCTAAAGTGTTTGTAAAGGCTGAAAGTTTGTTTTATGAAGGTAAAAAACCTTCTCTGTGTAGCAGCCCCCCTCCCCCCCAGGCCCCTCTAATACTTACCTGTAAATGAGCCCATTTACAGCCAGTGAGCCAATGGGGAGAGAAAGGGGGTGGGGCTGAGCCGCTGCTCTGTGTGTGAATAGACACACAAGCTGCTTGCTCTGAAAGCACTTGGTCGGAGGGAGGGGACCCAAGATGCTGAGGATTGGGGTTGCTCTGTGCAAAAACACTGCACAGAGCAGGTGAGTATATAATGTTGGTTTTTATTTATTTATTTATTTTATTTTACTTTACTTTATTATTACTTTAATTCTGTCTCTTCTCAAACAGCCCATTGCTCAACAGCCCCAGGGACATAACACAGATATGTAGTAGTGAAAGCACTCCTTAAAAGGGAAGTATGAGAGGAGTTTTTTTAATTTTAGTTTCATACTTACCTATGTAGATGCAGCATCAGACCGATGCTGTATCTGTCCTCCGCCGTCTCAGCACTGAGAACCGAGCCACCGAACATCACTGATGGCTCGGTTTTCACAGATCCCCGAGAGTAGAGCTACTGACTGTCAGTCAGCGTCTCTCCTCTCTGCTTCTCCACGCTCATTGGAGCACTGAGCTGTGGAGGGGCGGGGAGCGGCCATCTCAGTGGCTCGCTGAGACAGCCATCAATCAAGGCAGCTGGCAGATCCAGACTTGGGAAGTTGGGATGACGCACTGCCTCGATTGATGGCAGTGACATCAGCGTAGAGCGGACTTCATACTGCTCTCCGCTGAAAACGGGTCACAGGAGTGCAAAACGAATTGCATTCCTGTGACCCAGAGGAGAAGCCTAACCTAAAAAGCTCAGGCTGGACTTCTCCTTTTACCTGGCCATTAATGGATCCAAATTTAGCCGATTCAGTAGGCCTGCTAGCTGAATGAAAAAAACTGAGCCATCTATGACCAGCTTTATGCACACAAAGATTTTTCTACCCAATATAAAATCTCTGACAAGGTATTAATCACGTGTGAACTACTTCTGTTTTATGGTTTGGCTGCATAAAAAGACCGCATTGTAACTGCTCTAAAGAGGAAGAATAGATGTCTTTACACTTGTTGTTCTAGGAAAGATATTGGCTCATCTATAGCAATTTTTTTCAACTCCAGTCCCAAGTACCCCCCAACAGATCATGTTTTCAGGGTTTTCCTCAGATGAAACGGCTGTGGTAATTACTATTTCAGTGAAACTGATCAAATCACCTGTGCAAAATAGGAAGCTTGAAAACATGACCTGTTGGGGTACTTGAGGACTGGAGTTGAAACATTGATCTATAGCCATCCTTAGTCTGTGTAGTAAGACAAGATCTCCGCTTGCTTCCTTGATTGAGTGACCTGTATTTTCCATGCACATTGTTGCTGTGCTTACAGGTACTACCAGTGGGATCATCAAAAGCTATCCTATACATAACATGGAGGGCAGACAGTTTTTTGAAGATCATATATGATAATGTAGCAGCATTTATACCTAGGGAAGCTTGGATACATATTTCATTGCTAAGTTTTTAAACTTATAAAGCCATATACAGTACACTTGTATAAGATAATACTTTGTCCAAATGACTTGTTAGCATAATGACATACCATTTTAGACAAATATTGTTACAGAATCACTGGGGTAGATACTGTAGCTCCTACAAACACTGCTGGGGGTAATTTCCCTTTTAAAGTGTTTGTGACACTAAACCTGGGTTTAAAAAAAAATCTTATTTAAGTATGTATTCTTAATGTACCTTGTATTGCTTTCAGCCTCCTCGAAATCTCCAATTTCGCTGCTTTGACCTCCTGTTAGATGGAGGTTGTATTTGTTTCCACGGTCCCATTGTATGTACAGTAGGAACATAGCCAGCCTCTGTTGCTTGCTCCTGAGATGGACTATGAGATTTGTAATGTGCATAGAGCAATGCACATGACTGTAATGTGCAGTGCTAGTTCCAGACAAATGGAAGTGAGTGGGGGGGTTCAGGAACTTGCGAAGGATGTTGCAAGGAGGCAGAAAAACTCAACAAGGAACATTTTTCAAAAAATAGGTTACAGGGCCATTAAGTAGTGGATGTATATAGATTATTTTTGCAGAACAAAGCTGGCTCAGCGGGGACTTTCTGAATTTCGATCAATGTGTGGCCATCCCTGCTTCACCATAATTAATCATTTGCCATCTGTGGAAGGGATACTGTATGTTGGAAAACTTTCCTTGATCAGCAACTATCACCATTGATCATTGTATTCTGACAGCTGCAAGTGCTTTTGTTGGATTACAGTGTTCCACTGGAGGGTGTTCCTCCATCAACCTCATTTATATGGATGGAGGAATGAACAGCAAAAAAAATATACAGTGTATGGCCAGCTTAAGGATATTTTGTGTCACTTTAAGTTCCCTGACAGTAGGTCTGTTATCTTGCGTTTTGTGCTTTTATGAACCACTCTCAAAATGTTTTGAAGAAATGTAGTTGTCACTTGGCTAAGAAGTAATATTTTTCAGTTTCATGATAAGAGACCCTTTTACAGTATATAAGTGCCCTAGTTTACCACAGCTTTTCTAATTCTGCATATAGTAATGCTCAGAAACATTTAGCTGAAATTGATCTTTGCATTATGTAAGTTAAAGTGACTAAGTAACTGTAAAGGGAAACATCATATGAGGATGATGACTCCCTTATTGAGCTCCTCTTACTTTAAGCTTTAACCCTTTCGCTGCCTGGTCCGTACGTCGTATGGACCTGACAGTTTGTGTTATCACACACCATCTGGTTGCTACAGTCACCGGGATGGTGTGTGAAACTAACAGGCAGACTCCTTTCGTCCGATTGCTCTAACATACCCCCGGTACCGGCACCCCCCACCATGATTAACGGGCTCCGCTTGCCCATCTCCAGGCCCAGGAGCGAGATGGTGGGTGCATGCGGCTGCGGGGGAAAGAGAAGAGGGGACACGCATCCGCTCTCCTCCCCTTTATTCTGTGACCCGGAAAGTGACATCAGTGACGTCAATTCCGGGTCAGCATCTAGGTAGCCGGCTCAGCCATGAAGGAATGTTTTGCAATGCGATCTTCATTGCAAAACATTCAGTGGAGTCCAAAGGAAACATGCAGGGTCAATAAAGGGAACCTGTCACCTAAAAATCATCACATAGGGGACTGTGTCCCTATGTGATGTAAAAAAAAAAAAAAAAAAAGTAAAAGTAAAAAATGTTTTTATTTTTTTGCAAAAAAATTAAGTCAAACCCACGCACATAAAATCCCCCCCCCCCTAAAAAAAATGTTTTGAAGCCCCCCCACCTCCACATATATGCATGTATGGACGTGAACGCATGCGTCATGGTCCTACACGTGAAATTGTCGATTACACATGTTACATATCGTGCATGCCGTAGCGAGAGCAATAATTCTAGCTCAAGACCTCCTCCGTAACACTAAACTAATACCTATAGGGGGCTTTTGAAGTGTCACCTATAGAAAATATAGGGTACTGAAGTTTGTCGCCATTTCATGGGTGCATACACTTTACGGTTTGGCACGTTGGGTATATATTTACTCAGCGCAGCCTCGTCCTTTATATTTTAGCAAAAATTTGTGTAATTTACTGCGTTTGCCCTAAAATTCACTTTAGCGTGCTTTTTACTGAAATTATGCGTTTCCTAGACCTCTGTGTTAATATCGTGTGACATAAAAAATTGGAACTACCACTATTTTATTCTCTAGGGTGTCTGCTTGCAGAAAATATATAATGTTTGGGTTTACATCATATTTAGGGCTAAAAAATTTTTTTTTAAATGTGTGCGCAAAAAAACGCAAAAACTGCTCTGGCAACGAAAATGGCTAAAGGACTACTCTCCCTGTTATCCACTACATGCAATGGAAACATTTTTAGTTGCCAGGAACTGTACTACCTAATGACTATTACCCCATGCAGAGTCGGAATGCATGCCTCTTGTAGGCTGCTAAGTGACAATCCACAAGTGTTTAAGTAACTGTTTAAAACACTTTAAAGACATCTTCTGAAGAATTTCCAGGTACCACATGTGTGGTATAATTGTATTACCTTTGGCAATACTAGAGGACTGCTGCAACATCATGCATGGCAGTAAAATTATATTTATTTTTTGGGACATTTTAGAAGTGATCAAATTGCCCCAGGGTAAGCAAAGAGAAATCCACAATACATATTTAAGAGCACACTATAATCTGCCTAACAGCATGTCATTAGGGATGATATTTAAAGTTTATTGCCCTTTATATGATCTGAGTCCCTCCAAAATAAGCTACACATGAAACAAAACACAAAAAGACGTGAATATGAATAAACTGTGATCATACTGTGTAACCTGTACAGATCTGTATTTTAGTTTCCAAAGTCATCTCTGCTTACTAATGGCTGGCTGGTCATACAGATTGTTTACTCTGTTAGATAAATAAAAAAGCAGTATGAATGGGCCTCATGTAAAACATAGCAGTGTTTAATGGGTAAGTAAAGATAAGCTCACTAAATCCATATGAACTGTTCCAGCAGATTGCCAGATTTTCTCCTGACATATGCATGTATCACACTTCCCCTAGCCTTATTGGACAGTGGGTGATTGTTTCTAGGATCCCACCCGCTTCTTACAGCTGAGCTGTTTTGAAAAGCATGCTGCATGTCCCTTTTTTGTTCTGGTGCATTGGCAGCCTACTCAAAATTAATTGGCTGCCTCAACGCAATGCACATTAATACTTGACACAATGCATGTGAGCACAATACACCAAATATGGCTAAGCATGAATGGGCCTTTAAGGTCATGATTCTGTACCTTTGCACAAGTTTTTGTCTTTTTTATTGCCTTACTATGACCATTGCAATGCGTGGACTACTTAGGGGCTAAAGAATTGCAACACAAAACTTACAAAAAAGTATTCGTACAAAGTGTAAATAATAAGCCCATAAAAAGTCTAAACCATACAGCAGCTGCACTAGATTTCACAAAATTTCCAATATTTCTACCAAAGCAGTGCTATGAAATACAACACAAATCATAAATCCTATTTAAAAATGTATTATGTGTGTAAAAAAAAATTATCTCAAAACATTCCTCATTGTGCCTCCTGATGAAATGGTCATTTCATTGCATTTTATTCTTGTGTGTTAAAATCCATGTCCATCCACCGGTAAGTGTTTCACAGCAAAATAAACGTGTTCCACACTATTCATCACCTAATAGAAAGCTTACTCTCAAACTATGATGAACCTTAAAAGGTGTTTTAAACCTTTGTGTTTTTTCACCTTAATGCATCCTATGCATTAAGGTGAAAAAACACTTGGCAGTGACCTGCCCCCCTCCCCGTTGTACTTACCTGAGCCCTGGAACTTGACCCGGTGGGGACATGCTGTCTCTCTGCCCGGGGTTCTCGGCTCTTGATTGGATAGATTGATAGCAGCGCAGCCATTGGCTCCCGCTGCTGTCAGTCAAATCCAGTGACGCAGGCACCGGGGGACGGGGCCGAGTCATACATTCAGCGGCTATGGATGCAAATGCTGGACTTGGGAGCGTGCCCGCAAGGTAACCCCCTCGGGAAAGCGCTTCTTCTAGGGGGTTATCTGATGTGGGGGGGAGCTGCGAGAGCCACCGGGAGACCCCAGAAGACGAGGTTCTGTGCAAAACAAGCTGCACAGTGGAGGTAAGTATGATAGTTTTTTTTGTTTTTTGTTTTTAAACAAACATAACCCCTACAATCACTTTAAATTAAAAGGTATAACTGTGTTGTATTTTATAGTTCTGCTTTTAGTAGAAACATTGGAAATTAGTATGGCCATTATTTTTTTCCTTTTCACTTTTAGATTTTTTCCTTGTGGGACCCAGAACAGAAGGAAAGACAGTTGGGTTGATTTACTGACGGAATTATCACTCAAGAAATTGTAGCTGTGGTATTTTTTAATACCCAGTCCTATGCAGGTGAAATTATTAAGCAAGAATTTGTTGTACACAAAATTGGATAATTGAGGTAAAGAGTCTCAACCAGCCTATATAACTCTTATAGGAGGTGCAGTTTTAGTGGTGTATTATGGTTTATCTTTGTTATTGGTTTTAGGCCAGTTAAGAGGTTTCTGATGCCGGGGGGGGGGGGGGGGGGGAGTTCTAATCATGAAACCACTGTGATTGGCTGTCACAGTGGTCACATGATCAGAGCCGACGGTAACTGTGACGGGAGCGCACTGTCTAGATTGCATATATGCAGTCGCTTGGCGTTAAGGCCCACCCACCGAGAGGCCACATATATGTGTACTGCCGGTGTAAAGAGGTTAATCAACTGTAGCAACAACAGGAATTCCGCACACCACTTTGGTGGAGATAAGCTAAGCCAGCACCTGAGATGTGATTGTGGAGTCTGATCTTGCCTGGAGCTGTATAAACATTTGACATTGTGTGTGGTTTTAGTTGAATCTTGTTGAGGATTTTCTTCATGAAAGAAGGCATTTTTTTGATATTTTGTGACTTGGAGTAGTGCAATACCAGATGTGGCTTTGTTTTTGCTTGTTTACATACTGTGAAATAGACTGTTTCATGCTACACATCTAATCCAGGTTTTGGAACAATTCTTTTAGAGCTGTTGTACCCCCCTCCTTTCCCAAACATGTTTGTCAGTTTGTTTAAAAGATTGGATGTTTGTTTTTCAATCAAGTTGACTTTGAATAAGGCTCCAAACTGATTGTGGTACATACTTCCAGACTACAAAGTGCACATATACTATTACAGTGACCTGCTGCAGGTGTCCCCATCAGTAGATACTTACATCTATGTTTGTAGGCTACCTGTAAGATATGAGGCGATGGTTGTCTGATCTAATTATTGGTGAGATTAGGAAAGAAAATAGTGTCTGTTGATTCTGCAACCTGCTGAGTATGCATGTTTAAACACTGGACAAAATAGCCTTAAAACTTGCCTTATTTTGGGAGAACATTACAATAATCTGGGAAAATCTATAATTGGGATGATCGATTTTTCAACTGGGCTCTTTTTGTCCAGTGTATAAACATGCATATTCAGCCAAAACATGTGCAAATTTCTCCCATTGTAATATCGTGATCTGTTTCATATATATTAAACGTCTCAAGCATTTTATTGAATTTTCCCTCCAATTTGAATCCCATGTATGTGTAGCATGATTTTTTTTATATAGGTATTTCCAAATTATTAATTTGAGTTCTTTCTTTTTCAATGAAGGTTTTTTTTCTGTATTTATCTGCACAGCTTAGAATGTGCTGACTATCTGCTCTTAACTACACATGTTGTTTTGTAAAACACCTACAAAAATTTGCAAGTTTAAGCCTGCATATCTTTTTATCATGAAACACATTTATGATTATAAAATAATATTTACCATTATTTGCTTGCTGACCAAAAACTGTGCTTGATATTTAGTAATACGGGTTATGTTAAAAAAAGAAATGGAAAAAAAGTTTAAAACCTGAATGCAAAATAGATTTGTTATGTAAAAAGATTTGTTTTGAATATATGGAGGTAGAATAGGATATAGACTGCACATTTTTATATAAACACATATACATATAATAAATATGTTAAATAGCTAACAAAAACATGTAAGTGCAATAATTTCATAATGTCATACTTTTTTATATGACATAAATGTACATGTGTATGTTCCCATTATTTTTCTATATTTAAAAAAAAACTTGTACAGTAGAATACTTGTATGCTGTAGCTAAGTTGTAAATACCTTTAGTTCACAAAATGTTAATATATATATATATATATATATATACATATATAAATATTGTTTGCAATATAGTACAAAATTACAATTTCTGTGGATATGTAATATATATTTTATGTATTATACATTTATAGATATATTTCAAATTGCTCTTAGTTTTGAAACCAATTTATTTGGGAAGTGAAAATGAATACAGAGCTTTTGGTATATTTTTTTTATTAAATATTCTTTGCTGTTGAAGAAAATATATGTACCATTAAACATGTGGCAATAATGAACATGTAAGAAATTTGGAATAAAAAATAAACACATTTGTACAACTTTTTGGCTTTTTTTGGATTTTTATATGTATTTAATAAAAAATACGTTAAACATTTTGGTAAAACAATACAGCATGGCATTGCGTACCCACCTGTTTAATGGTACACAGTTTCCAAATTTTAGCATCTTTAGTGTAACTATAGGTAATAATGCTGTGATGTTTCATTTCTAAATACAGTAAAGAATTAATTAAATTGATATGTATTTGTGTGTTTTTTTAAGCCTACTGTGTTCTTTTTAATGCACTTGTATAGTAAGCATATACTGTAACAAGCAATATCCCTAATGGGTTAGGTTTGTAGAAAGATACACATCTTATCTGTGAGAACTTTAGCTGTACCCACAAGTCATTACATACCACAACATTTCAGAAAATGGTGAAATGTCTTCATCTTCAAGAAAGCCCTTTATTAGAAATGTATCCTCAGATATGGGGAACTAATTTGTATCCAAATGCTGTTGCAGCTCACAGTCAGAAAAAAATAAACACAAACTGTACAAACTATCACATTATGTCAGTTTACTGGTGATTTCTATCCTGACTTTAGTCCTTCTTTAAAGGCTTTGTCTACTCAGTGTTTAATTTAGGAGTGGGATAATGCCATCCCAGTAGTGTACATAGTGACTGATATGATCCACAGACTCCTGGGCTGCTACCTGCATTCCAAAATTGTATTCCGTTATCTATTCTATTTATAACTATACGGTTATTCTGATACAAAACACTTGCAAAGTTATTTAACATTTTTTTGTATTTTTATTAATAGTGTAATAAATGAGCAAACCAAACACATCAAATGAAAACAAATTTAAATATGAATTGTTTTAAAAAGCTTGTATGTGTAAAAACACAGTTAAAGGTAGAAGGGAAAGGAGGGGTGTATGGGGGCTAATTAGAGTTAAAAAATATATATATATATTTATTTAAAAAATAATTTCCACTTCTGTAGTTGTTTTAAAAGACATTACTTGCATATAAACAAACTGGTCTAAATGCACTATAACATGATACAGTTACAATATATTTATTACTTACGTTGTCAAAATAAGATTTTTATACTTTTTTGTTATGCTTTTCTTGGAGTTCATTGAAGGGGAGGTTATAATGTACTCTGAAAACAAAAATGCCATTGGCCAATACAGGTTATCCCTGCCCACAGCCATCATGCCTTATTTTTGTGGCAAAATTGTAAATTGGACAACAGAATACACAAAGAGAGGAGGGGCCTGTCCCTCAATGGGCGCCAAAAAGAATTCTATTTTGTTGTCCAGTAAAGGTACATTGGAATTTTTTGACTTTCGGGGCATCCAAAAGCATTCCAACAGAGGTGTAAGCAAGATGGCAACAAAGACTAATGCCCATGGAAAAAAAATTAAAACTGAGGACTGCCTGCAAAGGGCCGCCTGGAGTACCTAATGCCTGAACCTGGCATCAGATGAGGCCTGAATATCCACCAGGAAGAACTTGCAAGATGAAAAACGAAGACCAGGAGGTAGCCATGCAAACTTGGAAAAGTTGCATGATGCGACTAGGAAAAGATGCAGCTCTATCCTTAACCACTTAAGGACTACCTCACGCCGATGTACGTCGGCAGAATGGCACGGGCAGGCAGAATCACGTATATGTACGTGATCTGCCTCCCGCGGGCGGTCCCCTTTTGTCCAGCGGCGATCGGAGATGAGGGGGAGACCATCCGTTTGTGGCCCCCCCTTCGCGATCGCCGCCGGCCAATCAGATCATTCCTATGCTGCTGTATGCTAAACAGCAGCAAAGAAAATGATGTCATCTCTCCTCGGCTCAGTATTTTCCGTTCCGGCGCCGAGGAGAGAAGACTGCACTGTGAGTGAAAACACACTACACACACAGTAGAACATGCCAGGCACACAAAACACCCCCCTTTACCCCCCGATCCCCCCCCAATCACCCCCCACCCCCCCATCACACTGACACCAAGCAGTTTTTTTTTTCTGATTACTGCATGGTGTCAGTTTGTGACAGTTACTGTGTTAGGACAGTTACTGTTAGCCCCCTTTAGGTCTAGGGTACCCCACTAGCCCCCCTAATAAAGTTTTAACCCCTTGATCACCCCCCGTCGCCAGTGTCGCTAAGCGATCATTTTTCTGATCGCTGTATTAGTGTCACTGGTGACGCTAGTTAGGGAGGTAAATATTTAGGTTCTCTGTCAGCGTTTTATAGCGACAGGGACCCCCATATACTACCTAATAAATGTTTTAACCCCTTGATTGCCCCCTAGTTGACCCTTTCACCACTGATCATGTATAACTGTTACGGGTGATGCTGGTTAGTTCGTTTATTTTTTATAGTGTCAGGGCACCTGCCGTTTATTACCGAATAAAGGTTTAGCCCCCTGATCACCTGGCGGTGATATGCGTCGCCCCAGGCAGCGCCAGATTAGCGCCAGTACTGCTAACACCCACGCACGCAGCATACGCCACCCTTAGTGGTATAATATCTGTACGGATCAATATCTGATCTGATCAGATCTATACTAGCATCCCCAGCAGTTTAGGGTTCCCAAAAACGCAGTGTTAGCGGGATCAGCCCAGATACCTGCTAGCACCTGCGTTTTGCCCCTCCGCCCAGCCCAGCAGACCCAAGTGCAGTATCGATCGATCACTGTCACTTACAAAACACTAAACACATAACTGCAGCGTTCGCAGAGTCAGGCCTGATCCCTGCGATAGCTAACAGTTTTTTTGGTAGCGTTTTGGTGAACTGGCAAGCACCAGCCCCAGGCAGCGTCAGGTTAGCGCCAGTACCGCTAACACCCACGCACGCAGCATGCGCCTCCCTTAGTGGTATAGTATCTGAACGGATCAATATCTGATCCGATCAGATCTATACTGGCGTCCCCAGCAGTTTAGGGTTCCCAAAAACGCAGTGTTAGCAGGATCAGCCCAGATACCTGCTAGCACCTGCCTTTTGCCCCTCCGCCCGGCCCAGCCCAGCCCACCCAAGGGCAGTATCGATCGATCACTGTCACAAAACACTAAACGCATAACTGGAGCATTAGCAGAGTCGGGCCTGATCCCTGCGATCGCTAACAGTTTTTTTGGTAGCGTTTTGGTGAACTGGCAAGCACCAGCGGCCTAGTACACCACGGTCGTAGTCAAACCAGCACTGCAGTAACACTTGGTGACGTGGCGAGTCCCATAAGTGCAGTTCAAGCTGGTGAGGTGGCAAGCACAAGTAATGTCCCGCTGCCACCAAGAAGAAGACAAACACAGGCCCGTCGTGCCCATAGTGCCCTTCCTGCTGCATTCGTCAATCCTAATTGGGAACCCACCACTTCTGCAGCGCTACTTCTACTTCCCCCATTCACATCCCCAACCAAATGCAGTCGGCTGCATGAGAGGCATTTTCTTTATGTCCTCCCGAGTACCCCTACCCAACAAACCCCCCAAAAAAGATGTCGTGTCTGCAGCAATCGCAGATATAGGTGTGACACCCGCTATTATTGTCCCTCCTGTCCTGACAATCCTGGTCTTTGCATTGGTGAATGTTTTGAACGCTACCATTCACTAGTTGAGTATTAGCGTAGGGTACAGCATTGCACAGACTAGGCACACTTTCACAGGGTCTCCCAAGATGCCATCGCATTTTGAGAGACCCGAACCTGGAACCGGTTACAGTTACAAAAGTTTGTTACAAAAAAAAGTGTAAAAAAAATATATATATAAAATAAAAAAAAATAGTTGTCGTTTTATTGTTCTCTCTCTCTCTATTCTCTCTCTCTATTGTTCTGCTCTTTTTTACTGTATTCTATTCTGCAATGTTTTATTGTTATTATGTTTTATCATGTTTGCTTTTCAGGTATGCAATTTTTTATACTTTACCGTTTACTGTGTTTTATTGCTAACCATTTTTTTGTCTTCAGGTACACCATTAACGACTTTGAGTGGTTATACCAGAATGATGCCTGCAGGTTTAGGTATCATCTTGGTATCATTCTTTTCAGCCAGCGGTCGGCTTTCATGTAAAAGCAATCCTAGCGGCTAATTAGCCTCTAGACTGCTTTTACAAGCAGTGGGAGGGAATGCCCCCCCCCCACCGTCTTCCGTGTTTTTCTCTGGCTCTCCTGTCTCAACAGGGAACCTGAGAATGCAGCCGGTGATTCAGCCAGCTGACCATAGAGCTGATCAGAGACCAGAGTGGCTCCAAACATCTCTATTGCCATCTCTATTAAGAAACCAGAAGCTACGAGCATTTCATGACTTAGATTTTGCCGGATGTAAACAGCGCCATTGGGAAATTGGGAAAGCATTTTATCACACCGATCTTGGTGTGGTCAGATGCTTTGAGGGCAGAGGAGAGATCTAGGGTCTAATAGACCCCAATTTTTTCAAAAAAGAGTACCTGTCACTACCTATTGCTATCATAGGGGATATTTACATTCCCTGAGATAACAATAAAAATGATTAAAAAAAATGAAAGGAACAGTTTAAAAATAAGATAAAAAAGAAAAAAAATAATAAAGAAAAAAAAAAAAAGCACCCCTGTCCCCCCCTGCTCTCGCGCGAAGGCGAACGCAACCATCGGTCTGGCGTCAAATGTAAATCGCAATTGCACCATGCATGTGAGGTGTCACCGCGAACGTCAGATCGAGGGCAGTAATTTTAGCAGTAGACCTCCTCTGTAAATCTAAAGTGGTAACCTGTAAAGGCTTTTAAAGGCTTTTAAAAATGTATTTAGTTTGTCGCCACTGTGCGCAATTTTAAAGCATGTCATGTTTGGTATCCATGTACTCGGCCGAAGATCATCTTTTTTATTTCATCAAACATTTGGGCAATATAGTGTGTTTTAGTGCATTAAAATTTAAAAAAAGTGTGTTTTCTCCCCAAAAAATGCGTTTGAAAAATCGCTGTGCAAATACTGTGTGAAAAAAAAAAAAAATGAAACGCCCACCATTTTAATCTGTAGGGCATTTGCTTTAAAAAATATATAATGTTTGGGGGTTCAAAGTAATTTTCTTGAAAAAAAAAATATTTTTTCATGTAAACAAAAAGTGCCAGAAAGGGCTTTGTCTTCAAGTGGTTAGAAGAGTGGGTGATGTGTGACATAAGCTTCTAAATGTTGTGCATAAAATGCCAGGACAGTTCAAAACCCCCCCAAATTACCCCATTTTGGAAAGTAGACACCCCAAGCTATTTGCTGAGAGTCATGTCGAGTCCATGGAATATTTTATATTGTGACACAAGTTGCGGGAAAGAGACAAATTTTGATATATTGCTCAAACATGCCATGGGAATATGTGAAATTACACCCAAAAATACATTATGTTGCTTCTCCTGAGTACGGGGATACCACATGTGTGAGACTTTTTGGGAGCCTAGCCGCGTATGGGACCCCGAAAACCAAGCACCGCCTTCAGGCTTTCTAAGAGCTTAAATTTTTGATTTCACTCTTCACTGCCTATCACAGTTTCAGAGGCCATGGAATGCCCAGGTGGCACAAAACCCCCCCAAATGACCCCATTTTGGAAAGTAGACACCCCAAGCTATTTGCTGAGAGGTATAGTGGGTATTTTGCAGACCTCACTTTTTGTCACAAAGTTTTGAACATTGAAAAAAGAAAAAAAAATGTTTTTTCTTCTCTTTCTTCATTTTCAAAAACAAATGAGAGCTGCAAAATACTCGTCCATGCCTCTCAGCAAATAGCTTGGGGTGTCTACTTTCCAAAATTGGGTCATTTGGGGGGGGGGGGGGGTTGTGCCACCTGGGCATTCCATGGCCTCTGAAACTGTGATAGGCAGTGAAGAGTGAAATCAAAAATTTACACCCTTAGAAATCCTGAAGGCGGTGATTGGTTTTCGGGGCCCCATACGCGGCTAGGCTCCCAAAAAGTCCCACACATGTGGTATCCCCATACTCAGGAGAAGCAGCTAAATGTATTTTGGGGTGCAATTCCACATATGCCCATGGCCTGTGTGAGCAATATATCATTTAGTGACAACTTTGTGCAAAAAAAAAAAAAAAACGTGTCACTTTCCCGCAACTTGTGTCAAAATATAAAATATTCCATGGACTCAACATGCCTCTCAGCAAATAGCTTGGGGTGTCTACTTTCCAGAATGGGGTCATTTGGGGGGGGGGGTGCCATCTGGGCATTTTATGGCCTTCAAAGCTGTGATAGGTAGTGAGGAGTGAAATCAAAAATTTACGCTCCTTAGAAATCCTGAAGGCGGTGATTGGTTTTCAGGGCCCCGTACGCGGCTAGGCTCCCAAAAAGTCCCACACATGTGGTATCCCCGTACTCAGGAGAAGCAGCTGAATGTATTTTAGGGTGCAATTCCACATAGGCCCATGGCCTGTGTGAGCAATATATCATTTTGTGACAACTTTTTGTAAATATTTTTTTTTTTTTGTCATTATTCAATCACTTGGGACAAAAAAAATAAATACTCAATGGGTTCAACATGCCTCTCAGCAATTTCCTTGGGGTGTCTACTTTCCAAAATGGGGTCATTTGGGGGGGAGTTGTACTGCCCTGCCATTTTAGCACCTCAAAAAATGACATAGGCAGTCATAAACTAAAAGCTGTGTAAATTCCAGAAAATGTACCCTAGTTTGTAGACGCTATAACTTTTGCGCAAACCAATAAATATACGCTTATTGACATTTTTTTTACCAAAGACATGTGGCCAAATACATTTTGGCCTAAATGTATGACTAAAATTGAGTTTATTGGATATTTTTTATAACAAAAAGTAGAAAATATCATTTTTTTTCAAAATTTTTGGTCTTTTTCCGTTTATAGCGCAAAAAATAAAAACGGCAGAGGTGATCAAATACCATCAAAAGAAAGCTCTATTTGTGGGAAGAAAAGGACGTAAATTTTGTTTGGGTACAGCATTGCATGACCGCGCAATTAGCAGTTAAAGCGACGCAGTGCCAAATTGGAAAAAGTCCTCTGGTCCTTATGCAGCATAATGGTCCGGGGCTAAAGTGGTTAAAATCATAAGTCTGGAAGATCATCTGCCTGAGATACCTACAGATAGTGGACCAAAAAGCTGCTGTACAATACAGGGTCCATCTGGAATACAAAAGAAATTGCTGTTCTTAAAGAAGCAGTAGCTGAGATTATTACCATAAAACACATTTATGAGCACAAAAGAATAATTGCCATTATTTTCTTGCTGACCAAAAGCTGTGCTTGATAGTTAGTAAAACATGTTTTGTTTAAAAAAAAAAAAAAAATGAAAAAAAAGGTAAAAACCTGTCTGAAAACAAAATTAATTATGTAAAAACATTATTTTAAATATATTGATGTAGAAAAAGTGTGTAGACTGCACATTTTTATAGCAACATATGTACATGTTTTACGGCACTTTTGACTCTTCCTCTTTTGTGGGTGACACCATAGCAAGCTGTTTGCTGTGGTTGCACACCTGCAGGCTAGGCTGGCATCAGGAGGAGCCATTGACGTTTGCTGCTGCCTCTGTGTCTTGTGGGGAGTGAAAGACCAGCGTCGCTGCCGATGGGACTGGTTATAGAAAGGACTCAAGTAAGTATGGGGGGGAGGGGAAATACAAATACCAGGACACCTTTTTACCTTAATGCAGGGAAGGCAGACATGCCATGGGCTGTCAGATGTGCTAGTCTATCTAGTGACACAGAACATTTGGAGGTGAGAAAAGGAGGGGGTAGACTGCAAAACTCCATTTTTTGTAGTCCTGGTTTTCCATCTTATGCAGTTTGTGGTATGCTTAGAGGAAGGAACAACCAAGGCCAGCAATTTTAACATGGAGCAAGAGTTATACTAAGAACAAAATCAAATTCTTTGATTTTTGACGTGAACCTGCAGACTGAATCAGACAAAATATTAATTCCTTCAGAAAGGTCTTAAAATCCACATCAGTAATGGATATGTAGAGGTATCCTGGCTGAACCACAGAAACCTAGTGTGTCTGTCAGATTTAGGGGAAAACATGGGCCTTGGTGACCCATGGTTAAGCAGTCGTCCCCAGCAGACCACTGAACCAAGCCATAAGGGGCCTCTTTCACAAAAGTGGGGTTAAGACTGGGGGACATTCATATTTTCCTTGGCACAAACCGTTCTTCTCACCAAATAAGTTCCTTACCAGGTGGGAATGTGGGGGTCTGAAATTATTAGTTACTTGGTCAGGGATGGGAAAGATGTTCTGGACACCAGTTATGTATGTTTTACTTTTACTGTCTAGCTGTTAGAAATGTTTATGCCATTTGCTGCCTTATATGCTTTAAAATGGTTGCGTTATACGTCTATTTTGGTCTGAATACCGGTATAGAATACAACATTTACAATTGCAGGGGGTGGATGGAAAGGTTCGGGAACTCGCTTCCCGGGACTGTCTATTCACCAACCCACATAGGACTGCGCTCAATTCCCAGGTACTACCTGGAGAGCGCCTTAGCAAGTTTTTTGCTACATTAGCACTTTTCTCATAGCCGCACACTCTAGTGACGGCCTACTAATTTTCTTCCTTTACTTGGGTTTGATTACCCCATTCTACTAACACTACTTCTTGTCCAACCTCTCTCTCACCCCCCCCCCCCAACCCACCACATACCCATTACCCATCACCTACCCCCCACCACCCTTCCAATCCACGAAGATGGACGTACTGAATATAGTCTCATTGAATGCAAAAGGACTAAACACACCTGAAAAGAGACGGATGCTGCTTCATGACATGCAACACATGAAAGCAGATATTATCCTATTGCAGGAAACACACTTTAGAGAAAATACTCTACCAATACTTAAAAACAGATTCTACCCCACAGTAAACCACTCCACATACACAGAAGCTAAATCCAGAGGGGTTTTCATTCTAATTTTAGCTAAGATACCCTGGACACAAATAGACGCAAAGACCGACAAAGAGAGACGATACCTATTCCCGAAAGGTCGGATTGGAGACGTGAAGGTACCCTTTGCAAACCTCTACGTCCAAAACGAACACCAAGACACATTTCTAAAACACCACCTAGAACAGCTCATGCAATACACAGAAGGGAGGAGACCTCAACTTTCCCCTGACACCGATAGAGGACACCTCTTCTGGGCTGTCCTCAACCTCGTGAGACGTACGCAAAAGAATCTCCACATCACTACATACCGCACAAGTGATAGACGCCTGGCGTCTTTTTCATCCTGGGGAAAGAGATTACACATTCTATTCCAGACCACACCAGACATACTCGCGTATTGATTATTTCATGATCCCCCACTGACATTTACAAGCAATCAAAGACACCACAATAGGGTCAATTACATGGTCAGACCACGCCCCGATAACCTTGCATTACGCATTATCAGCTATCCACAAAGCGCAAAGACAACCATAGAGACTGAACAAGAGCTTACTGCATGACCCGGAATTACTGGCAGATGTAGTAAAAGAGATTGGACAATACTTTAACTCTAATTGCACCCCTGACTGTGAGACTGGGGTAGTGTGGGAAGCTCACAAAGCCGTGATCCGTGGAGTACTCATCAAACATGGCTCCTGATTCAAACGACAAAGGTCAGCACAACTGACCTCACTAATACACAAACTACAAACTCTAGAGACAAAACACAAGCAGACTCCATCCAGACAGCTAGGTAATGAACTTGACACAACCCGCAAACAGGTCACTGATCTATTACACTTCAAATCCAAAGCGACACTTCAGATTTTCCGGAAAAAAATATGAGTCAGGCAACAAATGCGGGAGACTACTAGCCCAATCCCTAATGCCGCGTACACACGAGCGGACTTTACGGCGGACTTTGCCCGGCGGACTGGATTTCGTCGGACAATTCGATGTGTGTGGGCTCCAGCGGACTTTGTTTTCTCAAAAGTTGGACGGACTTAGATTTGAAACTTGTTTAAAATTTATCAGTTGAAATCGAGTCCGGTCGAAAAGTCCGCCGTCTGTATGCTAGTTCGACGGACTAAAAAGCCACGCTAGGGCAGCTATTGGCTACTGGCTATGAACTTCCTTGTTTTAGTCCGGTCGTACGTCATCACGTACGAATTCGACGGACTTTGGTGGATTGTGTGTAGGCAAGTCCGTTCATTCAGAAAGTCCGTCGTAAAGTACGTCGAAAAATCCGCCGGGCAAAGTCCGCCGTAAAGTCCGCTCGTGTGTACGCGGCATAAGAAACACAAAAACTAGCATCTTACATGCCACATATTATATCCCTCACAGGACAGAAAACATCATTACCTCAACACATTACAAAGGAGTTCAGATCTTTCTATAACTCCCTATACAACCTGAACGCAACGCAACCAACCCAAGAAACAACATCAGAGTACATAAACTCCTTGCTCATGCCCCCCCTACCAGCTGAAGCTAAATAGTTATTAGAACATCCCATCACACTATCAGAACTTCAACTTGCATTAAGTAATGCCAAACTGGGTAAAGCACAAGGACCAGATGGTTTTACCTTCCCATATTACAAGACCTTACTCCCCTCCCTAGGTAACCACCTAGTAAATCTATTCAATGACCTTGGCTCAGGGAAAAAAACTACACAGATCTACATTACAAGCGCAGATATCAGTAATGCCAAAAGAAGGTAAAGACCCAGCCCATTGTGGAAGCTACCGCCAAATCTCCCTATTAAACACGACCTTAAACGCTTCACCAAGATTATAGCCTCCAGATTACAACACCTACCCTATCTAATACTCCTAGACCAAGTTGGCTTTGTACCAACCAGAGAAGCCAGGGACAACACCACCAAGGTATTCAATTTACTACACATAGCCAATAACAACAAAAAAAAGCCATGTGTATTCATCGGAACAGATGAAGGCGTTCGACCGGGTGAGCTGGTAGTTCATGTTCGCGACGCTGAAATACATAGGAATAGGCGACAAAATGTTAAGCTGGATACCCGCGGCTTACTCAGACCCGACGGCTAGAGTCAGTGGGAACGGTGTGATCTCAGACCCATTCCCGATCACCAACACCAACTAGACAGGGATGCCCACTCTCGCCCTTACTTTTTGCGCTGTCCTTAGAGCCCTTCCTGTGTCATGTGAGACTAAACCCAGATATTACCAGAGTAGTAGTTAACAAATCACAATATAAAGTATCTGCATACGCAGATGACCTGATGTTCTCACTCACGAACCCATCCGTTTCCCTCCCCAACCTCACGCGAGAATTTGATACATATGGGAAGCTCTCCAATTTAAAAATCTATTTTAACAAATCAGAGGCGATGGGGATTGGTATATCACAACCACAACTCACACATCTCTGAGCCAGCTTCAACGTAAAATGGACTGACACAGCCTTGAAATACCTAGGCACACATCCCCCTGAAATTTTCTCAACTATTCAAACTCAACTTCCCACCCCTCCTAAAAAACGTCCAAAAACGACTCAATCAATGGAACAGTGGCCTACACTCTTGGTTAGGCCCCTGTAAAATCCTCAATGAAGTTTTTACCCAAATTCCTCTACCTCCTACAGGCTTTACCCATACATATATCCGCAGTATACTTTAAACAAGTACACTCAGCATTCATAACATTTCTATGGGCAGGGAAAAAACCCCGACTGCATAAGAAGGTACTCTCCCTCCCAAAACAATATGGAGGTCTAGCAATGCCAGAGATCTGCACCTATTACCACGCAACACACTTAAGTAGACTTATTTACTGGTGCCGACATAAAGAAATCAAACTATGGCCACAGCTAGAACAAGCTCAGAGCGAAACTCCTTTACATAGAGCTCCATGGTTCTGCACAGCTCTACCACCATTAGTTAAACGCCAACCGTTGATGGGTAACACCATCAAAATTTGTGCACAACTGATTTCTCAGACCTCCCTCTCATCCTGCAACACGCAGTTCCACGCTCTGAGCGAATCAAGCCTCACATTTCAGCACCATGGGACAATGGAAAACAATTACGGAACTTTCAGACCCCGAAGGCCAGTACCGACTAGACTTCCTGAGAGCTCTCCAGCTCTGCCATTTTCTCAGCACCATACACTACAAACGAGCCCCTCACGACTCTGGAAGAGCTCTGTACAGAAACAGGAGTAGTAATACACACACTTTCCCTTACCTATAACATGTTAATCACACCCCCAGAGGACTATCGGCTTCCATGCCTCAGCAAAGGGGAAAAAGACCTAAACTGCCATTTCACCACCAAAAAAAAACAACACATCCTCAAATTCACACATAAATCATCCATATGCACCAAAATTCAGGAAACTAATTACAAGATCCTATCACGCTGGTACAAAAAAACAAAACCGAGCACTACTAAACAAACTTTTCCCTACAAACATCAGACCTATGCTGGTGCTGCCAAAAGGAACGAAGAACCCTGATACATATTTTCTGGTCCTGCCCCTGGATCAAGAGCTTCTGGGGAGAGGTCCGCCGGATAGCACAAAAATTTACAGACCGTACAGTCCCGGATGACCCAGCATACTTCCTCTTGCATGCGAATGACACCCCCAAACGTGTCTACAAAAAATCAGTAATAGGCCACTTACTAAATGCAGCCAAAGCCTGTATTCCACTTAACTGGAGTCACCAAACCCACAGACCATTGACTTATGGCTCAAAAAATAGATGACATTAATAAAATTAAAGACCTAATCCTCACAAGCCAAGACAGACAAGAAACATATTCCAAAACATGGCAATTATGGAATATATTGAAATATTCAGAAGGACAAGCCCTCAGAGGAGGAGACCCGGTGGCTTAAAAACTTACTAAACTGACACACAGTTCCCCCATTTCAGGCAAAATAACATAACTTCGAGGAAAAGCATCCGCTAAGCGGATGCACAGATCCATGTTCGTGAATTCCCCCCCTCACACCTGTACAACCCCATCCACCAACCCCCCCTCTCTTTCTGCACCTTAGGCACCACTTTCCAACTACCCCCTACCCAACTCTACTGTTAAATATCTAAAAAAGGAAAAGGAACTGGGCCCACGGGGCTAGGATATCCGGACTTACTACAATCAAAAATATGAGACAACCCTATGGATATGGGGACCTACAACAGAAACCCGTAAGAACAACTCTATAGGTAGATCTAACCAGGAACGCCATTACTTTGACTATGTTTCCAAATACACACCAACATGGGAAAATTATGCAAATTACTTCAATCTTACCCACGCTTTGTAACCTATGTCCATGTACCGTTATTTGTATCACTGTTACTTTGATTGTATTGTTATGGTGGTCTCTGTGGACCTATTTCCCGATATAATTTTAAAAAAAAACAAGTGGGGTTAAGTCCTATGGTTCTCTACAGGTGTGGTGGTCATGATCTTGTTTTTTTCAGCTCCTCCAACCTTGTAGCGAGTTAAACAAGTGAGATCTTGCTCTACGTGAGTTGCTTCTTTTTCTTTTTTTTGCTAAATAATAAGACTGTCCTCTGGAAATGCAGATTTTTTGTTGTCTAGATGGTTACATAACCTGGTTTGTTGAGTATTAACCACTTAGCTTCCGGGCCTACATGTAGTACTTTTGATTTGCTAGAAAATTACTTAGAACTAGGGATAAGCCGAACACCCCCCTGTTTGGTTCGCACCAGAACTTGCGAACAGGCAAAAAATTTGTTCGAACACGCGAACACCGTTAAAGTCTATGGGACACAAACATGAATAATCAAAAGTGCTAATTTTAAAGGCTTATATGCAAGTTATTGTCATAAAAAGTGTTTGGGGACCTGGGTCCTGCCCCAGGGGACAAGGATCAATGCAAAAAAACTTTTAAAACTGGCCGTTTTTTTGGGAGCAGTGATTTTAATAATGCTTAAAGTGAAACAATGAAAGTGTAATATGCCTTTAAATTTCGTACCTGGGGGGTGTCTATAGTATGCCTGTAAAGGGGCGTATGTTTCCTGTGTTTAGAACAGTCTGACAGCAAAATGACATTTCAAAGGAAAAAAAGTCATTTAAAACTACTCGCGGCTATTAATGAATTGCCGGTCCAACAATACACATAAAAGAAAAAATGACGTGGGGGGTCCCCCTAAATTCCATACCAGGCCCTTCAGGTCTAGTATGGATATTAAGGGGAACCCCGGCCAAAATTTTTTTTTAAAAATGGCGTGGGGTCCCCCTCAAAATCTATACCAGACCCCTCAGGTCTGGTATGGATTTTAAGAGGAACCCCGCGCCAAAATTAAAAAAAAATGGTGTGGGGTCCCCCTAAAAATCCATACCAGACCCTTATCCGAGCGCGCAACCTGGCAGGCCGCAGGAAAAGAGGGGGGCGAGAGAGAGCCCCCCTCCTGAACCGTACCAGGCCACATGCCCTCAACATTGGGAGGGTGCTTTGGGGTAGCCCCCCGAAACACCTTGTCCCCATGTTGATGAGGACAAGGGCCTCATCCCCACAACCCTGGCCGGTGGTTGTGGGGGTCTGCGGGCAGGGGGCTTATCGGAATCTGGAAGCCCCCTTTAACAAGGGGACCCCCAGATCCCGGCCCTCCCCCCTGTGTGAAATGGTAAGGGGGTACAAAAGTAGTACCCCTACCATTTCACAAAAAACTGTCAAAAATGTTAAAAATGACAAGAGACAGTTTTTGACAATTCCTTTATTTAAATGCTTCTTCTTTCTTCTTTCTTCCTTCAGTTTCTTCCTCCATCTTCTTCTGGTTCTTCCTCCGGTGTTCTCCTCCAGTATCTTCCTCCGCGGCGTCGGCGTCTTCTTCCCTTCTTCTCCTCGGGCCGCTCCGCATCCATGATGGCATGGAGGGAGGCTCCCGCTGTGTGATGCTTCTCTCTTCATCTTCTTCTCTTCATCTTCTTGTCTTCATCTTCTTTTCGGGACTTCCCTGTGGCATCACGGGGAATGCCACAGGGAAGTCCCGTCAAGTCCCCGTGCGTCAGAGGGGGGCGGGGGCACCGGGTGGCCCCGCCCCCCATTATTTAAGAACCGTCAGACGAGGAGAAGCGTCACACAGCGGGAGCCTCCCTCCATGCCATCATGGATGCGGAGTGGCCCGAAAAGAAGATGAAGACAAGAAGATGAAGAGAAGAAGATGAAGAGAGAAGCGTCACACAGCGGGGGCCTCTCTCCATGCCATCATGGATGCGGAGCGGCACGGAGAAGAAGGGAAGAAGACGCCGACGCCGCGGAGGAAGATGCCGGACGAAAACACCTGGGGAGGAACCAGAAGAACTAGAAGAAGAAGAAGATGGAGGAAGAAACCGAAGGAAGATAGAAGAAAGAAGAAGCATTTAAATAAAGAAATTGTCAAAAACTGTCTCTTGTCATTTTTAACATTTTTGACACTTTTTTTAGTGAAATGGTAGGGGTACTTTTGTACCCCCTTACCATTTCACACAGGGGGAGGGCAGGGATCTGGGGGTCCCCTTGTTAAAGGGGGGTTCCAGATTCCGATAAGCCCCCCCGCCCGCAGACCCCCACAACCACCGGCCAGGGTTGTGGGGATGAGGCCCTTGTCCTCATCAACATGGGGACAAGGTGTTTTGGGGGTGTTTTGTGAAAGATGTTATGCCAAGTAAATAGATACCAAACATGTCACACTTTAAAATTGTGCACACTCGTGGAATGGCACCAAACTACAGTACTTAAAAATCTCTTTTTTGATCACTTTAATTTCTGTTACAAGAATTGCAAACATCCCTTGTAATAGGAATATGGCATGACAGGTCCTCTTTACGGAGAGATCTGGGGTCTATAAGTCCCCAGATCTCTCCTCTATGCTGGAAAGCCTGAGAGAAAAAGAAAAAAAATCGATCTCAGGCTTTCCAGCAAAAAAAAATGGCAGTGCTTACATCTGCCAGGGCTGGAAGTAGCGCATGACGTCGCTTTCAGCCTCTGAAGGTTGTAGCGATGGCCGGGGACAATTTTATTGCACACAAACACAATATAATACCTATTTTTTTTTAAATATAAAAGATTATGTTACGCCGAGTAAATAGATACCCAACACATGCGTACGTCCGTGGTATGGTGGCAAACTGCAGTACTTAAAATTTTCCATAGCCAATGCTTTAAATGCCTTTACAGGTTACCAGTTTAGAGATACACAGGAGGTCTGGTGCTAGAATTATTATTTTTTTATATTTATCAGTATAAATGATCAAAGTGGTATAAATATATCCTTGTTATGCAAACATATTAGCAATTTCCTCTCCTTTTAAAGCACCATCAATACAGTATATGTTAAATAGACTTTGATAATATTTCAACCTTGCAAGACTGTGGTCAGGGTTCTTCTACAACACGTGTATGCAGAGCTTCCCGAGCTCAGTTCCCCAGTAGAGGTGAAGGCCAAAAAAATCAAGGCTAAAAGGTAAGACCCAAACTCATCCACCAACTATTCCGATGTGCTAAAATACCAGTCAGCACCATTCTGTGTAAAAATCAGCTATGGAGAACCGCCATAAGAAAATCCACTGATTGCTCACGAGTGATGGGGGGACATTGTTGAGCACACCAGTGTCAACATCTGTGTCAAGATAGGTGGTGCTGCTATGGAAAAACAGTGCAGGCATAAAGAATGAAAAAGAGAAGAATAGGGGTGAAATTGAGGAGGGTTGGGGGAAAGGTGGAGATTTTAAAGAATAATGGAAACGAAAAGAAAAATTGGAAAGAGAAGGAAAGTGAAGAGGGGAAAAGGAGTTGGGATGAGAGGAGGGGAAGATGATTATAATAGAAAACATAGACCATATTAGAACAGAATGAAGTGGGACTTTACGTGTACCTTGCAAGGTCTAATGAAAGCACAAACCATAAAAATGTGTATAAAAAAAGTAAACAAATCTTTATTCTATACATACTGTACACATAATTGGTTATAAAAAATTATTAAAGACTAATTAAAAACACAGTTGCAGTAAGGTTGTCCAGGATGTTGTTATCTCAACTGGAAAACCCGAATTTTCTAGTTGAGATAACAACATCCTGGACAACCTTCCTGTAACTGTGTACAGTATGTATAGAATAAAGATTTGTTTACTTTTTTATACAAATTTCTATGGTTTGTGCTTTCATTAGACCTTGCAAGGTACATGTAAAGTGCCACTTTATTCTATTCTAACATGGTCTATGTTCTGTTCTCTATGTTTACTATGGAATGCTACTTTGTAGGGTCATAATTGTCTCACACTCATCCCCCATACCCCTTTACTATAATAGAAAACATTATTAAATCAAATCAGTCTTGAAAATTTTTAAAATAAGCAAAATTGTCATTATAAACATAAAAAATATAATTAGATTTCATTAAAATTACACCACCCAACTTTAAGAGCTGTAAAAGTGACATTTAGTATCTTGCTGTTGTGTTCATACAAAATAGATCTGCCAATACAAGAACAGTGGGCACAGTGGCTGCGTTTGATGGTACAGTGGCGGTAATTGATGGGCACAGTGGCTGCGTTTGATGGCACAGTGGCTGCGTTTAATGGCACAGTGGCTGTGATTGATGGTACAGTGAGGCTGCAATTGATGGGGTTTTTTTTCAGAATTTTTCAGTTTGTTTGCACCCCCCCAAAAATTTTGAGCACCAGCCACCACTGGTCCCTGGAATGAAGTGGAGTGTCCCTGGAATGAAGTGGAGTGTCCCTGGAATGAAGTGGAGTGTCCCTGGAATGAAGTGGAGTGTCCCTGGAATGAAGTGGAGTGTCCCTGGAATGAAGTGGAGTGTCCCTGGAATGAAGTGGAGTGTCCCTGGAATGAAGTGATGTGTCCCTGGAATGAAGTGTTGTGTCCCTGGAATGAAGTGGAGTGTCCCTGGAATGAAGTGGAGTGTCCCTGGAATGAAGTGGCAACCACAGGCGCTGCCCCCCCCCCCAAGCTATTCACACAAAAAAAATAAAATAGAGATCTGTTTTTATCAAAGAACATGTAGCCAGGGCCGATCCTAGGGTCACAGGCGCCTGGGTGCAGAAATATTCTGGCGCCCCCACATGGGCGTGGTCATTTTTAGTAACTCCTCCCCTTTACAAATATTTCTATGGCAACGACTCAACCACAGAGATGCTCCACCACAAAGTCTTCAATACCCTGGGATCCTTACAGGTACAATAAACAAAATACAGGAAGAGAAGCAAGAGTACTTTATTGGGACCTGGAGGGGGGCCTCTCTGATGGAGACAGAGAGCGCTTCTGTTAGAGAGTCTGTTAGAAAGAGCCCCCAGAAATACTACAGACGTGATACAAGAGATGATCAGAGACTGCAGACATAATACAAGAGATGATCAGAGACTGCAGACATAGTACAGGAGATGATCAGAGACTGCAGACATAGTACACTAGATGATCAGAGACTGCAGACATAGTACAGGAGATGATCAGAGACTGCATTCATAGTACAGGAGATGGTCAGAGACTGCAGACAGTACAGGAGATGGTCAGAGACTGCAGACATAATACAGGAGATGGTCAGAGACTGCAGACATAGTACAGGAGATGGTCAGAGACTGCAGACAGTACAGGAGATGGTCAGAGACTGCAGACATAATACAGGAGATGGTCAGAGACTGCAGACATAGTACACTAGATGATCAGAGACCGCATACATAGTACAGGAGATGGTCAGAGACTGTAGACATGGTACAGGAGATGGTCAGAGACTGTAGAAATGGTACAGGAGATGGTCAGAGACTGCAGACATGGTACAGGAGATGGTCAGAGACTGCAGACATAATACAGGAGATGGTCAGAGACTGCAGACATGGTACAGGAGATGGTCAGAGACTGCAGACATAGTACAGGAGATGGTCAGAGACTGCAGACATAGTACACTAGATGATCAGAGACTGCAGACATAGTACACTAGATGATCAGAGACTGCAGACATAGTACAGGAGATGGTCAGAGACTGCAGACATAGAACACTAGATGATCAGAGACTGCAGACATAGTACAGGAGATGATCAGAGACTGCAGACATAGTACAGGAGATGGTCAGAGACTGCAGACATAGTACAGGAGATGGTCAGAGACTGCAGACATAGTACAGGAGATGATCAGAGACCGCATACATAGTACAGGAGATGGTCAGAGACTGCAGACATAGTACAGGAGATGGTCAGAGACTGCAGACATAGTACAGGAGATGGTCAGAGACTGCAGACATGGTACAGGAGATGATCAGAGACTGCAGACATAGTTTAGGAGATGGTCAGAGACTGCAGACATTATATAGGAGATGGTTAGAGACTGCAGACATAGTACAGGAGATGGTCAGAGACTGCAGACATAATACAGGAGATGGTCCGAGACTACAGACATGGTACAGAAGATGGTCATAGACTGCAGACATGATATAGAAGACGGTTAGAGACTGCAGACATAATACAGGAGATGATCAGAGACTGCAGACATAGTACAGGAGATGATCAGAGACTGCAGAAATACTACAGGAGATGATCCGAGACTGCAGACTAAGGATGATCTCCGGCGTGTTCTCAAGCTGCACGTGCCGAGCCCACCAGGAAGTCGGCAATGCGCTGCGCTAATCACAAGCAGTGAGACATTTCCCAATCTCTGCAGCCGCACATTGGGAAATGTCTCACTGCTTGTGATTACGCTGTGCAGTGCCGAGTTCCTGGCGGGCTCTGCACGTGCAGCTTGCGAACACGCCGGAGCTCATCCTTACTGCAGACATAGTACAGGAGATGGTCCATTAGACCCCTTTCACACTGGAGGCGTGTTTCAGGTGCTTTAGTGTTAAAAATAGCACCTGGAAAAAGCCTTATCTGCAATCCCAGTGTGAGAGCCCGAATGCTTTCACACTGGAGCAGAGAACTGGCACGACGTCCAAAAAATTCCTGCAAGTTGCTTCTTTGAGGCGCTTTAGGAGCGGTGTATACACCGCTCCTAAAGCGCCCTTGCTCATTGAAATCAATGGGCAGTGCCTGCAAAGCGCCTCCGCAGTTGCGCCTTTGAACCCTTTAGTGGGGGTTAAATGTACCTCTAAAGCGACGGTAAAGCGCCACTAAAAGTAGCAGCGCATTACCGCCGATGCCCCTGCACTGTCAGTGTGAAAAGGCTCTTAGTACATCTCATTAAACATCACATCTGTAGATGGACTACTTAGGTGCAGGAAGGGACAGGGGCTGTGTATCCTATTGTAATCTATCATGCCAAAAAACCTCTCCTAGCAGGGGCAGCCCAGAGCACATCTAAAGGTGTGCAGGGGATGCCATTCCTACACACAGCACACTGACTCACCTCAGTTCTCTCTCTGTGCAGCCCGAGATAGAGATGGGAGGGGGAGGCATTCCAACTGGAGTTGGTAGAGACAGTGCGGGATCCCAGTGTGAGGAATTCATTAACGCCCCTCCCCTGAGCACTGCCAGGCTGGACGGCTGCCCTACGCTCACACTGGAGTTCTGGACGGACACTCACAAGGAGAGAAGGAGGGAGGGGAGAACTCTGGCTCTTTGGTGCCCCCACCTCTGCAGGCGCCTGGGTGCAAATCACCCTTCGCACCCTGGGTAGGATCGGCCCTGCATGTAGCAGAATACATATTGGCCTAAATTTATGAAATTAGATTTTTTTTTATTTTTTATTGGATGTTTTATACCAGAAAGTAAAAAATATTGTTTGTTTTTTTTTCAAAATCTTTTTTTGTTTATAGCGCAAAATATAAAAGAATAAAAACCGCAGAAATGATCAAATACCACCAAAAGAAAACTCTATTTGTGGGAAAAAAAGGTCATCAATTTTTTTGGGTACAGCGTCGCACAGCCGTGCAATTGTCACTTAAGAAGATTTCACCTCACTTTCTGCCCCAATGACAATTGGATTTTGAAATTTGGGGTTTTTAGGAAAACAAGGATTGGTGATAAAGCATTAGTGGAGGAGACACCTTTTTCCCTTATGAACTCTTACAGGAGAGAATTTCCCTTCCTAGGGGTAGATTTCCTCTCACTTCCTGTTGTCTCCCTCCGTTTGTAAGTAGGAGTCGTTTGTAGGTCGGAAGTTTGAAAGTAGGGGCCTGCCCTATATACTCTGCAGAAATTTGGGCCTTAGGTGTTGGTGGTACCAGAACACTGTAAGCCCTCACAGTTACTCTTGGTGGGCGCTGGAACGGGCCTTGCTGTGAAATATTATATCAAGAATTGTAATTACATGCCCCTGTTGAACAGGGTCAGAAAAACTGGGCTTTTGTTGGTGGTGTGGTGGTGTTGCCACAAAACTTTAAGCCCTCACAGTTACTCTAGTTGAGCACAGGAACAAGCCCTGCTGCAAAATATTACAGCAAAAATTGTAATTACACGCCCCTGTTGAACAGGGACAGAAAAATTGGGCTTTAGGCACTGGTGCTGGTGCCACAACACTGCAACCCCTCACAGATACTCTAGTTGAGCGCAGGAACAAGCCCTGCTGCAAAATATTACAGCTAAAATTGTAGTTACACGCCCCTGTTAAATGGGCAGAAAAATTGGGCCTTAGCCACTGGTGGTGGCGCCCAGAACCAAAAATGTTCCTACAAGCTATCAAAATGAACATTGAGGAGGAATAGGATAATCACTCATCAGCATAGTCTCGAAGGGATCTCACATTCATAAAAAAATTATTCGTTTACATCAGCATCAGGTGCTTGGTAACTGGTGATCCAAGACTGATTCATTTTTATGAAGGTGAGCCGATCAACCGAGTCGGTGATCAGGCGCACTCTGTGATCGGTTACAAAGCCTCCAGCAGCACTGAATTGCGTTCCGAAAGAACGCTGGACGCAGGACAGGCCAGTAGCTCATTTTCATACTGTGCAAGCTCTGGTCAGTGATCCATCCTCAAGACCCAGTAACCCAGAGGATTTTCTGTTGAAAAGGTCTCCAAGTCTGATCTTGCCCCTAGGTATTCTTGCATCATGTAAATCAGACGCTGGCGATGGTTGCTGGAACCGATCAGACCTTGGGGCTGCGGACTAACAAATTGTCTGAACGCATCTGTCAGATGGCCACCTTCTCCACCGCTCCTTCTGTGACTGACCGAAGCCTCAGCAACACGTTGTCCAGGACCAGGAATTTGTAACCTCCCAGGCTCTGGAAACGTGTTGCACAAACCTTTCTGCGATGCCTCCTGAAGATGTTTCATCCTCTGCTCCCTCTGCGACGGCTGGATAAGTTCTGCAACCTTACATTTTTAACGTGGATCAAGGAGGGTTGCCAGCCAGTACTGATTCCTCTCCTTGATACCAGGAACCAGGAACCTGAGGGTCCTTTTGCAGGCTTTGCCGGATCAGGAAGGCCATGCAGCATAGGTTTGCTGAGGCATTCGGTCCGGAGTCCTCTGACGATCTGATCCGCAGCCACCTCCTCCCAGCCATGTACAAGTCCATGGGTTTCTGGGGACTGTAAATGATCCCTTGAAGACTGCTGCTGATGCTGAGTGCTAGGCTCCACCTCCATACTGACACAATCCTCCTCTTCCTCTTCCTGTGTGATCGGCGGGCCCGCAGGAACACTGTCTTGATAAAGGGGGCCTTGAGATGTAAGGAAGTCCTCCTCTTCCTCCCTCTGTTCTGCCTCAAGTGCCCTGTCCATTATTCCACGCAGCGTGTGCTCCAACAGGTAGACAAGAGGGACAGTATCACTGATGCATGCACTGTTACTGCTCACCATCCTCGTGGCCTCCTCAAATGGTGACAGGACAGTGCATGCATCCTTGATCACGAGCCACTGGCGTGGCAAAAAAAGCCAAGCTCCCCTGACCCTGTCCTGGTGCCATAGTCGCACAGGTACTCATTGATGGCCCTCTGCTGCGTGTGCAGCCGCTGCAGCATGGCCAGCGTTGAGTTCCCTCTGGTGGGCATGTCACAGATTAGGCGGTTCTTGGGCAGGTTGTATTCCTTTTGGAGGTCAGTCAGCCGAGCACTGGCATTATATGACCGGCGGAAATGCACACAGACTTTCCTGGCCTGCCTCAGGAGATCCTGTAAGCCCAGGTACCTGCACAAGAAACGCTGCACCACCAAATTTAGGATGTAAGTCAAACAGGGAACATGGGTGAAGTGTCCCTGTCGGAGAGTGGAGAGGAGGTTGGTGCCATTGTCGCGAACCACCATTCCTGCCTGAAGCTGGTGTGGCATCAACCACCTCTGAGCCTGCCCCTTCAGAGCTGACAGAATCTCTGCCCCAGTGTGGCTCCTGTCCCCCAAGCACACCAGCTCAAGCACCGCATGGCATCTTTTTGCCTGAGTGCTTGCGTAGCCCCTTGTATGCCTACGGAGCACTGCTGGTTCAGAGGACAAATCTATAGAGGAAGAGACCATGGATGAAGAAGAAGAGTAGGGGGGTGGAGGAGAGATGTGTGTCAGAATCACCACTAGTAGCATTTTGGAGGCGTGCTGGCGGAACAAGCTCCAACAATACTGCACCCTGTCCTGCATCCTTCCCAGCTGCCAGCAGGGTCACCCAGTGCGCCGTGAATGATAGGTAACGTCCCTGTCCATGCCTGCTGGGCCATGAGTCAGCGGTAATATGCACCTTACCGCTCACCGCCCTGTCCAGCGAGGCCAAAACATTGCCTTCCACATGCCGGTAGAGAGCTAGAATCGCCTTCCGTGAAAAAAAGTGGCGTTTGGGAACCGACCACTGAGGTACCACACATTCCACAAATTCAAGAAAGGGGGCAGAGTCTACCAGCTGAAAAGCCAGCAGTTGGAGTGCTAGCAATTTAGCCAAGCTAGCATTCAGCCGCTGGGCATTTGCCTGCTACAATCAAACATTGGTGTAGCAATAGCAAATTGCCCGCAAGTACTTGGCACACCTAATTCTACACCTTCATTCCTCTCAGTGCAGGTTTCTGAGAGAACTGAAGGTTCAGTGGGGTTGGAGATCCCAGCTGATGAGGAGCAAGGAGAGGTCTGCCTTGTTCTTTGGTGTGGGTCTTTTAAGTACGCTTGCCAACGGACTGCATGGGAATTCGACATATGTCTGGTCAAGCATGTGGTGCCTAAACGGCTGCTGTTGTGGCCACGCTTGATACGCTTCAGACATATGTTGCAAACAGCAACGGTGCCATCTGCTGCATACGTCTCAAAAAAGACCCACACCAAAGAACTTTTGGAAAAACGCACAGAGTCAGCAGCGCCCTGCACATGCAGAGCTCTGCGGTGTGATGCAGTCAGTTGGCTGCCCTTAAGCTGGTCCCTGGAGGGCATCCTGCCTCGTTGGAGGTGCCTCCTCCTCATCCTCCTCCTCTCTCCTATCAGACACCCACGTACAGTCAGTGACCTCATCATCCCCTCCCTCCTCGTTACTGGAGCAAACCTGGCAGTATGCTGCAGCTGAGGGGACATGACTGCCAGTTTGTTGTCCTTCTTGGGCACCCCCTCTCTCTGGGCTCACGTTACTGCCTTCCTCAATCTGGGTACCATCATCGGAGCCTTCAAAATGCTGCGCATCCTCCTGCAGCATGTACCCAACACTGTGATCCAACAGTTCGGGGGACTCCTCAGGGCATGATGGTGGGGCTAGGGAAGGAGTAACTGATGACATTGAGCCGATGGAAGACGCCACTTTGGCAGCTGCATTGGCAGCCAAAGTACTCTGAGCCTGGGTGACAGAGGATGAGGAGGTTGAGGACGGCTTGGTCATCCACTCTACCAACTCTTCTGCATGTTGTGGCTCAACACGGCCAGCTGCCGAAAAAAAGGACAAGCGTGCCCCACGGCCATGTGCTGAGAATGCACTGTGTCCACGACCAGCAATGTTGGCTGCAGACACAGAGCCCGCTTGCCTTCTTTTAGTGGCCTGTGAGCGTCTGCTCTTCCTTGTTGGCCTTCCAGACATACTGTATTTGATTTATTTGTAATGTATTTGAATAGGTACACCAGGAATGGCCTGCAGTGAGATGTAGCTGCACAAAGCTGGGATGTATATATATATACTGATTCTGAATATACTGCAGCTAACTGAATCAACTGCCTGCCTGTAGTATATTAGGAAGAGAACAACAGGAACAGTCTGCAGTGAGATCTAGCTGCACAGGATACAGTACTGAATATACTGCAGCTAACTGAATGAACTGCCTGCCTGTAGTATATTAGGAACAGAACAACAGGAACAGTCTGCAGTGAGATCTAGCAAAACTGGATCAACTGCCTGCCTGAAGTAGATTACAAATAGTACAGCAGGAACGGTCTGCAGTGAGATCTAGCTAAACTGGATCAACTGCCTGGCTAAAGTAGATTAGAAACTGTACAGCATGGATGGTCTGCAGTGAGATCTAGCTAAACTGGATCAAATGCCTGCCTGAAGTAGATTGGAAATAGTACAGCAGGAACGGTCTGCAGTGAGATATAGCTAAACTGGATCAACTGCCTGCCTGAAGTAAATTACAAATAGTACAGCATGAACGGTCTGCAGTGAGATCAAGCTAAACTGGATAAAATGCCTGCCTGAAATACATTAGAAATAGTACAGCAGGAACGGTCTGCAGTGAGATCTACCTAACTGAATAAACTGCCTGCTCAAAGTAAATGAAATGACACACTCTCTCTCTATAACGCCAGCAACACACTACACAGGATCGACGTGCAGGCGGCCTTATATAGTGTGGGGCATGTACTTAAACCCCTGAGCCATAATTGGCCAAAGGCACCCTGCCTTTGGCCAATTATGGCTCTGTTTGCTTACGGCGCTGTGATTGGCCAAAGCATGCGGGTCATAGTGCATGCCTGGCCAATCATCAGCCAGCAAACCACTGCGATGACGCAGTGCATTATGGGCCGTGACTTTGGTGCGAACGGCCCATAATATTTGATCTTCGTCGAACGATCGAACAGCCGATGTTCGAGTCAAACTCGAAGCTCATCCCTACTGCACACACACTGCTGGCTTAATTTCTCACCTCTCTATAGACAATGCATTTGTTCCCCGATCCCTCACCTGACAATCTTATCTTCAGAGCAGAAGTTCCCTCTTCCAGACACTTACTGTGTGATACTGTGATGGGCATTGTGACATCCATCACTGCTGCCGGCTGCTCCAGGGGAATTCAGCCCCATGCTGTGAAGGGTCCCATGCACCCAGAGTAGCTTGTCCCAGGGAGGTATATTAATAGAAAATCCAGCATGTTTCTACTAGATGCCCAGTCCACAGAACAGTGAGCTGGAAAACCGGAAGTTACTCTGAAAAAGGGCCACCCACTGTTCTCCGGTCCTTGCCAATAAAAATAAAGAAACAAATGCCAGAAACAAATAATTGAAGAGTGGGAGTGTTTGCGGGCGCAATGCTTGCGCCCTGCACACGCCCTGAACACTGGCAAATCAGATTCCCAGCTTGCAATCAGCTGACTGCAAGCTGAGAAGCTTCATATAGACTGCCGTGTTTCCGGCGCCTGGATACTCTTAAAGTGATTTTTTTTTTTGGGGAATAGCTTGGGGGGGGGGGGGGCGGCGGCGCCCAATGATAGGGCTATGTATGGTGGAGGCACCAATGATAGGGCTATGTATGGTGGAGACACCAATGATAGGGCTATGTATGGTGGAGACACCAATGATAGGGCTATGTATGGTGGAGACACCAATGATAGGGCTATGTATGGTGGAGACACCAATGATAGGGCTATGTATGGTGGAGACACCAATGATAGGGCTATGTATGGTGGAGACACCAATGATAGGGCTATGTATGGTGGAGACACCGATGATAGGGGTATGTATGGTGGAGACACCAATGATAAGGCTATGTATGGTGGAGACACCGATGATAGGGCTATGTATGGTGGAGACACCAATGATAGGGCTATGTATGGTGGAGACACCAATGATAGGGCTATGTATGGTGGAGACACCAATGATAGGGCTATGTATGGTGGAGACACCAATGATAGGGCTATGTATGGTGGAGACACCAATGATAGGGCTATGTATGGTGGAGACACCAATGATAGGGCTATGTATGGTGGAGACACCAATGATAGGGCTATGTATGGTGGAGACACCAATGATAGGGCTATGTATGGTGGAGACACCAATGATAGGGCTATGTATGATGGAGACACCAATGATAGGGCTATGTATGGTGGAGACACCAATGATAGGGCTATGTATGGTGGAGACACCGATGATAGGGCTATGTATGGTGGAGACACCGATGATAGGGCTATGTATGGTGGAGACACCGATGATAGGGCTATGTATGGTGGAGACACCAATGATAGGGCTATGTAACACCAATGATAGGGGTATGTGTGGTGAAGACACCAATGATAGGGGTATGTATGGTGGAGACACCGATGATAGGGGTATGTATGGTGGAGACACCGATGATAAGGGTATGTATGGTGGAGACACCGATGATAGGGCTATGTATGGTGGAGACACCAATGATAGGGCTATGTAACACCAATGATAGGGCTATGTATGATGGAGACACCAATGATAGGGCTATGTATGGTGGAGACACCAATGATAGGGCTATGTATGGTGGAGACACCAATGATAGGGCTATGTATGGTGGAGACACCAATGATAGGGCTATGTATGGTGGAGACACCAATGATAAGGCTATGTATGGTGGAGACACCAATGATAGGGCTATGTATGGTGGAGACACCAATGATAGAGCTATGTATGGTGGAGACACTAATGATAGGGCTATGTATGGTGGAGACACCAATGATAGGGCTATGTATGGTGGAGACACCAATGATAGGGCTATGTATGATGGAGACACCAATGATAGGGCTATGTATGGTGAAGACACCGATGATAGGGGTATGTATGGTGGAGACACCGATGATAGGGCTATGTATGGTGGAGACACCGATGATAGGGGTATGTATGGTGGAGACACCAATGATAGGGCTATGTATGATGGAGACACCAATGATAGGGCTATGTATGGTGAAGACACCGATGATAGGGGTATGTATGGTGGAGACACCGATGATAGGGCTATGTATGGTGGAGACACTGATGATAGGGCTATGTATGGTGGAGACACTGATGATAGGGCTATGTATGGTGGAGACACTGATGATAGGGCTATGTATGGTGGAGACACTGATGATAGGGCTATGTATGGTGGAGACACCAATGATAGGGCTATGTATGGTGGAGACACCAATGATAAGGCTATGTATGGTGGAGACACCAATGATAGGGCTATGTATGGTGGAGACACCAATGATAGAGCTATGTATGGTGGAGACACTAATGATAGGGCTATGTATGGTGGAGACACCAATGATAGGGCTATGTATGGTGGAGACACCAATGATAGGGCTATGTATGATGGAGACACCAATGATAGGGCTATGTATGGTGAAGACACCGATGATAGGGGTATGTATGGTGGAGACACCGATGATAGGGCTATGTATGGTGGAGACACCGATGATAGGGGTATGTATGGTGGAGACACCAATGATAGGGCTATGTATGGTGGAGACACCAATGATAGGGCTATGTATGGTGGAGACACCAATGATAGGGCTATGTATGGTGGAGACACCAATGATAGAGCTATGTATGGTGGAGACACTAATGATAGGGCTATGTATGGTGGAGACACCAATGATAGGGCTATGTATGGTGGAGACACCAATGATAGGGCTATGTATGATGGAGACACCAATGATAGGGCTATGTATGGTGAAGACACCGATGATAGGGGTATGTATGGTGGAGACACCGATGATAGGGCTATGTATGGTGGAGACACTGATGATAGGGCTATGTATGGTGGAGACACTGATGATAGGGCTATGTATGGTGGAGACACTGATGATAGGGCTATGTATGGTGGAGACACTGATGATAGGGCTATGTATGGTGGAGACACCGATGATAGGGCTATGTATGGTGGAGACACCAATGATAGGGCTATGTAACACCAATGATAGGGGTATGTGTGATGAAGACACCAATGATAGGGGTATGTATGGTGGAGACACCGATGATAGGGGTATGTATGGTGGAGACACCGATGATAAGGGTATGTATGGTGGAGACACCGATGATAGGGCTATGTATGGTGGAGACACTGATGATAGGGCTATGTATGGTGGAGACACTGATGATAGGGCTATGTATGGTGGAGACACCGATGATAGGGCTATGTATGGTGGAGACACCAATGATAGGGCTATGTAACACCAATGATAGGGGTATGTGTGGTGAAGACACCAATGATAGGGGTATGTATGGTGGAGACACAGATGATAGGGGTATGTATGGTGGAGACACAGATGATAGGGCTATGTATGGTGGAGACACCAATGATAGGGCTATGTATGGTGGAGACACCGATGATAGGGCTATGTATGGTGGAGACACCAATGATAGGGCTATGTAACACCAATGATAGGGGTATGTGTGGTGAAGACACCAATGATAGGGGTATGTATGGTGGAGACACAGATGATAGGGCTATGTATGGTGGAGACACCGATGATAGGGCTATGTATGGTGGAGACACCAATGATAGGGCTATGTATGGTGGAGACACCAATGATAGGGCTATGTAACACCAATGATAGGGGTATGTATGGTGAAGACACCGATGATAAGGGTATGTATGGTGGAGACACCGATGATAAGGGTATGTATGGTGGAGACACCGATGATAAGGGTATGTATGGTGGAGACACAGATGATAAGGCTATGTATGGTGGAGGCGCCAATGATAGGGCTATGTATGGTGGAGACGCCAATGATAGGGCTATGTATGGTGGAGACACCAATGATAGGGCTATGTATGGTGGAGACACCAATGATAAGGGTATGTATGGTGGAGACACCAATGACAGAGGGATGTATGGTGGAGAAGACAGTGCTGGACATCTGGTAAATATGTGCTTTTACAAAGTCAGCAGCTACACTATGGGTTTGTTTGGATTAGAAGTTGAGAGACTCAGTTGAACTATGTTTTTCCCATGCCCCAAACTGCTCCCCCTTTGGCTGCAGAGGCAACAGCTGGGATGTACACATGCTTTGCTTCAAAGCCACAACAGGAATTATACCTACTATTGCAATGCATGAGGTTGCAGGGTGCTAGTATGGGGTTCAAGGGGTTGAAGCCGTCAGCGAGGAGGCGATACAATGCCTCCTCACTGCCTGTCGAATGCTATCAGAAGAGCAATACAAATGTCGACTGCACTTCAGAGAGAAAGGCTTGTTCACACTAGGTGTGATGTGAGAACGCAAGCAAAATTGCGCATTTTCAACATAAACATAAACAGTCAACATATGCTGATTATTCATTTGATGTGGGAAAACATAAATGATTGAGCTGCAACACTCATAAACATTTTCTTTTATTGTATTATATGTTATATTTTCACATTTTGATTAGAGTGGTAGCACAGAGGATATTGTCAGGTAAATTAGCAAAATTTCCCCACCACATGAAAAAAGTGCTGCCATCTACAAAGGCACGCAGGTGCCATTCATTTTAAATGGCACCCTCCCATACATCTGGCAAGCACATGTGCTTTTGCAACCACCAAAACGCATGGTACTATACGATTTTAAAATGAAGCCTGCGCTATTTTTGCACATTTTACAGGTGCAGGGCAACCTATTGAAAGTAATTGGCAGTGCTAAAAGCACCATTCAGGAACACATGGTCGGACGCGCCTTACGCTGCGAAGGAGCCCTAAAGCAAGTGTGAATGAGCCCCTAAATGTAGCTACTGACTTCTACTTCTTCAAACCTGGGTGAAGTTCCTCTAAAAAGATAACACTAAAAGGTGAAAAGTATTTTCTGCTTCTCATTTGCAAAGGAGACGTCCTCGGCTCACGTGAACGGTACTGAGCCTTCTACTAATCCTGTATACACTAGAAAGTCATGATCATGCGCGGACACAGCAGCGGCTGTACACACGAGAAGAGCGCCACCTATCGGTGCTGAGGAAGTGTTTGTTTGATCACCTTGACAACGGCTGACGAGGCACGGCGCTGGAGTGTAGTGCGGACTGTGATTTCCCGGAGGAGAACTCCTATCATCACATCACACAAACGGCAACCGGCACCGGGGTCAGTTATATCTCCTTCTCATGTCACTGTATTAGTGTGTGTTCTGTGGGGAGGGGATAGCGCCTCCATAATCAGGGAACTCACCGACAAATATTGCAAGATGTGTTTCCAAATCGAGCTATGCAAGCAATCAGAGGCAGTATTTTATCCTTTTCCATTTGTACAGCGGAACCCTCAGGCTCCGGTCACACTGCGGTTGTGCGTCAGAATGCACGCGCTTTTTTGCCCGTTTAAATAAATGGCTTGCTCTGTGTCTGATAAGACGCATGCAAAACGCACATTTTAATAACTGGACTGCGGCATTGTGGATTTTGGCATATGTGTACGTCCTTAACAATTAAATGCAGAGTGTTGTGCATTGTGGGAAAGTTCACGATTTTGCATTCGTTCTCGCAGCGCACCGGTTATGAACAAAGCCTCAAAGCGGTATTAAAGGTATATCTCTAAAAAACGCTGACAGGCAGGATTTTTATAACGGAAGAGACCCTTGTGGTCACTTCTAGTGGCAGCCGCTCCATTAGGGCCCCTGCCCCCTAATCCATGGGCCCAGCCCCTAATCTACATGCAGGGATCCGGACACATGGATTTCAAGGTTTTTTTTTTTGTTTTTTTGAAGCACATGATTAGAACCTGAGACTCTATTTGGCTTCAAAAAGCCACCCAGTTGTGTGACAATAGCGAATTAATAATCACTATTTTCTTCCTGCTTCTCCTCCTGACAAATCAGGAATGGGGTCTTAAGACCTTAAGACCCATTTGGCCGAGAGAAGAAGCAACTGTATTGGCCGTGAAACAGAAGCAGGGGGAAGCCAAAGCTGCCCATAACCTGGATGGGGTAAGTGCAGGGCGAATGGGCGAGCAACGGGGGACAGGGGGGGGTGCCCCCCCAAAAAACGGAGCACCAGCCGCCACTGGTCATTTCTGTCATAAATGCCTCCCCCTATTGTCAGCGGTAATGTAATCTGAGCCGCACATGAGCAGCTGTGGTGATGTGACTCCCATAGGCATGTACAGGAGTAATGTAATCACAGCCCAGCCATTTAAATGGTCAAACAGATGGAACACTGAAGGAAAACTGAGCGCAGATGGCAGCACCCAGGACCAGGGGGAGCGGTGACTAGTGACAGCAGGGCTCGCTGATAGGGCAGTACAGCCAGTATTGGGCCCAGGCCCCATCAGTTCAAAAGTGGGGCCCAGTCACCTGTTGAGCAGGAAGCCTGGCTATATTGTCTTATTGCAGACACCGATCCTCTTCTGTCTCCCACTGCAGCACTGCCAGCTTCTCCTCCTTTCACTCCCTCTGGCTGCATTGCAAAGGATTTGTTCTAGCACATGTGCCCTTTCCTACAGCAGCTGCTGAGGGCACACAGGGGGGTGTTATTTACTGGCCCCTTCCTTTCCCGAATGAACACAGTGATGATCCTCCTGTGTCCATTTATCATTGAAGCATAGTAAACTGTGTTTGCTACTGTATGCTTCAGTTTGTGAATGAACAGGAAGCCTCAGAGTGCTTCCTATTAATTCATCAGTGCAGCTGAGGCTGTAGAGAAATGGACTGATAAATCAATGTCATCAGTCACTTTTGGCCAGGGGGGGGCCTGTAAGGTAGGCTATATGGGGCCCTGTGATTTCTAACAGCAGCCCTGAGTCACAGAGCAGCACTGGAAGGCTCCGTTTGACAGGGAAAAATTTAAAATGTTTCAATGGGGAGTTTACAACCACTTTATAGATGAATTCCTAGTATGGACTTTATTGCATAGTTACTTCGGTCCAGCTTGGATCAGTGTGGTTATATATCCCATTCTTGAGGGATCCCTGTGGAAGTGGAAAATCACTGTAGTAGTTTCAGCTACTTTAATGCCATTGCTTGCTGCATAGTGCAGCAAGAATGAATGCATGCAAAGAGCTGACTGGATAAAGGTTATGACTGTGACATCACTGCCCTGCCTCTCCACTTTGACGAAACAGAGAATGCCTTACATTCATTGAGAATAATGCAAAGCATTTGCTGAATGGCACCCATGCTGAGCAAGCATCCTCTAATGGTCACTATGTAGCAGGGTACCCACTTGACCCAGGACTCAGAAGACAGCGTTGATCACTGTAGTAGCAGTGGCTACTAAACCAATGTAACTATGCAATATAATGCATACCTGAAATTCAGTCTTAAAGCAGAAATTTACATCTTCAGGGGATGTGAATGGCACTATTGTATGTGCTTTTAACCACTTAAGGACCAGCCTCGTTTTGGATTTTAGGTGTTTACATGTTTAAAACAGTTTTTTTGCTAGAAAATTACTTAGAACCCCCAAACATTATATATATTTTTTTCTAATACCCTAGAGAATAAAATGGCAGTCAATGCAATACTTTTTTTCACACCGTATTTGCACAGCAGTCTTATAAGTGCACTTTTTTTGGGAAAAAAATCACTTTTTTGAATAAAAAAAATAGGACAACAGCAGGGGCGTAACTAGAAATAGCAGGGCCCCATAGCAAAATGTTGTATGGGGCCCCCCTGCAAACAGCCCCCCCCCCCACAGCTGCCCTAGTGTCAATGCAGCGTGACCTGTGCCACATACAGCGTGACCTGTGCCCAATACAGCGTGACCTGTGCCCCATACAGCGTGACTTGTGCCCAATACAGCGTGACCTGTGCCCAATACAGCGTAACCTGTGCCCAATACAGCGTGACCTGTGCCCCATACAGCGTGACCTATGCCCAATACTGCCTGGTCTGCCTGTGCCTCATACAGCCCCACCTAAGCAGAGGAAGTGGCAAGCCACCTGGATCAGCAGAGAGCGGGATTGCCCGCTGTAATAGCTTTCATTTGAATTTCCTGTCTTACCGGGGCTCATCGTCACATAGCCCCACCTCTTGGCCCGACGCCTTTGATGACGTCACATGTCCCGCATTGGATCGGCGTTCTGTCTATCAAAGGCACCGGGCCAAAAGGTGGAGCTATTTGACGTGAGCCCCGGGAACACTGGAAGTTCTAATGAAAGCTCTTACATCGGGCAATTCAGCTCTCTGCTGATATGGACAGCTTGCCTCTTCCTTTCCTCTCTCTTCCCCTGGCTGGGAGACTGTGCCGACGGTGCTCTTATCCTCACTGGGCCCCACTCGGCTGCGGGCCCCATAGCGCCCGCATGGGTCGCTATGGTGGTAGTTATGCCCCTGGACAACAGTAAAGTTAGCCCAATTTTTTTTTATATTGTGAAATATAATGTTACGCCAAGTAAATTGATAACCAACATGTCAGGCTTCAAAATTGCGCCCGCTCGTGGAATGGCGTCAAACTTTTACCCTTGAAAATCTCCATAGGCGACGTTTAAAAAATTCTACAGGTTGTATGTTTTGAGTTACAGAGGAGGTCTAGAGCTAGAATTATTGCTCTCGCTCTACCGGTCGCGGCGATACCTCACATGTGTGGTTTGACCTCCGTTTTCATATGTGGGCGCTACTCACGTATGCGTTCGCTTCTGCGCGCAAAGTTGTCGGGACGGGGCGCTTTAAAAAAAAAAAAAATTCTCTTATTTATATTCAATTATGAAATTCCTAAAGCGCTGAAGTGGACTAAAAGGATTTGTGTAGAAATAATGAAAAAGTACAATAGTGACAATACAATAGTGAAAAAGTAAAAAATAAAAATAAATTAAAGGTAATACAGCTGCAATCAATTAGTGACACCCCACAGTTTGTTTTAAAATAAATGAATAAAGTGATGCGCTTGTATTATCTATTAGTTAATATACTAACTCTTGTGCCTGTTTAGTACTTCTAAAATAAGTGAAACATTGTGTGAAACTTTTTGTTACATGGTAACTTGTGTTTAAATAACAACTCAATTATATAGACACATAAAAAGATATGTTTCAGGAGATACTGTGTTCCAAGCCTTTTTCTATTAAACACTCCAAAAAAAACTTTCAGCCAGTGATTATTAATGAAAATTTCTAATATATAGCATAACATTTTTTTGATCAAAGTCAAATCATAGTGATTAATCCACCAAATTGCCTTACAATGATACCTCCTCCTCTGATAAGCCCAGGCTTAGTGAGTCTGTGTCAGCGGTGGAGCGGCTTGTCAGTAATCAGCCGCCGGCATAGAAGAGTAGTTTGCTCAGCTTCTACTGGTCTTCCCCCATATAGAAGATAAAATAGTGAAGAAACACCATTGTGCAGATATCAGCCAAATTTTAAATAGCATAAAAAATCACTTGTTGCCACTCACATGCTCCCTTAGATATAACTCGCATTTATAAAGGATAATGGTCAGTCACATCCAGCTCCGTGCTGCTCAGTGCTGCTGCTCATGCACTCACAGGCAGATCGCACTCCACACTAGCGTCACAGGCTAGTTCTCCCCACGCGTATCATCACTGACACGTGACTTTTTCAAGGGTGCTAGTGTAGCCGCTCTTACCGGTATATATAGTTTGTGTACCGGTTTCTATAGCATCCTGAGGAGTAAATGGGTCATCATCCCATACTACGATTTTGGGAACATATGCTGTTTTATTTAATACACGACTTGACATACCATTTATTTACATAAAACCACTCCAAAGATTAAAAATTAAACAACACATTCGTATTCTTTAACACATACTATCTAATATGGGTTAATTATACAAGGAAAATACCCATATATTCAACTAATGCATAAATAAATACGTAAGTTATTTCCCCTTTACTCTACATTAGTTAAAAACATCCCCACTAGTGCACTATTTGCATTATGTGTTTTTACCCTACCTTTATGGAGTCAAGATAAAATAGAATACAAAGCAAAAATATAAAATATGAGATATAAAAAAATATAAAAATGTATAAAATCCATAGAATAAAAAAGTATATAAATAACCTCAAATCAGTTAGAATATTATCATCTATAGCTTTTTATCATTATTGTTCAGTGATTCTGAGTCAAATAAAACCCTTTTAGGACATAAAATTAAAACCGATTCATAACAGTACTCTGAACAGCCCTCTAAAAATGTGAATAATATCAATCATGAGTCAGCAATGAAGCAGTTAAGGTCAAATTCAATGCTTAACCCCTTTGGGGCAGATACCCCCATATTATATATCCATTTTGATTCTTGCTTACTTAATTGCCTTATTTTATTGCTGCCTCTCCAGTGGGGTTTAAACTTATCTATTGCCCAGAATTTTAATAACGCAGGTTTTTTTTTCATGATTGTGATAGGAAATGCCGTGACACACTGTGTTTGGGATAGCCATTGATAATATTTTGTATGTGTTCCCTGATACGTTTCCACATCGGTCTTTTCGTTCTTCCCACATATTGAAGTGAACAAGGACATTCTAATGCCCCGTACACACGGTCGGATTTTCCGACGGAAAATGTGTGATAGGACCTTGTTGTCGGAAATTCCGACCGTGTGTAGGCTCCATCACACATTTTCCATCGGATTTTCCGACACACAAAGTTTGGGAGCAGGCTATAAAATTTTCCAACAACAAAATCCGTTGTCGGAAATTCCGATCGTGTGTACACAAATCTGACACACAAAGTGCCACGCATGCTCAGAATAAATAAAGAGATGAAAGCTATTGGCTACTGCCCCGTATATAGTCCCGACGTACGTGTTTTACGTCACCACGTTCAGAATGATCGGATTTTCCGACAACTTTGTGTGACCGTGTGTATGCAAGACAAGTTTGAGCCAACATCCGTCGGAAATAATCCTAGGATTTTGTTGTCGGAATGTCCGATCAATGTCCGACCGTGTGTACGGGGCATAAGACATAAACTACCCCCTCTGATCTACATGTCAGGAAATCTTCAATCTGATATTCTGTGTTATTACTGGTCGCTCTGAAGTTAGTGCATTTGTGACCATTTTGTTTTGTATTAACGCATGCATAGCATCGCTTGCAGGGGTAGAAACCTTTCCTTTGAAAAAAGGTTAATTCATGTGGTTTAGGAGGGTCCACAACATTTTTTGCGATTTTTTTCTCTTAGTGTGGGTGCCTTCCTGTAAACGAACCGTGGTTTTTCCGGCAATATGTTCTGCAATTGTTGATCAGCACGAAGTAATGGCCAGTGTTTCTTAAAAATATGTTCAATCTGTTTATGTTGTATGTTGAAGTCAATAATGATTGGGACATCTTGATGTTGGTTTGATTGTTTGGGTTTGTCTTCAATTTATTCATCCCTGGTGATATTAGGTACTTCTTTAATTTTTTCGTTAATAAACTCCTCATTATAGCCTTTTTGGATGAACTTATTTCCAAAGTGTTTTGCTTGTTCCAAAAATGTATTTAGTTCCGTGCAGTTTCTCCTTAAAGTATGAATTGTCCTTTTGGTATGTTTAGCAGCCATGGGTCAAAATGACAACCATCTGGGTATACAACTGTTCCTTTCAGCTGGTTTGAAGTATGTTTTTGTTACAATCCCTTTAGTTGTCATTTTTATATCTAGGTCTAAAAACTGAATATTTTTGTCACTCACTTGATAGGTCAGCTTTATGTTTTTTTTCATTCATGTTAAGTTTTTCCAGGAATTGTAAGAGGGGTGTTTCATCTCCCTTCCATAGCATTATACAGTCATCAATGAATCGTTTGTACATTATAAGCTGTGGGGGATTATCATTTTGTATTGTTTCCTCCTCCCACTGGGCCATAAATAAGTTAGCTACGCTGGGAGCGTATTTGGCCCCCATACCAATACCATTGAGTTGTCTATAGAATTCTGAGTTAAACCAGAAGTAATTGTGCTCTAGACCGAATGCTAAGCACCTTAAAATAAACCTTTTCTGCTTAGAGATTAGATTGCTATACTTGTTCATCGCCTATTTGGAAGCTGCAATGGCATCTTCATGACCTATGTTAGTGTACAGAGCAGGGGCGGACTGACCATTGAGCGATTAGGGCACTGCCCGAGGGCCCTGGGCCACTAGGGGGCCCCATCAGGGTTGCCAGCCTCAGTAAAACCAGGGACAGTATGTATAAATCTGTGTTTTTTTTACATCTGTCTGTGTATACTGTGTGTACATGTATGTGTATACTGTGTGATTGTATACTGTGTGTGTGTATACTGTGTGGCCCCATACTCTCTGATTGCCTGGGGGCCCCATAATCTCCTATTGCCCGGGGGCCCCATGAGTTATCAGTCCGCCCCTGGTACAGAGATGAAACATCTGCTGTGATCAATAGATATTTTTGGTCTGGCTGTATCACAATTTTATTTAATTCCTGTATAAGATGTTTGGTGTCCCTTAGGTAAGCTGGTGTTGATGGGACTAACGGTTGTAAAAAGTTATCCACATACTTTCCAATTCTTGAGTTGATTGATTGGATACCGTTAATGATTGGACGTCCAGGAGGTTTTTCTTGATTTTTATGCAGTTTGGGAACTGTGTATATAATCGGGACCCTACATGTTTCTGGGATGAGATAACATTCTTCCTTTTTGGTAAGTAAATTCTTTATGCTTCCTTTCTTTATTAATTTCTGCAATTCAATTTTATACTCTCTTGTCGGATTTTTTCTTAATTTTATATACCTGTTGGCATCATTTCGCTCTTCTTGGAGTTCGTTATTGTAATATTCTTTTGACAAAACCACAATCGCACCGCCTTTATCGGCCGGTCTTAAATTTGTTCAGATTGCGTGTGGGTGCATACTTTAGTCCTTTGTCAAGTAATGCTAATTCATTTTGCGTGAGATCCACTCCACTCAGGTTGTAGATTCCTTTACCTTTTACTCTCTCTTCCTTTTTGGTCTTGTGTCCTCCTCTACATCCTCTCTTCCATTTGGACTTCCTACGTTCATGGTTCTGTCTTGCCGCGGGGGACTTTCATTCCTGCGCATGTTTAAAAAAGGTGTAGGTGTATTTGGGTCTCTATACTCTCTTAGTGCTTCATATCGATTTTGCCTCTTTATGGGGCTGTATCTTGGACCATATTGATATTGATCGTATCGTCCCTGGTCATCTTCCTGTTGATATTGATATTGGTGGCGTGCTCTTCCATCATGTCTGTTGTCCTGTTGTTAATATGTGTTATCTGAATAATTATACATAGGTCTCCCTTGATATCCTTGTTGTTGAGGTCTGTGGGGATTTTGATACTCATTGTAATACTGTCCATTTGTTTGATTATATTCCCTACTTCCATTTTGTTCATAATGGCCATTCTGGTGATTCCTAGGTTTTTTATTTATATTACTTTATTTTATTTTTTTTTCACTGTTTTTTTTTCTTTTTTTTTAATTTGGATCACTTTTATTCCTATTACAAGGAATGTAAACATCCCTTGTAATAGAAAAAAGCATGACAGGTCCTCTTAAATATGAGATCTGGGGTCAAAAAGTCCTCAGATCTCATATTTGGACTTAAATGCAAAAAAAAAAGAATAAAAAACTGTCATTTGAAAAAATGACAACAAAAAATATGCCTTTAGGTCGTATGGGTGGAGCTGACGTTATGACGTCGCTTCCGCCCTCTTATGGTATGGAGATGGGTGGGGGCCATCTTCCCCTCACTCGTCTCCATACCACAGACGTGAAAGGTCTTGATCGCCTCCGCCGCTACTGACGGCTCCGGTAAGCGGCGGAGGGCATGGGAGAGCGGCAGGAGGGGGTGGCTGCCGCCGATAACGGTGATCTTGTGGCAAATCCACCACAGAGACCACCATTACCATAAACAGAACCGCCGGCCTTAAAGATGGATACCTCGGTTGTGGCAGCAGCTGCTGTCGTTACCGAGATATCCACCTTCAAACTGATCATGTATATATACAGTGGCCGGTAGGTAAGTGAATCATCTCTGTAAGTGCAATTCCCTTTTTTATTAAAAGTTTTAATGGTAATGCACTAGTCTATGAGTCCTCCTTAATGATTTCTTTACCCTGTGGACTGGGAGCCAGTGAGCATGTGGAACTGCTGAGGGGCGGCTATGTGGAGTGGTGCTTATCCCAGCGTTGATGTCCTTATCTGTGCACTCGATCCTCTAGAGGCCATTTTTTACTTTGTGAGCATGGTGGCGATGCACAGATTATTAAAGACTCTGCACTTCATTTACTGGCACTTTTAAAGTGGATGTCAGACATTATTGATTTTTTCACCATTTTGCTCGTATATACAGTATCTCACAAAAGTGAGTACACCCCTCACATTTTTGTAAATATTTTATATCTTTTCTTGTGACAACACTGAAGAAATGACACTTTGCTACCCCCCCACCCCTTCAATCTCTGCAGCAATGCTGGCAGCACTCATACGTCTATTTCCCAAAGACAACCTCTAGATATGACGCTGAGCATGTGCACTCAACTTCTTTGGTTGACCATAGTCCATAGTGAGGTCTGTTCTGAGTGGAACCTGTCCTGTTCATCCACTGTATGGTCTTGGCCACCGTGCTGCAGCTCAGTTTTAGGGTCTTGGCAATCTTCTTATAGCCTAGGCTATCTTTATATAGAGCAACAATTCTTTTTTTTCAGATTGTCAGAGAGTTTTTTGCCATGAGGTGCCATGTTGAACTTCCAGTGACCAGTATGAGAGAGTGAGAGCGATGACACCAAATTTAACACACCTGCTCTCCATTCACACCTGAGACCTTGTAACACTAATAAGGCACATGACACCATGAGGGAAAATGGCTAATTGGGCCCAATTTGGACATTTTAACTTAGGGATGTATTTACTTTTGTTGCCAGTGGTTTAGACATTAATGGCTGTGTGTTGAGTTATTTTGAGGGGACAGCAAATTTACACTGTTATACAAGCTGTACACTCACTACTTTACATTGTAGCAAAGTGTCATTTCTTCAGTGTTGTCACGGTAAAAGATATAATAAAATATTTACAAAAATGTGAGGGGTGTACTCACTTCTGTGAGATACTGTATATTTCTTGCTGATGAACAGCAGACTTTTGAGATCAGTATTTTGGTCATTTTTTCTAATAATTTTTTGATTGTGTTTTTTAGTACTGTGATATTACACATATGTATTGCACTTGCACTTTATATATGTTGCAATGAGATCACCTTAGGGCAGTGGTTCTCAACCTGGGGGTCGAATGACAAATTGCCAGGGGTCACCGAATCCTGGGCTGTTCCTAAAGCCCGTACCGCTCTCCCAGCCTTTCCGCGGCCACCCAGCAGGGCTGTTCCTGGAGCCTGTGGCTGCCCACTCAGCCCGTTCGCAGCCGCCCATTCAGTTCACGGCATGGCTTGGGGCACAGACTAGAGGTCAGCTGACTGGTGAGGAATGTGAAGTGGAAGGGGCTGGAGGAGACCCCATCTCCTGATTTCGCCATAGATGTCACTGCTGAGAGACACCACAAAGTCAGAGACACAGTGAAGCTGGAGACACAGTGAGTAACACTACCTGTTATTATAGTTGCCATTAAAAGTCTCCACTACAATTCTCAGATCAGCAGATGACTTTGATCAAGAGCACCTAAGTTGGCTGATCAGAACTCCCCCAGCACTGCCACTGATCCCACCCCCCACCAGCACTGCCACTGATCCAACCCCCCACCAGCACTGCCACTCATCCCAACTCCCCGCCAAGGAGTAAGAGAAGGAATAAAAATAGAGAGTACATGGAAGGGAGAGGAAAAGAGGGGGAGGAACAAACAAAAAGGGAGAGAAAGAATAAGAGAAAGAACAAGAATGATGGCTAGAGAGAGGGATGTGGAAAAAATAAGAAATTAGGATAGAGAGAGATAAAAGGGAAAGAACGGAGAACAAAGAGAACGAGTGGTACATCCTAAAATATACCATAAGGGGTTTTAATACTGTACGAGTGGAAGGGACTCGGGGAGCGCTAAATGTTCGTGGGTTAGGGGCGCAAATTACTTGTCTTGCCTTGGGTCTGACAACCCAAACTACGAAAATAATTTTACTGTTAGGGGTCCCCACAACTTGGGCAATTTTATCAAGGGGTCACAACACTAGATGGGTTGAAACCACTGCCTTAGGGTGATATGAGGTGTTTATAAGTGATGTCATTTTAGTGTATATTGAGAGTTTTTAAATGTCATTCACTCTTTGTTTATATTGAGACAGCACACTTTTACTTTTTCTTCTATTCACTTATATCCTGGTATTCAAGGATTTAGGAAGCAGCAGTTTTAGCAATTGGTCAAGCGCAGCCCAGGGAATGTGGGTTGACATGAAATGTGTGGGGCAGAGCAGTGCACACTAGTCAATGCATACGCCGCTGTCAGGCGGCGATGCCGTTTCTGTGCTCTGATTTGTGATTTGTTTGTGAGTACTGCATTTTTTTTTTAAATGCCACTGTTTGGATGATATTGGGCCATGGTCTGTGGTTGGTTTCTTTCTAAATGATGCAAGCAGTCCCTCTGTGATGACATATTGGAGCCAGGAGGCGTACCAGGCGCCATCCAGCGGAGGTTCAGACTGCTGTAGTGAAGATCCCTGGGTGATCTATTAGCCTCTTATGCTTTGGTAATTAGCCCTTTGGTGAGCGATTTGCACTGGTGGAGGTGGTGACACATAAAGAGGTGCTGGCTGATATAAAATAAGAGATCACCGTGTCAGTCTGCTTTACACTTTATGAATTTTGATGGACTTTATAGATTTCTGGAATGATATGCACTTAAACACTTTATGACTTATGTTATGTCAATGAGTTTTTAGCACGTATAAAATTGGTGATATTAATTGCACATGGGTACTATTCAATATTTATGAATTAAGTATTTATTACACATTAGCACTTCACATGATTATTTAAAGAGACAGCGCACCTGTTTTGGTTTATATAAGAAATGGGTTATACTTATTTGCTCTATGCAATAGTATTGTATAGAGCGATCCCTTATCTCTTCTTCTGAAGGCCCCCAATGTCTCTCTCAGCTCCTCCTCTTCTCTTAGAGCCCCCCTAGCAAGACAGCTGCTGGGAAAGCACTTGTTTGGGTATGCTCCAGACCCTACAGCTCCATAAGTGCTCAAAGACTCCTGTGAATGCAGAAAGAGAGGAGGAGCTCTGCTGCAGACAGGACAGCAGCACTGGATTGAGAGAGGACTCAGGTAAGTGCTTACCATGGCTGGGAAAATAAAGAAAAGAATTGGATGGTTTTTTGAAGGTAAAAAAAAAAAAAAATGCTTTTGTCTTTAGAACCACTTTAAGACTACAGACCCCCCCCCCCAATGTTATGAAGAGAGTGGGAGGTTTTCTGTAGTCCTAACATGCTTCCTGTTCTAGGGTGACAATTCTGCTGCTGCTTTGGTACAGTACAGTGAGTAATCAATGTCACCCAAGGACAACAAGTGGTGTAAGAGCTTGTCCACACCAGGTATATTGGGGCTACACTGATAGCTATTTCTAGCGCAGTCCTGTCACATAGTCAAGGCAAACCCCCTTGTGTCGATAATGGTGTTGTGGTGTGCACTAAATAAAAGTACTGCATGCAGACGTTTTTTTGTAGGGCAGCAGGTTAAGATGTGAGGCACTGCAACAGTGATGAATAGAACTATATTGGAAAAAAAAAAGTAAACTGATGTGGCGGGATTAGAATATTAGCACTGCGTCTCCCAGCGCATGAGCCATAATACTGGCAGGATCACAAGGTTAAAAATAAATGAAAATAATTTGTAAGGCCTTGTTTACACTTGCTTCAACATGCTGCATTTGATCTGAATTTTTGATACTCTGTCATTGAAAGCAGCTATAACTAAATAAAATGATTACCTTACAGTCCTGTGCACACTGATGAGTTTGCCCTCTTGTCACTTTCTTGGTGCTCACTGCGTCTCCAAAGCCTCCATAGATGTGTATCAGAGTGCTCCTTAACAGCACCTGCAGCGATAAAGGGGAGCTTCAGAGTTAGCTTCACTTTATATTTCATGTATTGGAAAAAATAGAAAACTAGCACACACAGGGCATTTGCCAAGCTTCAGGATAAGTTCACTTTTGTAAAAAAAAATAATAAATGCACATCTTTTTGCAGGTAAAAGTGCATTTATTTTTTTAAATGTGATTTACTCGGCAGACTGCCCCTTTAACATTGCAGCAATCCCCCTCTAGGATGCATTAAGGTGAAAAAACACAAAGGTTTACAATCCCTTTAAGGTAGCAGAGGGGAGGGGGAGTGCTGTGATGTTATAGAAGGGGCAGCAGTGTAATATCGATTGGGTCTGTTATGGGGGAGTCTGTGATGGGGGGATTCTGTGATGGGGGGATCTGTTATTGGGAGAGTCTGTTATGGGGAGATCTGTGATGGGGGGTCTGGGATGGGGGGAGTCTGTTATTGGTGGCGATCTGTGATGGGGGGGGGAGTCTGTTATGGGGGGAGTCTGTCATGGGGACTCTTTTATGGGGGGCTCTGTGATGGGGGATCTGTTATAGGGGAAGTCTGTTATGGGGAGGTCTGTGATTGGGGGGGGGAGTCTGTAATGGGGGGGAATGTGTTATGGGGGGCTCTGGTATGGGGGAGTCTGTGAGGGGGGATCTGTTATGGGGGGGTCTTTTATGGGGGGCTTTGTGATGGAGAGGAGTTTGTGTTTATAATCACACACTTAGGTTGGACTTGATGGACTTGTGTCTTTTTTCAACCTCACATACTATGTAACTATGTATGTGTTGGGGGGGGGGCTTTGAGATGGGGTGGGGGGATTTGTGATGGGGGCCCTGTGATGGAGGGGGGATCTGTTATGGGGGGGGCTTTGTGATGAGGGGGGGGGCTGATATGGGGGCTTTTTGATGGGGAAATCTGTGATGGAGAGGAGTCTGGAATGGGGAGGGGAGGGGGTTCTGTGATGGGGGGATCTGTGATGGGGAGGGGTTCTGTGATGTGGGGAGTCTGAGAAATACTGATACCATTACGTTGAGTAAAATTGTTCTTTTAAATATCGTTTTGTGTTTTCCTGTTATTTTGTACTAGAAATAAGATGTGTGCATAGGAATTCGTTCATGTTTTTTTAAACTATAGTCCAGCCCCCAACAGTCTGAGGGACTGTGAACTGCCCCCCTGTTTAAAAAGTTTAAGGACCCCTGACCTAGAGCGCTCAACAGAGCCTTCTTCTTTGAGAACTACAAGCTGTAGTTCTCCCATTCACAGAACTTTGTGAATGAATGACATGGACAGGCGTCACTAGTGTCAATAGGGTCAGCGTAACAGGGAGCAGCTGTAGAAGTGAAAACTTGTTCCACCCCAATGTGGCACTCTTCTATATAAGTGCTAGGATTAGTTAGATTTAGTGCTGGCTCACTGTGTTCAGTGAAGCTGGATGTGTTTTTCTTAGGTACGTTTAGCTTGGCTCTCTGTAATCAGTGTGGCTGCATTGGTTTTGTTAGGCAAATCTAACTGTGCACACTGTATCCAGTGAAGCTGAATAATTAGGTCAACTCAGTGTTCTCAGCTGCTGCTAGTCTGATTGCTCCCTCTGCTTTTTAGTGTGGAGCTATGCAGATGGCAGTATGAATATTTATACAGCCCTGGGCAGTCCCAGGGGCAGGGCCCTGAAGGTTGCTGGGAGTCTGTATAAATTCTCTCGGACACTGAGCTTCTGGGTCTTTTCCTGCAAAGGATCAGTCCAGCCCTCCAGGGCAATGCTGTCATGTGCTTGCTGTTCATGAGGCCTCAGGTGGGCGACCTGAGGGTCTGGATGCTGAAGCTACAGAGAGCTAACTGAGGGGCAGTCTGCTAAAGATCTAGTTTGGTATCACTGGAGAAAAGTGTCGCTTGGAAGTTGGAAGGAGGCAACCAACTGTCCCTGGACATTTTGTGAGTACAGACTGCTGTGAGAGATCTTAGAGACTTTTGGGCTGCTGGTGTTCCGAAGAGCTTAGTCTATCTGGATCCTTGTGAAGGGACTCTGCTCTTATGGCTCTAAAGAAAGTAGTTTGCATTTCATTGTTTCCACCACAAAGCCAAGTCCACGGTTTGCTGTAAGCAAGGACTTCTGTTTCAGCTTTTAAGAAAGGAGTTTATTGCCCTCAAATCTGTGCAAAGTTCTGTTTTTGGAGTACCCCAATCAATTCCCTCAACCCTATCTAAGTTCTCCAAAAAACAACACCCCTAGACTGGTTATTGAAGAAAAGTGTGGCTGAGATCCTGTGCGTGGCTGTGGGGCAATTCACTAGGGAAGAACCTGGGCAACATTTCAGCAGCTCTTTCAGGAGTGAGTGCTACACTAAAAATGGGTCTAACATGTTCACAAAGGTAAACTTATAGCTTCAAAAAAGTATAGCACTGCCCCATAGGCGTTGCTATGTAGACTTCCCTGGGTCTCCCTCTTACTATCTTGCAGTCAGTTACTAGGGGTTTTCACACGACCACCCATACTCTCATCCGCTCGTTATCCAATAATCAATACAGGGTTTTTTTTTTTTTATTTATTGTTGGAACCTGGATGGGAGAAGGGAATAGTGGGATACACCAACTGGAACTAATTACAGATGAGGACAACTCCCACTTGGCATACTGCACTTGTATGGGAGAACTAAGTCCTTTACTTACTCTGGCAGCAGACTTGATGAAACTGTTTTATCTTCAGGACACTCACTAGCATCCCCTTTGGCTGACACCCGTCCACTGATTCTACTAGCTGAAGGGATGGCCCTCACAGGACAGGCCCCATGACGCAAATCCATACTCACAGTAGGTAGAAACGGATCCTCCCTGGTGTGTCTCCCTTCCAGTCTGCTCTGCAGGACATCTGGGTTGCAGCTTTACTCATATTCAGGCCCTCAGGTCAACCACCTGAGGCCACATGGCAGCTTGCGCAGAGGAAGGGCGGCCACTCTCCAGCCGAAGGCCCCAAGCACATGTGCCCTTGGCATATATACAGTCACCCAGCATGCACTGAGGCACTTTCCTCTGCCAATGGCCAGGGCTGTAACTATGCCTATGCTCTCATTTGTCAGGTTTCCTCCCACTGTCCAATATGTCCCATCCTATTGGACCAGTGTGAAACATTCAGACAACATGACTAGCACCTGAGCACCATGAGCAGTCCCTACTCCCAGGTAGGCAGAGAGCATCTAAATATACCTGGCAGCCTTCCTGGTAAGCAGAAAGACCCAAAAACGATACTCTCTTATAGCACCTACCTAGTAGGGTGCTACATCAGCATTAAAAATTCATGTTAAAGCAGTAGGTGCTTTAACCGCTTGCCACCTGCCCACTGTCATATGACGGTGGGGCGTTGCGGCTCTCGTTCTGGGCGGGCATATGAAGTCCGTCAACTTAAAAAGGGAATGTGCGTGATCGTGTGCGTGCAGCTCTGTACTGTCGGTGGCGGCGTGTCACTGAGACACCGCTCATCACTAACGGGGGTGAACAGCCATGGGCATGGCTGTTTACCACGTGATTGGTCGTGATCAAGTCATGGCTGATCACAGATGGTACTACCCCCTTTTACACAGCGCATGCGCACATGCACGTCGGTGGCGGCGTGTTCACGGGAACACTGCTTATCACCGACGCTGATAAACAGCCATTGGTTGGTGGCTGTTTACCACGTGATTGGCTGTGATCCATTCACAGCCAATTACTAAATGTAAACACAGACCAGTAACTAGCTGTTACCGGCTCTTCCCTCCTCACACACTGTTTCCAGTGTGAGGAGAGAAGAACCAGGAGCAGTGAGTTATAGATCTGTGTTTTGTAGTGTCTGCACCAAGCACAACACTTGTCACATCACCCCCCCCACTCTTGTCACCTGTCACCCAACAGCCACCACAGTCACCCTATAAAGTGCACCTGTCACATAAGGGACTGCCATCAGTGACCTTGACCTGCCACCCATCACTCGTCACCCATCAGTGACTGTCACCCGTCGATGACCATCACCCGTCACCTGTCAGTGACCATCACCCGTCAGTGATCATCACTTGTCACCCGTCAGTGACCATCACCCTTCACCCGTCAGTGACCATCACTCGTCAGTGACCATCACATGTCAGTGACCATCACCCGTCATGATTCGGATGAAGAATGGGTCCCTCCTAAAAGGGCATGGCGTCCTGGAAACCAGGCAGCCGCCAGCAACCAGGATTATATTCCCAGGCCCAGTAACAGTGCTGCCGCCAGCAATATGCCCCAAGAACAAATTCCACGGCCCAGTACCAGCGCTGCTGCCAGCGATAGGCCCTGGGAACAAATGCCCAGCACCACTGCTGCCGCCAGTGATAGGCCCCGGGAACAAATGCCCAGGCCCAGTACCAGTGCTGCCACATCACGCCCAAGTACCAGCACAGGAGATTCAAATACCCCAACTACTGGAGTGTCATGTCTACCAACAGCCAGGGCCACTACATACATGCCAGATGGTCTTGCCAACCCAACATGGCTGCCTTCCGACTCGGGATCACCAATTATTCCCCCTTTCACAGCACAGCCAGGTGTACAGGCCAATACCCAAAATTTCACAGAGATTGCTTTTATCTGTTTTTGCCCGACACTTTGCTGCAATTCATTGTGGACCAGACCAATTTTTATGCCCAGCAGTATTTTGCCAACAACCCCCAATCATCATATGCCGTCCGCTTGAGTGGAGAGATCTGAATTTGGAGGAGTTTAAATTTTTTATGGGTCTCACCAATAACATGGGGCTTACAAAAAAGATGAAGGACATGCCTACTGGTCCACCAACCCAATCCACCACATGCCCATTTATTCTGCCGTAATGTCCAGGTCCCGATACGAGATGATTATGCAATTCCTTAATTTCAGTGACAACACCCAGTGCCCTCCCCGCAATCCAAATTACGATAAATTATATAAAATTCGCCCACTCATAAATTTCTTTTCCCAACGATTTGCAGAACTCTATGTCCCCGATCAGCATATATGTGTAGATGAGTCCCTGGTACCCCTTTCAGGCCGGCTAGGAATAAAACAATACATTCCTAGCAAAAGGGCCAAATATGGATTCAAATTTTACAAGCTTTGTGAGAGAGTCACGGAATATCTGTATGCATTCCGCATATACGAAGGAAGAGATTCCCAGCTCCAGTCCCGAGTTCCCGGCCTACATGGGCACAACTGGAAAAATTGTATGGGACCTGGCATACCCACTTCTGCACAAACAATATCACATTATTATTATTATACAGGATTTATATAGCGCCGACAGTTTACGCAGCGCTTTACAACATTAGGGCAGACAGTTCAATTACAATACAATTCAATACAGGGGGGGGGAATCAGTGAGCCCTGCTCATTAGAGCTTACAATCTAGGAGGGAGGGTCAAGTTATACAAAAGGGTAATAGCTGTGGGGGATGAGCTAATAGAGAAAATAGTGCAGTTGTTAGATGCAGGCAGGATAGGCTTCTCTGAAGAGGAAAGTTTTCAGGGATCGCCTAAAAGTGTATAAATTTGGAGACAGTCTGACAGATTGGGGTAGAGAATTCCAGAGGATGGGCGAGGCTCGGGAGAAGTCCTGGAGGCGGATATGGGAGGAGGTGATGAGGGAGCTAGAGAGCAGGAGGTCTTGGGAGGAACAAAGAGGACGATTAGGTTGGTATTTTGAGACTAGGCTAGTGATGTAGCTGAGAGCAGAGTTGTGGATGGCCTTGTAACTTATTGTTAGTATTTTGAATTTAATTAGTTGGGCAAGTGGCAGCCAATGGAGGGATTGGCAGAGAGGGGTAGCAGACACTGTGCGGTTTGTAAGGTGGATGAGTCTGGCAGCAGCATTCATGATGGACTGAAGGGGGTATAGTCTATTTAAAGCTAAGCCAGTGAGGGGGAAGTTGTAGTAGTCAAGGTGAGAGATAACCAGGGAGTGAATCAGGAGCTTTGTGGTTTCATTGGTTAGAAAGGGACGTAGTTTAGAGATGTTGCGGAGGTTGAGGCGGCAAGCTTTGGAAAATGATTGGATGTGGGGCCGAAAGGAGAGTTCAGAGTCCAGGATTACACCTAGTACGCTGACATGTGGGGATGGGTGGATGGTTGTGCCATTGCTCTTGACAGATAAGTCAGGGAAAGAGGCACGTGGGGAGGAAATATTATAAGTTCGGTTTTGGACAAGTTGAGTTTGAGGAAGTGGTGTGACATCCATACAGATATGTCTGTTAGTAAGTTAGTGATGCGTGAGAAGACTGATGGAGTGAGTTGAGGGGTGGAGAGATAGATTTGTGTGTCGTCCGCGTAGAAATGATATTGAAAGCCGCGAGAGGCTATCAGCTGACCCAGGGAAGAGGTGTAGATTGAAAATAAAAGAGGTCCAAGAACAGAACCTTGGGAGACCCTGACGGAAAAGGGAAGAGTAGTGGAGAAAGTAGAATTGTAAGTGACACTGAAGATGCATTGGGATAGGTAGGATGAGAGCCACTGAAGAGCACAGTCATGGAGAGTGACTGGGAGTAAAGTTTTTTGAGGAGGAGGGGTGGTCAACAGTGTCAAAGGCAGCTAAAAGGTCCAGAAGTAGGAGTACAGAATAGTGCCTGTTGGTTTTTGCAGTTAGTACGTCATTTGTGAGTTTTAAAAGAGCAGTTTCTGTGGAGTGTTGAGGGCGAAATCTGGATTGAAGAGGATCAAGAAGGTTATTCTTAATGAGATGGTCACTCAGTTGGTTGTAAACCAGGCGTTCAAGGAGTTTAGAGGAAATGGGGAGCAAGGAGATAGGGCGTAGGTTGGTAAGATTTGTAGGGTCCAAGGACGACTTTTTAAGTATGGAGGTGACCAGTGCATGTGTTAGAACATTGGGGAAAATGCCAGAGGTGAGGGAGAGATTGAAGATTTGTTAGAGAGTGTAGGATAGAGTCAGAGGGCGACCGTAGTGTTTGAGAGGGAATAGGGTCCAGGGGGCAGGTGGTTAGGTGGGCATTAGAAAGGAGTTTAGCAACTTTGTCTGTAGTAGCAGATTGTCAATTGTACCTGTTGATATGGGGTCTTAACTGGGGGAGATACCTGTAGAGTGGAGATTTCATCACAGATTGTATCAATATTGTTTTTGAAGTGATTAGCAATCTCCTGGGCAGTGAGTTGAAGGTAGAGAAAAGTTTATGGGGACTGGATGAGAAGGTGTTAATAAGAGTTGTAAAATAGGTCTGCTTGGCAGTGTGGAGGAAAGAATAGTATTTTTGGAGGCCTGATTTGTATTGGTCGAAGTCTTTGAGTGACTTGTTCTTGTGCCACAGACATTCAAGAGCGTGACTACGTTTTTTGAGAATATTAGTGTCATCTGTTTGCCAGGGTTGTAGGGGTCGAGGCCTGATTCTGCGTGTAGTGAGGGGAGCAAGCTTGTCCAGGGTGGAGGACAGGGATTTATTGTAGATGGAAGTGGCTTGGTTGGGGCAGGACAGGGGAGAGATTTTGTCATAGAGGTGGTCAATAGCGGAATAGAGGAGAGAAGAGTTGAAGTTGCGAAAGTTTCTACGGGTGATGGTTAGGTGATTGGAGGGAAAGGTGGTGGAACACAGGGAGAGAGAGAAATGAATAAGGTGATGGTTGGAGAGAGGAAAAGGATTGTTTGAGAAGTTGCATGGAGTGCAAAGGTTGGAGAATACAAGGTCAAGGGTGTTGCCATCAGAGTGAGTAGAAGCCTGTACCCATTGCTTCAGGTCAAATGAAGAGGTTAGACTAATGCCGCGTACACACGGTCGGACTTTTCGTCTACAAAAGTCAGACAGCCTGTCCGACAGACTTCCGGCAGACTTTCGGCGGACTTGCGGCGGACTTGCGGCATACTTTCTAACGAACGGACTTGCCTACACACGACCACACAAAAGTCCGATGGATTCGTACGTGATGACGTACACCGGACTAAAATAAGGAAGTTCATAGCCAGTAGCCAATAGGTGCCCTAGCGTGGCTTTTTGTCCGTCGGACTAGCACACAGACGAGCGGATTTCGGGGTCCGTCGTAGTTACGAAGTAAAGTTTTGAAGCATGTTTCAAATCTAAAGTACGTCGGATTTGAGGCTAAAAAAGTACGTTGAAAGTCCGGAGAAGCCCACACACGATCGGATTACCAGCCAGCTTTAGTCCGTCAGCGTCCGTTGGACTTTTGTAGACGAAAAGTCCGACCGTGTGTACGCGGCATAAGAAGTTTAGAAGTAGCAGGAGTGTTTGTATTTGCAGGGATGTTGAAATCACCAAGAAGGATTGTGGGAATTTCCGAAGAGGGAAAGTAGGGTAGCCAGGCAGAGAACTCATCAAGGAAAGTCGATAATGGTCCAGGGAGCCGGTAGATCACAGCAATTCTTAGGGAAGTAGAAGAGAATAATCGTATACAGTGAGCTTCAAATGATGAGAGGGAGGGGAGTGAATAACCTGGAACGTGCTTTGGGGGAATAAGAGGAATCCCACTCCACCTCCCTTGTGTCCATTAGGCCTAGGGGAGTGAGTTCAGTGAAGGCCACCCTGGGAGAGGGAAACAGGAGAAGGGGTGTCAGATTCGTGGAGCCAGGTTTCGGTGAAAGCAAGTAGATTAAAGGAATTAGTGACAAAGAGGTCATGAACAGTGGTGACTAACGGAGACTAAATTGCGTAGATTGCCAGAGGGTATAGGGTGATGGTGATGGGTGTATCCACATATACCTTGATAACTTCTACACCAGCCTGCCCCTTTTCAAACACTTATACATCTCAAAAACCCTGGCCTGCGGAACCTCCAGAAACAATAGGAAGAGCTTTCCACAATCTCTAGTGAACAAAAAGCTTTGAAGGGGGAAAAGAGCAACATTGAGATGCAACAAAGTGCTGGCCTTGAGGTGGAAGGATAACAGGAACGTGCACATGTTGTCCACCATCCATGATGATACTACAATTAAGGTTCAAAGAAGACGAGGTCCCTTTAAAAAACTAACATGTGTGCAAGATTATAATCTCTACATGGGGGGGTGGGGGGGTGGATTTCAATGATCAAATGATTCAGCCCTACTTGTCACTAAGGAGGTCCCGTTTCTGGTACAAGAAGGTAGCAATTTATCTCATCCATTTGGCCATTTATAATTCTTACATAGTCTACACCAAATCCAGGGAAAGCCCCGCCCCCTTCCTAAAATTCATCAAAGAAGTTGTCACGTCCCTCATCTATTAACAAAGACCCCCCAGAAGACCCTCACTCTGATGCTGTTGACTTCATGAGCGCCACTTCCCGTACAACATTACACCCTCTGAAGCAGGCCGAAGACGGCAAAAAAATGTTTTTCACTATGCCTCTGCCTACTGTTTGGACTACTTCCACGTGAACTGACCCTGGCCTGTTTTATCAACTACGCTTCTGCCCACCGCTTAGACTGCTTGCACGTGAACTGACCCTGGCCTGTTTTATGGACTATGCTTTTGCCCATGGCTTGGACTGATCTGTTGCACTGCTCCTGTAGTACACAGGGGTCTGACATATGTGATGGGCTCCAGAATTGTTTTTCTGGATGGAGAAAACATTTTTTTTTTTTTTTTTCCGGGTTTCATAATTTCCAGATTAGGGTCTGGAGTCCGGAGACTTCATAGAGATTTGAGTGGGCAAAGCCTCTACCCCTGTCCACAGGTCTTACCTGATTGTGGCCCTCAGCCTGCTGCTGACTTACTGCCATCATGCCTCTGCCTGCCGCATGAACTGACCACACCTCTGCCTGCTACCTGGACTATGCAAATAATTAGCTGTAGCAAGAGGCAGTATGTTTATGAAGGGCTGGAGTGGTACAATAATGAGTGTCTGCAGGTAACAGTTTACCAGGACCTATTATGGCTGTGCTGTCTGTCTCTGCCTGGACAATTTTTATGGACAAATGCTTTGGCTGTGCTGACAATATCCTTTTGCTGACTATAGACAATATTCCTCCCGGCTGCCTGAATAATTACCATTGCTGTCCCTAAGCATATCCCTGCCTGCTGCCTGGACCTGTCTCCTCTGTGGACACTGCTAAAAGCACAGGGTAATACTTTTTTTTTTTTACCCTTTCCACAATATAATTTTTTGGGGATTGTAATTCTTGGTATGCACATGCTATGTGTTAGAAATATGAAGGGCCTTCAAAAATGATAGACTGCCAGGAAATTTTATATGTAATTTATGCACCTAGAACGCCAGACGGTGCTACTTTAATGTTGGACCTCTGTATGTGGCCAGGCTGTGTAAAAGTCTCACACATGTGGTATCGCTAAACTCAGAGGAGTAGCAGAATGTATTTTGGGCTGTTATTTTTGCTATATATTTGCTATATGTTGGAAATATCTTATAAATGGACAACTCTGTGTAAAAAAACGAGTTTTCATTTTTTTTCCACATATTTCAAAAACTTCTGGAAAAAAATGAAATGTTAAAAAGACTCATTATGCCTCATAGATTATACATTGGGGTGTTTGCTTTCCAAAATTGGGTCATTTTGTGGGCGTTTCCATTGTCCTGGTGCTCCAGGGCCTTCAAAATTATAATTGGTAGTTGAAAAATGAGATGTATAATTTATGCTCGTAGAACGCCTGAAGAAGCTACTGAAATGTTGGGCCTTTTTGTAGCCAGGCTGTGTAAAAGTCTCACACATGTGGTATCGCCATACTCTGGAGGAGTAACAGAATGTATTTTTGGGTGTCATTTTTGCTATGTATTTGCTATGTGTTGGAAATATCTTATAAATGGACAACTTTGTGGTAAAAAAAAAGCGTTTTAATTTTTTTCCACATTTTCCAAAAACTTCTGGAAAAAAATGACCCGTTCAAAAGACTCATTACACCTCATAGATTATACGTTGGGGTGTTTACTTTCCAAAATGGGGTCATTTTGTGGGCAAATGCATTGTCCTGTTGCTCCAGGGCCTTTAAAAGTGTAATAGGTGGTTGAGGTATGAGATGTGTAATTTATGCTCGTAGAACGCCTATAGGTGCTACTTCAATGTTGGGCCTTTGTATGTGGCCAGGCTGTGTAAAAGTTTCACACATGTGCTATCGCCATACTCAGGAGGAGCAGCAGAATGTATTTTGGGGTGTAATTTGTTGAATGCATATGCTCTGTGAGAGAAATAACCTGTCAATATGACAATTTTGTAAAAAAAAAAAAAAAAAAAAAAAATCTTAAATTTGCAAAGAATTGTGGGAAAAATGTGCAACTTCAAAAAACTTACCATGCTACTTACTTAATACCTTGGAATGTCTACTTACCAAAGATAGGTCATTTGGAGGGTATTTGTACTTTCCTTACTTGTTAGTGCCGATTCACACAGGGGCAACACGACTTCAGCACGACTTTGCAAGGCAACTTCAACACGACTTCAACGCGACTTTGGGTGACTTACAACACGACTTCAAGTTGCCTCCAGGACAGGCGACTTTGCCTGTGGCCAATCAGAGCTAATCAGCTCTTGTGACGTATGGTACCTGCCCACGAGAATGTGTTTCCAGCGTGATCCCATTGCGCTGGTTCTCTGCGACAGGGTACTGTACATCTGACGCTTGCTGCGATAGGAAAAACACATTTTCCTATTGCAGCGAGCGCGAGAGGGAATTCCCCTCCAGGAACATACCAGGCTCTTAAGTCTGCTATGGATGTTAAGGGGAACCCCTTACGCCGAAAGAACAGTGTGTGGGTCCCCCCCAAAATCCTTACCAGATCCTTATCCGAGCATGCAGCCCGGCCGGTCAGGAAAGGGGGTGGGGACGAGCAAGCACTCCCCCTCCTAAACCGTACCGGGCCGCATGCCCTCAACATAGGGCGTGGGTGCTTTGGGAAAGGGGAGTGCCCTGCGGCCCCCCACCCCAAAGCACCTTGTCCCCATGTTGATGAGGACAAGGGCCACTTCCCGACAACCCTGGCCGTTGGTTGTCGGGGTCTGGGGGCGGGGGGCTTATCGGAATATGGGAGCCCCCTTTAATAAGGGGGCCTACGGATCCCAGCCCTCCACCCTATGTGAATGAGTACGGGGTACATCGTACCCCTACCCATTCACCTGGGGGGAAAAAGTGTCAATAAAAAAACACTACACAGGTTTTTAAAGTAATTTATTAGGCAGCCCCGGGGGTCTTCTTCCGACTTAAGGGGGTCTTCTTCCGACTTCGGAGCTGCCTAATAAATTACTTTAAAAACCTATGTAGTGTTTTTTTATTGACACTTTTTCCCCCAGGTGAATGGGTAGGGGTATGATGTACCCTATACTCATTCACATAAGGTGGGGGCTCCCGGATTCCAATAAGCCCCCTGCCCGCAGACCCTCACAACCAACAGCCAGGGTTGTCGGGAAGAGGCCCTTGTCCTCATCAACATGGAGACAAGGTGCTTTGGGGTGGGGGGGCCGCAGGGTGCCCCCCTTCCCCAAAGCACCCACCCCCCCATGTTGAGGGCATGCAGCCAGGTACGGGTAAGGAGGGGGGGTGCTCGCTCGTCCCCACCCCCTTTCCTGACCGGCTGGGCTGCGTGCTCGGATAAGGGTCCGGTGTGGATTTTGGGGGGGACCCCACGCCATTTTTTCGGCATAGGGGGTTCCCCTTAAAATCCATACCAGACCTAAGGGCCTGGTATGTCCCTGGAGGGGGAACCCATGCCGTTTTTTTATTTAAAATTTGGTGTGGAGTTCCCCCTCATAATCTTCTTTTTCCTGTTAAGTCGCTTCACTATAGATGAGGATCCAACTTGGAGGCGACTTCATTGAATTCTATGGGTACAGATCACCTAGAAGTCGCCTTGAAGTAGTACAGGAACCTTTTCTGAAGTCAGAGTGACTTCAGTAGTCTACATTAAGACGGCTCTCATTGACTATAATGCAATTCCCAATGTCAAGCGACTTGGGGCGACTTGAGGGCTGACAAGTCAGATCCCAAGTCGTTGTAGTGTGAACCGACCCTAAGAGCCCATTCACACAGGGACGACTTGTCAGGCGACCTAGTCGCCTGACAAGTCGCCTCCCGTTCTGTACAATGGAACCGTTCTAATCTTTTTCCAAGTCGCTCCGACTTAGAAAAAGGTTCCTGTACGACTTTGGGGGTGACTTGGGGCGACTTGCATAGACTTCTATACAGAAGTCGTTTTGCAAGTCGCAGCGGAAGTCGTTTGCAGGTCGCCTCGCTGAGGCGACCTGCAAGTCGTGTTGCCCCTGTGTGAATGGGCTCTGAGTGTCTCAAGAAATTAGATAGGCCTTCAGTACATCAGGTGTGATCAATTATCAGAGATTTGCACCATGGCTTGTAGACTCTATAACTTTCACAGACCAAATAATATACACTAATTTGGGTTATTTTTACCAAAGATATGTATGTAGCAGTATAAAATTTGGCCAAAATTTATGAAAAAAAAATTACTAAATTGCAAAATTTTATGACAGAAACAAAGAAAAAGGCATTTTTCAGAAAAATTTTGGTCTTTTTTAATGTATAGCACAAAAAAAAAAAACACCAGTGATTAAATATTACCAAAAGAAAGCTCTATTTGTGTGAAAAAAAGGACGCAAATTTCATATGGGTACAGTGTTGCATGACTGAGTAATTGTCATTCAAAGTGTCGGAGCACTGAAAGCTGAAAATTGGTCTGGGCAGGAAGGGGGTATAAGTGCCCTGTATTGAAGTGGTTAATGTGTGTTACTAATCAAGGAAAATCTAAATGATCCCCAAGAAGACAAGAAAACTGAAAGCAGTCATCACATGAATAGACAAGCTGCAATATTTTACAGTAGTTGCAACATTTTTGCTCTTGAAATACATGCTTTTAATAAATCTTGCAGAGAGTTCAAGTTTGGACACTGGAACTACTCATGGACATCATTAGTGTTAATCATTCATTAAGTAAAGTATTATGTATGTTTGCACATGCTTTGTTGTTGCCCATGACTGAAGCTGTCAAGTCCTATGAAAAATAAATCTTATTGGCTCCTGTACTAAAATAATATTTATCAACATCAAACTCCTGCAGCTACCAGTCATTTTACGCTGAGTGTCTTTGGTCATTTTTACAGACTTTGTACAGGTATTTTTGAGCATTTTTGTAGTCATTTTTGTTTAAGAGTTTTGTTTTTTTCTTATTATTTTAAGCTATTGCAAAGATATTTAAAAGGGAAAGAAATACGAAATAAGCACGTTTTGATAATGTTCTCATCGAAGTCTATTGGGGTCAAAATCACTTGAAGTTTGTAGCTCAGGGGAAGCACTTGTACTTTTCAAGCTCTAGGTGACATACAATATGCTTCAAAATGGTCAGGTGTGATGCAGCCTAAATGCACTGTGCACAGAAAATACCTTGTTACATAATGGAACCATTCCCAGTTATGTGTTTTAGTAGTGATCTTCAGAAAGTGGCCTTGGAGTCACATGTGCCTTGCAGGGATTTTTTACAATCATGCCTGCAAGCTTACACCAGTGACTTTTCATAATGTATGCTCAGACTTTTTTGAATCATATTTGTATGATTCCCCCAAAAAGATAGCAAGCACTAGCTCCACTCTGTAGATGTTTTAACAGTACTGTCAATAAAACTTGCAGAGCTCTTACTGGGTGGTTACAGCAGGTGGGATTATAATGGGAAAGTTATACCTTGATCATTTAACTATTTTGTACAATAAATGGTCTTAGAGGTGACATCTCCCGCCCTTTTCTACCTGTTTTTATTTTTAATTTTTTTAGCGATTTGTACCATTACTTTCCAATATGGGATTCAACTTTATAGTAAGGCAGTAATGGTGTAAAGACTGAGAGTTTCTATCAAACTCTCTTTAACCACTTCCCGCCCAAGGTAAGTCAGGGAAATCCATTGACTTTGCGGGGGTATATCTGAATGATGCCTACAGACATCATTCAGATATCATCTTTTAGTGCCGGTGATTCCCTACACCATAAGAACGATCATAAGGGCTGTTCCACCGATTGATCATTCTTACGGGCGGCGAGAGGGGACACCCCCCTCCCGCTGCCCTCCGGTGCTTCTACCAACTCACCGCATCCATCGGTGAGTCGGAGACAGGATCCACCGAGCCTGGATGGTGATCATAGAGATTTCCGGCGGAGCAGATGGTCGCCGGGGTCTCTATGATTGTTTGGAGGCCGGGCATGATGTTATGACGTCACGCCCAGCCTCTGCATTCAAACGAATGGTGCCGACTCGGCTGGGAAGCCGTGATCGTTAATTTTTTTTTTATTTCAGGCTTCCCAGCCTACAAGTGAGATGTGGGGTCTTATTGACGTAAGTCCCGCCCACATATGAAAGCGGTGTTCAAACCACACATGTGAGGTATTGCTGCGAACATTAGAGCAAGGGCAATAATTCTAGACCTAGGCCTCCTCTGTAACTCAAAACATGTAACCAGTAAAAAATAAGAGGATGCGTTGAATGTGAGTCATATAGTATGAAATGTTTTAGGTGTAGATCATCTGGGAGGGAAGATATTTGGTGCCCAGACTAGAGTTTCTATCTGACCTAGGGGCAATATTATAAGAGACCAGGTGAGTGTCTTAAAGTGATATTAAACCCAAAAGCAAACATTTATTATATTGCAGCTTGCCATTTCCTATATGTGATTGCTGCATTTATCTTCATTTTTAGGCTTGCCTTCTTCTATTTTTCATTTGGTGATCCTGCCAGTTGTTTTTCAAAAGAACAAACTCTCCAGCAGAATGTATTAGCTACAGAGATGAGACAAACCATTTAACACTGGCAATAAATCAGCTTTAATTTATGTAAAATCTTTATCCCAAAAGGAAATAAATGGCAGGACCAGAAAATGTGAAGAAGAGAGCCAGGCTTCTCTCCACAATGCCAGCAAGTGTTGGAGCATTGGAGAACCATTTTATGAATCCTAACAGGCGTAAAATGCCAGCGGGTTAACAGTTTGAAACTGGATTCTTGGTATCTGGAGCTGATAGAAGTTTTGTAAGTAAACAGGAGAATTCTCTTCACCTGATTATCCGTAAGACTCAGCCCCAACTCTTGTTCCCATTTGGAAATGTATGGTAGCTGAAACGTGGGGGGTGGGGACACAAGCAGTAAGTAAGTGGTAAGTCTGAGAAACCGTGTGGCACAACAGAGAGTTATCCAAACACAGGTGGTAAGGCGACAACTTAAGGCTACAGCAGAGGGTAAAGATACAAGGAAATGAGCCAACTGAAGCTTTTATCAGAAAGATAGTTCCGCAGAGGTCGGATCTTCCATAATTCGCTATCTTGAAACCCAAACGTCCAGCCGAGATTAAATGTCAGGGCTTGAAAAAGACCACCAGTTTTCAAGACTTGAAATCTCGAGTCATGTAGGCCAGGGCTGAAGGCGGGGGTTCTCGACTATGGGGGTGAGTGGAGAAGGGACTGGAGTTAAAGAGGAAGTCTGGAACACTTTGGAACAGACAAGCCAGGTTTCGCCCACAGTAGAATGGGTTAGAACCGGGCTAGGCAGGTCTGTACAGCACCAGGGCAGGGTGTCCAGCAGTACCCCTGACAGGGCCTGTTCCACTTACACCCACTGCTTGAGAGAGCCGTGGTGGCACCAATCCAGCACTCTAGTGAAATGGCAAACCGCATGATAGAGATGGACATCCGGCAGAGCCATTTATCCCAGAAGTTTCGGCAATTACAGTATTGCCTGACTTAGTCGGGGGGGGGGGGCTTTTGTGCCCATAGAAAGTTAATAAGCACACGACTGAATGCGCGAAGGAAGGAGCGCGGAATGCAGATTGGAAAGGCCTGTAGGGGATAAAGCAGGTGTTGCATGACGTTCATTTTGACGATGCTACAGCGGCCCAACCAGCAGAACGAGCCAATCAGTAGTAAGATCCTTTTTGATTGAAGTCAAAAGTGGTGGGAAGTTTAGTCTTAGGAAGGGCAACGCTGGCATGGAAACATTAAGAGCCTCTGATTTTTGATAGTTGACATGGAAGAACGATAAGGCCTCGTAGGTTTTCAGTGCTGAGAGCAGATTTAGTAGAGAGACCAGAGGACTAGATAAGAAGGGTAGCAAGTCATCTGCAGCTGCAACCTTTGGAGACAGTGAGGAGTCAAGGTGAAGGCCAGTGATGTCCGGATTGTTTCTGACCTTACATGAGCCTGGGTTTACACTGACATCGCATGTAATTTACATCGCATTGCTGTGCAGATCACATGCAATGTCTGTGTAATGCAAATTCAGACTTACAGTTTGTATGGCTGAACTCGCATTGGATTTGCATGAAAAGGCTGCAGGAACTTTTTTTTCCCCGCACTGGAATCGGATCGCATGGGTGTTTACACCCATGCAATCTGATTCCTGTCTAAATTCACAGTTCGCACTGCGATCTGCGAACCGATCTGGGGGTGTCATCGCAGAGGGCAGTGTGAACTGCCTGCGAGGGAGATGCAATGCGGGAACCTGCACTGAAATCACGCTGGTTCCCACATCGCAATAGTGTGAACCGGGGCTAAAAGGGCTTTAGAGTCAGAATGAATATCAGGGGAAGAGGGGACACCCCTGCTGAGTCCCATTATTAATCCCAAAGGAAGAGGAAAGGTGACCATAAACCTTTACCTGGGTGGAAGGATAGGAACAAATAGCTTGGATCCAATGCATTATATACTGGCCAAGACCAACAGGTCTGAGGGTTTCCGTCAGAAAGTCCCAATTCACACTATGAAATGCCTTTTATGCATCAGTTGAAAGAATCAGTTGAAAGAATCAGCATAGAGAGCGTATATCAGCCAAAGCAAATTTCTCAGCAGAGAGAGGAGCCTCAAAGAAGGCAAAGTCAGTGCCTGAGGGGCAAGGAAGTAGCAAGTCTTGTAGATACGCTGTCACGTACCTTACTGTGGAGTCTGAAATGACGAGGGTGGCCTCTTGCACGGTTCCGGTCCTAACACCCCTGGAGGTTGAGACAGGGCTGCTAGGGCGACGGAAGGGTGCAGGTGCCTGTTGGCAGGATCAGGAACACCGGAGCCTAGAGATGCTGGTGGGATGTTGATCCTGGATAGGTTCAGGAAAGTCCAACAGGAGAACTTGCAAGGTCTGGAACAAGCAGGAGTCGGCAACGTGCTGGCAGGAAGGTACACAATCGATAGGCAGGTTCGTAGTCAGGGGCTAGCGGAGGTTGGCAATGGGCTGGCAGAGAGGTACAAGATCGGAAGACAGAGCCGAGGTCAGAAGTTCAAGCCGGGTTCAGTACAGGAAGCAGAAGTAAACAGAGTTGCAGGGATAATCCAAAAGAGAAGTCAGGAAGGCCAAGGTTTCAGGATCAAGGTTCAATCAAACAGCAATCAAGGATACAGGAACTAGCTGAGACAATCCAGCACTGATACTAGTATGCTGATCCTTAAAATAGGGCGCCCTGTGCTGTGATTCGTTGGCTTGCAGACATGCCCACGTCGACGTGCACTCGTTCATATGAGAGTACTAACGTGCGTGCCTGGTCTGGGGTTCACACATTCGTGCCGCACGTCTGACTGGCACACAGGAACGAGCGTTTGTAATGGTTCTCTGACATTGCCCCCTCCTTACGGGCAGCCTCCGGATGCCCCTCTGGATCCTTCTTTCTGGATGAGAGCGATGAAAAGCTTGTATAAGCCTTGGGGCATGAAGGTTTGCTTCCGGTTCCCAGGAGTTTTCTTCTGGGCCAAAACCTTTCCATTTAATTAAATATTGATTATGTCCTTGCCTTTTTCTGCAGTCCACAATGGTCTCGATCTCGAACTCCTCCTCTCCATCCACCATTATGGCCTCTGGGGGCACCATTTCGCGTCCTGGAAAGGGATTAACCACGTCAGTTTTCAACAAGGAAGTATGAAACACAGGATGTATCTTGAATGTGTCAGGAAGTTCAAGTTCATACGCCACTGAATTGATCTTTCTCTTGACTGGGAAAGGTCCCAGATATTTAGGTCCCAATTTCCTGGACAGGCAGGCCAGTTTCAGATTGACTGTTGAAAGCCACACACGGTCACCCACTTTCAAATCCAGTTCTCCTCTCCTCTTTCTGTCAAAGAATCTTTTATTAACCTCCTGTGTCCTGGCAATGGTCTCTCTCAGCACCTGGTTATTAGTAGCAAGGAAATTTAGTCTGTCCTGAACATCTGGTAACGGAGAGTCTGGAATTAGCGTTGGCAAGAAAGAGGGATGGAACCCATAATTAGAGAAGAAGGGAGATTGGTTGGTAGCTGTATGGGTAGAGTTGTTAAATGCGAATTCCGCCAAGAGCAATAGTGAGGCCCAATCTTCCTGGGAAAAAGAGGTAAAGCATCGCAGGTATTGTTCTAGCGTTTGGTTGGTACGCTCAGTCTGTCCATTGGACTGGGGATAATACGCTGAGGAGAAATTTAGTTTGATGCCCAGTGCTTCGCACAGTGTTTTCCAAAATCTTGAAGTAAACTGCACTCCGCGATCTGAAACAATGTCACTAGGGATTCCATGCAATCTCACCACTTTAATAAAAACTTCAGCAGTTTCTGTTACTGATGGGGTCCCTTTCATGGGGACAAAATGTGACATCCTGGAGAGGCGTCCACCACTACAAAGATGGATGAAAATCCTTCCGATGGAGGGAGCTCTACAATAAAATCCATCGCAATCTTATCCCAGGGTCTTTCAGGAATGGGTAGTGGTCTTAATAATCCCCATGCTTTGCTTTTGCTGTTCTTGTTTCTGAGACAAATTGAGCACGAGCCGACATATTTCCTGCAGTCCCTTGCTAAGCTGGGCCACCAAAAATGTCTCTGGACCAAATCCATGGTCTTATGTCCCCCGAAATGGCCGGCCAGCGGGTAGTCATGGCACACTTGTAAAATAGTGGTACGCAGATTCTGTGGTACGAAAATTTTATTCCCCTGCCAATAGAGCCCATCGTCTTCTTGAAGGTTCATATCTGGAGGCAGAGAGATTCCCCTGGATGCTTGACGTATCTGTGTCATTAAATCATTTTGTGTGAGCAAAAAATTCCCAGCCTGTAATATGGTATCCGTTTGAGGTGGAACCTCGATTTCCGTGAACATACGCGACAACGCGTCTGGTTTCACATTCTTGGATCCGGGCCGGTAGGTTATATGAAAACTGAAGCGAGAAAAAAAAAAAGAGCCCATCTTGCTTGTCTGGGTCTGAGACGTTTAGCAGTCCTGAGATACTCTAAATTTTTGTGATCTGTGAAGATCAGTATTGGGTGTGTTGCTCCCTCCAAGAGGTACCGCCACTCTTCCAGAGCCGATTTGATTGCCAACAGTTCCCGGTCCCCCACATCGTAGTTCCTTTCTGAAGGCCCTAATTTCTTCGAGAAAAAGGCCACAGGGTGCATTAAAGCTTTAGGTCCTTGGCGCTGAGACAGGATGGCCCCTACAGCGCTCTCTGAAGCATCTACTTCCAATATGTAGGGAAGGGAAGGATCAGGGTGCTTCAATACCGGGGCAGAGGTGAATAGTCTCTTTAATTTGTCAAAAGCAGCTTGAGCTACCTCTGTCCACTGAAAGCGGTTCTGTTTTTTGGTGAGCTGAGTGATGGGCATGATGATACCCGAAAAGTTTTTAATAAATTTCCTGTAAAAATTGGAGAAACCAATAAACCGTTGTACCCCTTTCTTGTCAACGGGAGGCGGCCAGGACATTATGGCTGCGACCTTTTGAGGATCCATTGCCATCCCTCCTGTAGAGATTACTAGTCCGTGAAAGTGAATGGTCTGCCGTTCGAATTCACATTTCTCGGCCTTGGCATAGAGTCCATTTTGTCTTAACCTAAGAAGGACCTGTTTCACATGGTCACGATGTAGTTCCAGGGAAACCGAGAAAATCAGAATGTCGTCTAGATAAACGATCATGAATAAGTCTAGGAAGTCTCTGAAAATATTATTTACGAAATGCTGGAAAGTTGCTGGTGCGTTACATAACCCAAAGGGCATAACGAGGTACTCGAAATGGCCAAACCGCGTCCGGAAGGCCGTTTTCCACTCATCACCCTTTCTGATCCTGATCAAGTTGTAAGCACCTCGTAGATCCAACTTGGTGAAAATCGTTGCAGAGCGGAGTCTCTGGAGTAATTCTGGAATTAGCGGCAGGGGGTAGCGGTTTTTAACGGTAATCCGATTTAGTTCCCTGTAATCCACACACGGCCGGAGTGAGTGGTCCTTCTTTTCAACAAAGAATATTCCTTCTCCGGCTGGAGAAGTAGAGTGTCGGATGAACCCCTTTTTGAGGTTCTCGTTGACGTAGTCTTTCAGGACCAAGAGTTCAGGTTCAGAGAGGGGGAAAATTCGGCCAAAGGGGATTTCTGCCCCTGGTAAAAGTTCAATTGGGCAATCGTAGGCCCGGTGGGGAGGAAGGGTGTCTGCTTTCTGTTTATCAAAGACATCCAGGAAATCGTGGTATACGGGTGGAACAAGATCTTGGGATTCGGATGTGGGTTTGAGACAGCCAACAACTGGTACTGAGTGGTGGAGGGTTTGGAGGCAGTTATGGAGGCAATAGGCAGACTGAAAGACCACCTTGCCGGTTGTCCAATCGATCTGTGGGTTGTGTGCTTGCAACCATGGCATTCCCAGGATGATTGGGAAGAGCGGTGAGGATATCACGTCTAAGCACAACAGTTCTTGGTGGTTGGGTGAGATATCAGCGGGCAGAGGTTGAGTTTCTTGAATGATGGGCCCAGATTTGATGTTGGACCCATCAGCTAGTCGTATGGACAATTTGTGTTGCTTGGGACGTAGAGGAATCTTGTGTTGCAGGGCGAAGGCATGGTCGACGAAGCAACTACAGGCGCCTGAGTCAACGATGGCCTGGACCTGGAGTGCCCCTTCCGGAAGCTGTAGGGAGACAGGAACAGCAATGTGAGTTGATCTTGATAGAGCCAAAGCACAAGGATCAAGAGAAGGAGAGACACACTTACGAGTCTTGTTAGGACACATGTTGGCGTAATGACCGGCTCCTCCACAGTAAAGGCATAGATTATTCATACGGCGGCGCTGCTTCTCTTCTGGTGTCAATGGGGCACGAAGCAGGCCTAATTGCATTGGCTCAGGAGCTTCAGTGACTGGAGCAGATAGTGGGGTTGCAGGAATAGGTGGGTGGCTGGGTACCCTAGGTAACATCCACATGGGCCGGTATTGGCTGGTTCTTTCAGATCTTCGCTCCCTCAGCCGGCGATCAATCTGAATAGATAGCTGAATCAGTTCTTCAAGAGAATTGGGGACCCCCACCCGAGCTAGTTTTTCAATGCCTCTGACAGTCCTGAGCGGAACTGAAAACGAAGAGCGGCGTCGTTCCACTGTGTGTCAGAACTCCACCGTCGAAAGTCTGTGACATAGTCCTCCACAGGCCTACGGCCTTGCTGGAGGGAGTGGAGACTAGCCTCAGCTGTAGTGGTGCGCTGAGGGTCATCATAAAGCTTAGCCATTTCATCCAAAAAAGAGTCCATGGTGCCTAGCAAGGGACTAGCTTGTTCTAATAGATGGTGAGCCCAGGTCTGGGGTTCCCCCTGTAGCAACGAGATGATGAATCCCACCTTGGTACTTTCCAAGGAGAAGGTGCGAGGCTGAAGTAGGAAATACAGATGGCAAGCGTTTCTGAAAGAGCGGAATTTACTGCGGTCTCCCATGAATCTTTCTGGAGCAGGAACTCGTGGCTCTGGGGGTGGCACCACTACTGTGGGAGTAGAAGTTGAGATCGACGGTGCAGGTGCTGCGGCTGTCTGGCGTGCCGAGGTGCTTGGAGAGAGAGACTCCACTCGTTGCTCAAGTCGCTGATAGCCATCCTGCAGGCCCTGGACTGCTTGAGTGAGGTTTGCAATCTGCTGGCACAGAGCATCCATAGCTGAGGCCCCCCTTTCAGACTCCATTTGGCTGGATTGTACTGTCACGTACCTTACTGTGGAGTCTGAAATGACGAGGGTGGCCTCTTGCACGGTTCCGGTCCTAACACCCCTGGAGGTTGAGACAGGGCTGCTAGGGCGACGGAAGGGTGCAGGTGCCTGTTGGCAGGATCAGGAACACCGGAGCCTAGAGATGCTGGTGGGATGTTGATCCTGGATAGGTTCAGGAAAGTCCAACAGGAGAACTTGCAAGGTCTGGAACAAGCAGGAGTCGGCAACGTGCTGGCAGGAAGGTACACAATCGATAGGCAGGTTCGTAGTCAGGGGCTAGCGGAGGTTGGCAATGGGCTGGCAGAGAGGTACAAGATCGGAAGACAGAGCCAAGGTCAGAAGTTCAAGCCGGGTTCAGTACAGGAAGCAGAAGTAAACAGAGTTGCAGGGATAATCCAAAAGAGAAGTCAGGAAGGCCAAGGTTTCAGGATCAAGGTTCAATCAAACAGCAATCAAGGATACAGGAACTAGCTGAGACAATCCAGCACTGATACTAGTATGCTGATCCTTTAAATAGGGCGCCCTGTGCTGTGATTCGTTGGCTTGCAGACATGCCCACGTCGACGTGCACTCGTTCATATGAGAGTACTAACGTGCGTGCCTGGTCCGGGGTTCACACATTCGTGCCGCACGTCTGACTGGCGCACAGGAACGAGCGTTTGTAATGGTTCTCTGACATTCGCCTGGATGGCCTCCAGCCTGGTGGAGTCAGCGGAGGCAGAAGCAGTGCAGGGAAGGTTATTCCCTGGGAAGAGAAGCGATTTGTAATATCTGCACCTGCAATTTCCTCAGTCGTGTTGACCTTGTGTTGGGTTTCATCAAGAAGCTCAGGAATAAATGTTCAAGCTTGTTGGGTGCGAAGAGCGTGTTCCAAGAACGTGCTGCATTTATTGCTATATTCATAGAAAGCCCGCCTGCACTTGGTAAACATGGCATTAAACCTTTCGATAGCAAGGGATTGAAGTTGATCTCTTAGAACCGTAAGTTCAGCTGAAAGATTTTTTTATGAGCAGATGCACTAATCTTACCTAGAAGCTCTGTGATTTGCCTAGCCCTTTCCCTTCTTAGGCGCGTGCCAATCTTGATTAGGACCCCCCTGATATACGCCTTGTGCGTCTCTCAGACCGTCATAGGAGCACTGTCCGGACCCGTGTTAGTGGAGAAGAAAAATCGCAGCTCTTTGGACACTTCTTTAACAATTGGGGGCATTTGAATCAGTGAGTTGTTGAGCTTCCACAGCCACAGCTTAGGTGTGGAGGACAGCAAGTTTATGTCCACAAAGACAGGCATGGTTCGAGACAGTGATTGAACCAATCAACGCTGATATAACTCTCGACAGGAGAAATTGAGAGAGAAGGAAGAGGTCAATTCCATTGTAAGAATCATGGCGGTGAGAGTAAAACCTGTATTCACAATGCTTCGGATGAAGTATTTGCCAGATGGCTACGGAGTGGAAAGTGTGCAGGTTCTTTTTCAGAAGTTTAGAGCGGTGTACGAGATAGAGGCAGTTCTGAAGCCAACCAGGGCCGGATCCATTGTGAAGTTAAATGGTCCCCCTTCCTGATCACTGATCCTTCTGCAAATTCTCTTAATTTCACAAGGACCGGTTCCAAAAAGGTAATCTGGTTTGAGTTAGGGAGATAGAGGTTCACCAGGGTGAACATTCAACAGCCAATGGTCCCCTTCACGAACAGAACATGACCTTCTGCATTGCACCATTGATCCTGGATTGCTCAAGGGACAGAATTGGGAGCAAAATGCTAACTCCTTTCGATTTGGAATCAGGAGAGCATCTGTGATACACCGTCGGGAATACATTTTGGTTTTCATATGTGAGAGATAGTATGTGAGGTATAAAGACTTACATGAGCCAGGCAAAGAGTTGATCTAGCAGGGCTTTCTTTTAGGGAGACCAGACAGCAAGAGATAGCCAGGAGACTTTAAAGAGAAGGTCCAGCGCCCCACCAATAAATAAAAAATCGGCAGCTACAAATACTGTTAGGATTTTGCTTTCCTTTCGGCTTCACAGCCGGTTCTCTACTGCGCATGCGTGAAGCGTGCTGTGCTTTCTAACTGGCTTGGCGGTGGAGGAGGAGGGGGGGGGACTTCCTGCGGTAAGGTCTCCTGGAAGTGGGGATGGGTACCTGTCAAAAACAGGTACGTGCCCCCCCCCCCCGAAAGGTGCCAAAAGTGGCATCGGATGGGGGGAGGAAGCAAACATGCGGAGCTTCCCCCTTTTGAGTGGAGCTCCGCTTTAAGTTTGCAGTATTTTGAAAATATATTCACTATGCATGCTACTCTGTATTCCAACAATAAAAGAGGGCAGGAAGCCCTAAAATGTACATTTGTCTTTCATGTTTTTCATTTTTCACGCTGATCTCTACAAAATTTATAAAATTTACAGTGCTAATGTGTTATGATTTGACTCATGCATTTTGCATAACTAAACCATCAAACTGTGCTATATTTCCCTTGAGCTAATTAAAAGCTTTTTTTGAACATTTTTTTAGTTTACTGATTGTCATTTTACATGTTTACATTTGTAAGGTTTATTCTGAAGCTAGTAAACCGCAAATAACATTTTTGGTGCAGAAATGAATGCTGTTGTATTTAGCATATGTTACTTACCTTGCAATGCACCTTTTGCTTTACTTTACCAACCTGGATCTAACTGGAATCAAAGTATGTGATAAAGGTATTTTGTGTTTTATTGGAAATGTTTACATCTCAAAAGTTATTAGTGAAAATACAGTGTTATATATATTTGATATTTACTATTTATTGATAAAATGTGAACAAGGATCCCTTAAAATTCCCCTCCCAAAATTACACATACTTTACAATTTAAGAAAAGTGGAGTTATTAGTAAAACATTTACAAGAATTAATTATTGAATTTTATTTAACTGTTTGTTATCAGCATAACTTCTTGTGGAGGCAAAAAGTGAGGGATAGTTGATAAAAGCATTTTTTTTTTTTTTAACAGTATGGAAACATCATGTTAGGCAAGCTAGACCGGTAGTTTAAATGTTGGTAAATAGTCATACAATGTATGTATTCTAAATACTACAATGTATCTACAACAGGCAGAGTAAATGGTTACAAAAGGAAAATGGACTTAAAATGATGGCATAGCTCCATCTAGTGGGAATTTACAGAAACTACTTTTTAATTAGCTTACGAAAAGGATGTTTTCCTTTTTTGTTCTCCTTTTTTTTAAATTGTTCAGTTTTTTTTTTCTAATTATTACTAGTTACTGATGTTAACAATTGTTTTCACTAGTAGCACTACTAATCAATACTTTTTCACTATATCTTTTGATTGTTGAAACATTTTTTTTATGTGTAGAAAATGTTAATACCTTTTTAGTTACCCCCGAATAAATGTATTCATTGTGTTTGCAGCTCATAAACATTTGTTTTAACCATACTATACCTTTCAAGGAGAAAACGGACTGCTGTCAGGACTAGGGACTCGGATGTTACTGCTGATATTTTAAACAAAATAAAATATGGCTGTAGAGAATGTTGCTATGGGCAACAAAGTGGTAGGCTTCAAGTATTTAAAGACAGCAGCACAATGCTTTTCCAAGGCCTTATTAAGTTCAGCGATTTACTTTTTACATTAACCACTTGACCACTGGGCACTTAAACCCTCTTCCTAACCAGACCAATTTTCAGCTTTCGGTGCTTTCACAATTTGAATGACAATTACTCAGTTATGCAACACTGTACCCATATGAAATTTTTGTCCTTTTTTCTCACACATAGAGTTTTCTTTTGGTGGTATTTAATCATCACTGGGTTTTTTTATTTTTTGCGCTATAAATAAAAAAAGACCAAAAATTTTGTAAAAAAATACATTTTTCTTTGTTTCTGTTATAAAATTTTGCAAATTAGTATTTTTTCATAATACATTTTGACCAAATTTTATACTGCTACATATCTTTGGTAAAAACAATCCAAATTGGTGTATATTATTTGGTCTGTATGAAAGTTATAGAGTCTACAAGCTATGGTACATCACACCTGATGTACTGATGGCCTAGCTCATTTCTTGAGACCCTAACAAGCCAGGACAGTACAAATACCCCCCAAATGACCCCTTTTTGGAAAGTAGACAAGGTATTTAGAAAGAGGCTTGGTGAGTTTTTTGAAGTTGTAATTTTTCCCACAATTCTTTGCAAAATCGAGATTTTTTTTCTTTTTTCACAAATGTGTCATATTATCAGGTTATTTCTCACACACAGCATATGCATACCACACATTACACCCCAAAATTCTACTACTCCTGAGTATGGCAATACCACATGTGTGAGACTTTAACACACCGTGGCCACATACAGAGGCCCAACATGCAGGGAGCACCTTCAGGCGTTCCAGGAGCATAAATTACACATCTAATTTCTTGACTACCTCTTGCACTTTTGAAGGCCCTTGAGCACCAGGACAATGGAAACGCCCCAAAAATGACCCCATTATAGAAAGGAAACACCCCAACGTATAATCTATGAGGCATATCGAGTCTTTTGAACATGTCATTTTTTTCTTCAAGTTTTTGGAAAATGTGGAAAGAAAATGAAAACGCATTTTTTTTACACAAAGTTGTCCATGTTATACAATATTTCTAACACATAGCATGTACATGGCAACAATTACACCCCAAAACATTGTCTGTTACTCCTGAGTATGGCGATACCACATGTGGGAGACTTTTACACAGCCTGGCCACATACAGAGGCCCAACATGCAGGTAGCACCATCAGGCATTCTAGGGGCATACATTTCAAATCTAATTTGACTACCTATTACACTTTGAGGCACTGTAGTGGCATGGATGAGCAGTGGATGGGGATGACTAAGCATGGTTAAGTCATGAATGTAGATGGCTGAGTATGGATGGGATGGCTGAGTATGGCTGGGTATGGCTGAGTATGGCTGGGTCAGGTATGGCTGAGTATGGCTGGCTGAGTATGGCGGAGTGTGGATGGGATGGCTGGGTATGGCTGGGTATGGATGGGATGGCTGGGTCGGGTATGGCTGAGTATGACTGGGTGGGTATGGCTGAGTGTGGATGGGATAGCTGAGCATGGATGGATGGATGAGTATTGCTGAGTATGGATGGATGATTATTGCTGAGCATGGAAGGATGGTTGAGTATTGCTGCTGAGTATGGATGGATGGATGAGTATTGCTGAGGATGGATGGGTGGATGAGTATTGCTGAGCATGGATGGATGGATGAGTATTGCTGAGTATGGAAGGATGGATGACATTACTGACATGGAAGAGTATGGATGGCTGAGCATGGATGGATAAGTATTGCTGAGTATGGATGAATGAGTATCGCTGAGTATGGATGGATGGATGAGTATGGATCAGTTTTGCTGAGCATGGATAGATGGATGAGTATTGCTGAGCATGGATGGATGGATGAGTATTGCTGAGTATGGATGGATGGATGAGTATTACTGAGCATGGATGGATGAGTATGGATGGATGGATGAGTATTACTGAGCATGGATGAGTATGGATGGGATGGCTGGAAGGGTGCTGGAATGGGCACAGATCAGCTCTATGGGCAGTACACATCCAGCCCACAGCGCTGCTGCTCCTGATCTCTCCCCTCACACTGTACCGATCGGTACGAGGAGGGGAAAGTTGAACGCCGGTTTGTTTACAAGTGATTGCTCCGTCAAATGACACGTGGTAAACGGCCGCTATCAGCGATCGTTTACCATGATCCGTGATGCGTTGGGTCCTCCGGCAGTCATGGATATTCCCGGGTGCGTGCCCCAGGGAACACACGGGAGCAAGATTCTGGGAGGACATCCATGAACACCCTCCCAGAATAAGCCGACCACGCTGTAGCCGTCTTTCGGCTATGGCCCGGTCAGTAGATGGTTAAGGTTAGATTTTTCTGGCAAGTATTTTCACCATGACAACACAGTGGTTTACAGGCAGAGTGTGTACATTTGTAAATATCAGCATGCTAACCAGTAGCTGTGAAAACGCAGTTCCCCCATCCCTTCCCCTCTGGATGTGGAAAAACATACACAGTCACACAGAGGTGGCCAGCACTCACAGCTTGCAGATTTTCAAGAGACAACTGGACTCCAAGAATGTGAACAATTATTGAATTTTACACACCAGACTTGTTTTTAAAGTAAGATTGTAACCCCCCCCCCCCCCGCTTCTCTCCAATCAGATGTGAGGGTTCATTGTTTGCATGATAAACTAATTCCATAGGCATGTTCAGATGTGGCAGGAAGTTTAAATTCACTTAAATGCAGAGTTGGGTAACACGAATATACTGTATAATTATGCTAAAAGATTGCAGTACTCATCTCACACACCGTTACTGGAACTATTGGGGCCTCAGAGACCCAAATTTATTAACTTTTCCTAGGTTACTAATTCATGGTTACCTGAAATCTCTCTGTGCAATCAGTATCTTCCATTGATTATTATAGCTGTCTACTGCATGGAATAGGAGTGACTACTTTTTTTAAACAGGGTCTTGTTTTTTTTTATTATTACTGAATATGAATAGTTAGTATGCCAAGACCTCAGTCTTTTAAAACTCCAAAGCTCTAGAATATGTCCCAATTGTCTTTTATACTTAAGTCATGAGACAGACTTTAGAGGCTGGTTGGTTTGTTTGGAGGTAGGTTGGTGATTGTTTTGGTACTAAGGTTATTCAGCATAGTCAGGGTAGGCTGTTCTGTCCTTCAAAGCCAGTAGAACATTTAAAAAAGAACGTCTAGCAAAACTTTTTTTTTTTCATTTTGGATTTAAATTAAAGAAAAAGCATAAAAGGGGAAATACCAACCACCCTTAAAAGTACCTGGGGACTTTCACGGATGTCTAGATAGAGAGTGAGGTAGCACAATATATTTAAAACAAGACCTGTATTACATTGTATTAAAAAAGTTCATAGGTCTATATGACCATCACAAATAGTTACAATCATAAAATATAACCATTATAAAACACCATTGTTAAAAAATTAATGCACAACATTTTTCAGTGGTGGCTGTATATATTTTTTTTCAAGGCATGGTGTAATTTTGCGAGAATACTTCATTTTGGACAAAGTAATGGAGGGTTATAACCCCTGTCAGTTTTTTTTTTTCAATCTGTGACCCATTGGGGAGCTTTCCCTTCACTTCCTGTCCCATAGCCAAAACAGGACATGAGGAAATTCCTCCATAGTGAGGGAACCCCAGTGTATCACCAGGGTCAGCAGAACTAGTGTCCTATTTGAAAGATTTTCCCCCTATTACTGTTCTGGTGTCAACCCAAAATGTGGGAATTTCTTTTACTTTAATGATAATTGTAAACAGGACAATCAGAGAGGGTGAATCTCTCTAATGGGGCACAGACAGCAAATTAAAACTGACGGGTGTTCTACTTTCTCTTTCACATTCTACAGCATGCTTAGGATCTAGACAAACCTTTTCCCAACCTGCACCCTCAGTTGTCAGCAGCATCCAATCCATCGTGCCTTGTCAGCCTAAGCTGGGGCCCCTAAGCATTTATCGTGGGTCACATTACTTGCAGATACTTTGATAACATTCACAAAAAATGATGGTACACAAAATGTTCCTTAGGCAATTATTTAAAAACCTTTACAGTTCATCAGTTTAGAGTTGTCAATGAATTATGGCCCCAGAATACCCCCAGGAACAACTGCGGGTGCTGGTTCTAGAGCCACCTGAGCACATTTATCAGGAAGCCCTTCACTGGCTTATAAAGCCAGTATGCTGCAGCAGTAGCTGTGAGCTTGGTTTAACAACTTGTTTACCATGTCCTTTACAAACATACCTTGGTAGACAAGTGTTTAAGTATAGATGTGTTGTATGTAGTTCAGGGACAAGTCAACTACAAGGCAACCTAGACAAATGTCTAGGACCTAATGAAGCTCCAGGATCTTCATAAATCTAGAATCCCATCACTTTGAACAGACATTGCGAGGTGTCAATTGCTGGAGAAGGTGGGAAATGGAAAGAAGGAATGCTAAAGAAAACATTTCCTGAAAAAAATATGAAGGCTACCACTGCAGACTTTTCACTTTGCAGATGCTAGATGCCTGGCTGTCATGCTGAGTTCCAGCATGCATTCCTGGCACACTGGTGCTGCGCCAAAACGACTGACTTGCTGCATTTTATCACAATACACTGGAAGGCACTGCAGAATAACTGTACAATACAATACAATACAATAACTGTACGGAATCACTGTACAATAGTGCTGACAGTGCATGAAGTGTCCAGCCCTTAAAGTGCAAAACTATGGACACTAAGCTTTTAAACATTTTTAAGATATTTCACTGTTTCTGTAGTGAACTTTTAATGCTTATGCACACACATACGGTATGTAAACAAAAGCGTACACCATATTTTACCCTTATTTGCTGTGCCCAGGAGCCCAAGCTTCAACGTATTTCTGCCCATGTTACTAAATAACAAAATTCTCTGTTTACGTGCAATCTTGTGCAAAAGAGGGGGTTTGCAAATACACTCACATGGATGTAATTTCCTGAATGTGCAGTTCTAATGTTCAAGAAATTACGTTTGTGAGCATAGGCGTGCGCACAGGGTGTGCCGGGTGTGCCCAGGCACACCCTAATCACCCCGTGCACATTAGTGTTATCGCTCTGTGTAGCAGCAATAACAGGGGAAAGATCTCCCTCTTACCAGCTCTGCCATAAGAGAAGTGTTTATGCTCTCTTTTACTGTGCCAGTAGGCAGATCAATGTGCCAGGGTCATATATATGTAGACACCTGCACACACATGTGTGTTTGAGCTTAAGGGTGCACACCCTAATGCAATAGGCTGCGCACACCTATGTTTGTGAGTGTGTATTATCAAGCACTGGCATTTACACCAGATTACAGGCACACAGTGTATTTTGTAATACAATACTATGGGTGGAAAAATGCTGCAGCTGGGGCTCCCAGGCACCTGTATTTATGTTTGTGTGCATGAGCCCTTTCAGTGAATTTCTCTACAATATCCACAGGCACAGAATTAAGGCTTACGTTAAACTACTTTTACTGCTTTTTCAGAATATGTAAAAACTTAAATGTGCACTTTATACAACATTGGACAGCTACGTTATGTATAGTAATTTTCAGTGTCAAGAGCCTTCCAGTATAAACTACCAGTACTGAGCTGTCAGCACTGGGAACACTCTTACTGGTTAGTAAAACCACATATATAAAAGACCAATAGCAAAGTTCTGGGGGAAGGAGGGGGTCTTTCTATATTTGTGACCGGCTACTTTTAGGTAAACACTGACATTGATTACCAATTCCACATGTAAACTGATGGCGGGGGTTTATTGTGGCTTAACTACTGTACTTTACCTTGTGTAACCTGTTGCCAAAGATTTAAAATGTTGACAAACTAGCTCTGATTTTGGTGGTAATATCCAGTTTAAAAGTCTTGATGTAAAATATGGATAGAATGGCTTAAATTTGATGATGCAAGTTTAAAATAAATCCCTTTCTCATAAATATTCTGTTAAAGTGGTGTTCCGGCCGAAATGATACTTTTTAAATAAAAATACCCCTATAATACACAAGCTTAATGTATTCTAGTAAAGTTAGTTTGTAAACTAAGGTCTGTTTTGTTAGTTTATAGCATTAGTTTGTTATTTTATAAACTTCCAGCAGGCCGTGGCCATCTTAAGTGTGGGCATCTGAAGCCAGACTGTATTTTTCCTGGATCTCATCCTTGCAGATCTCGCACATGCTCAGTGCAGCACAAGCAGTGTAATAGGTTTCAGGTCAGGTTTTCATAGCAACGGCAGTGTCAGAGGAAGTTGCCGCCCCTTCCCAGAAGGCATTGCAAACAGGAAATGATGCGATGGGTCACGGCCAGGGAGGAGGAAGTGAAAAATGAATATAACAGATATACAGTAGGTGCTGAGAAAAAAAATAAAAAAATATCCAATTCGTTTACAGTGCACAGTTTAGTGAGGGATGCTGAAGAGTTGTAAAAGTGGGTGGAACTCCACTCTAAACAAAATTTTCAAAGTTTGGTTTACTTTTCAAGTTCAAATAATAACTGATAAATTGTAAGAATTAATTATTACATCATTACTGTTAATCGATCAGTTGGGGTGGGTATGTTTTAAATAATTATTGGCCCTAATTTTGTCACTGCCACAGACCCAACACCTTCAGTGTCACGGTGTCCCTAACAAACTTACTCCAACTGCACCAACTGAATTTGAGAGAATGATTCATATTCCATATGTGCTTTTTATTGTAAACACATAGGATCTAAAAAACTAGAACAACTAAATGGGACTTTAAATGAGGACGCAGGGCAGCTATCGCCCAGCGCCTCCATCCCCGGCAATTTGATAAATAAAAAAGAGAGGGGTGGGACTTTAACTTTTACACTACTAACTGTTCATTTTACCAATTGGACTGTATCAATAACCACAGTTATATTTTCTACCAAGGAGACACGCTTCAATGAAAGTGAATTGCTTTTTACCATATGCACAGTATGAACCAACCTTGATATCAATATACTATGCTATTATTATCACTGGTATATATTATATATGTTTTAAAACTATGTATCTATTCTGTCACTAATTTACTGTGTGAATACCATTATTACTGTTAACTCTGTACAATAAATCAGTGATTGCTCAATACCGATTCTACAATGGTTTGTATGTTCATAGCCTTAATATTCTAAGTACTGTCCGCTTTCATTTGCATCGTGTCACCTCTAGGGATGCAAATTTCATTTAAAGTCCCACCCCTCTCTTTTTTATTTATCAAATTGCCGGGGATGGAGGCGCTGGGCGATAGCTGCCCTGCGTCCTCATTTAAAGTCCCATTTAGTTGTTCTAGTTTTTTAGATCCTATGTGTATACATAACAGGGATGGAAGTTTTGCGCCCTATCTGTATTTATTATTCCTATAATGGTACTGTCCATTGTTGCATTGAATCAGATGTCTAGCTATTCAAACACCTTTGGGTCTACTGTTACATTGAGTTATATGTTTACTATAGGTGCAGAGCAGTTTAGACATTTTAGAATTACCACTATTGTTATGTTCACTTGTTGTGCTGCTTTATGATTGCTGGGCTATGGTTGTGTCGTGGGTCGTCTCCAGGCCGGGACGTGCCCAGTTCCGGGAGCTGCGATGCGCTCCTGGGGCCCGCCCCTTTCCCTTCTCTCCTTAGGGGGTTGTTTAGGGATCGGGGGGACGCCCAATTGCGCATCGACGTCACGCTGGTGACGCCATTCACGCTGCGTCGCTCCTAATGACGCTGGCGTGCTGACGCCACCTTTCCACCTGACGCCTCTCATGAGGTGATTGGCGCTAGACAGGGTCGGGCGGGTCCCGCCCCTTTTGCTTTCTGGCGCCAACTCCTCCTCTCCTTGAGGCTGTTATAGCGTGCCGTTGGTGGACACCAACCATCCAAGTGGAGTATATATACTCCCTCGGGGCCAGTTAGTCTCCCTCAGGGCTTGGAATCCATCACTATGAGGAACCTTTTCATCTCACCAGCTTTACCAAGCTTCTAGGTATACCCACCAACCTCCCTCACTATCTTTCTACGTTCCTATACAATTTTTCTTTATTCCCATTTCCCTCTGGTGCTATGACCTTTGCCCACCCTTGGGGCTGCTGTTTGACCTCCTCTTTCTCTACACTACCCCATTATTCTCAAACAAGTCATTTGGTCACCTCTAGGTATCTTACCTAACCCCACCTTTCCCATACCCTTCCATTACATTTACAGTCTCTACACTTTATTTATTTTTTGGCCCATATATTTATTTACCTTATCGCCATTTTATTTTACCCACCAGTTTACTATATAACTGTTATTCATATAATCTTTATAAATATTTTTACCTCTTTCCCCCTGCCCCCTCTCCTTTCTTACATACATCTACCATTCCTGCACTTCACTTTTCAGGTATTCTGTCTCCCCCTGGTATCCATCCTTGGTTGGGTTTATCCACCTCAGCTCCCGGGACTGATGTTTGTTGCCCGGCCGGACTTCGGCCCTCCATACCCGTGTCCAGTCTCATTGGCACTATTGTAAGTGTTCGTGGTAAATGGGGACAATTACCCCTCCCTTCCTTTCTCCTCTCCCTACATAACTCAATCCGTTGTTTACAGAAACTAATTATGTGTTTCTATACCTAGACATATCTCCCATATTTGCTCCTGATGAGTGGTAGTTGCCACGAAATGCGTAGAGCCAATAGATGCCTTATTATTCCTACCTTTCAACACTACTAACTGTTCCTTTTACCAATTGGACTGTATCAATAACCACAGTTATATTTCCTACCAAGGAGACACGCTTCAATGAAAGTGAATTGCTTTTTACCATATGCACAGTATGAACCAACCTTGATATCAATATACTATGCTATTATTATCACTGGTATATATTGTATATGTTTTAAAACTATGTATCTATTCTGTCACTAATTTACTGTGTGAATACCATTATTACTGTTAACTCTGTACAATAAATCAGTGATTGCTCAATACCGATTCTACAATGGTTTGTATGTTCATAGCCTTAATATTCTAAGTACTGTCCGCTTTCATTTGCATCGTGTCACCTCTAGGGATGCAAACTTCATTTAAAGTCCCACCCCTCTATTTTTTTATTTATCTTTTTATTGTAAAGGTGAATGAGTCAACATTTGGCCAACACTGCTGGCATGACAGAGCACCCCAGTGCTTTATGAATTTGTACCTCTTCTGAGCTCTTATCTTGACCAAGATCTAAAATCCCATGTCCATAGGCTTCTGAGGCAATATTCATCCCTAAGTGGTGCAAAGAGCAATTGTGTGCATCTCATAGTAATAACTTAACCTCTTGACAGTAGTATCCTTTTGATTATGGATATTGCATTTTGATCATTGCTCTCTGCCTTATTAATTGTATGTCCTATACCAAGCAGCGGACAGAGATAATATGCTAATGAGATGATACATGCTCTTATTATTTTGATACTTGCTTTTTTCATTCATTTGGCAATTTGTCACATATGTATTTCTTTGCTTTTTTTCTTAGATGTGATGCAGCATATTTACCTAAATAGATGAGAATACATTTTTCTAAGATGCTACGAGCAAAACAGCAAAGTAAAATGATGCCTCTTAACAAACTTTTGGATGAAATAGAATTGTCAAACAAAAAGGACTCCTGGGATTATACAGGTGGACATCTAAATCACAACCATCTTTTCAAGCCTCAAGTTCTAGAAGCAAAGACATTCTGGAGAAGTGGACAGAACCAGCAAAAGTTTCAGCAATGCAAACCTATAAATGATATAGCATCAAGTAAATCAGATGAGAAAGGCAAAAAGATGAAGGATTCTTTCACACACTTTACTGTTAAAACAAGTGTAGTACCAAGTCTTAATACCAAATCAGCAAGTACATCTTCTCAAGTAATAAAACATTTTGGCACTGCTACTCCCATAAATACTCCTTTTGCTAGTTCTCTTCTGGGAACCCAGTCATATGGGACTTGCATGGATAATTTAGAATATGATAAAGAATCATTGCAGGGTGAAGAGCTTGAAATTCCTGATTTCAAGGTGCTGACTTTCGATTATGAACTATATAAAACAAAAAAAGATTACAAAGACAAATACAAATTTATTCCCACATTTTTTTCTGGTCTTACCAAATCAGATCAGTTCAAAATGTTTTTACAGTTTGATGAAGAAGTTATCCAGAGACAACACTTGACAAATGATTTCTTTAATAGTTCAAGTGTTGAATACTGCAAGAAGAAGTTGACAAAGGTACAGCCATTCTGAAATTATAACTGTGTTCAGTTTGAAGGGGTCTATCACAATCACCAAAAATGTTTCAGGAAACAAAACTCTTGAAAAAAAAATTATCATTTAGAGGAGTCAGAGCAAATGTTAAGACCAGATATATATTTGAGAATGAAATAGCACATGGTAATGCATAACAGGCATAAACAAATACAAAAAAATAAAATACAATGCCAGACAGGCATCTATTCTAAATTGTCATTGTGTTTAAAGTTTACCAGTATGTAATATAAGGAGGAAGAAGGGGAAAAAAGGGTTGAGAACAACCCTGGGACTTTTAAGGTGCTTATATTTCATGGTAAGTAGAATAGGGAAACATGTACAACTTATCCATAAAAAATAGTTTTTATTATTAGTTACAATTAAAACAGATTTAATTATAACATGACACAGTTTTTCTTAAAACAATGTGTGTATCTCAATATCCACAACCAGTAGTGAGCAGACAGTAGAAAAAAACACTTGGTTCAATACCACTCAACATGTTTCGCTCATTTGGAGCTTCCTCAGGAGTTTTGGCATAGATTGTGGTATACTATAAATAATAAAAAGAACATGGATAATGTCAGAGAGCGTACCTCGGCGGGCAGGGTGCTCGCGGTGGTGTGCGTCGGGGCGTGTCGGCACGCGCGTTCCTGCGGGTTCCGCTGCGCGCGTTCCTTGCAGTGCTGGCATGCGTGTCCCGGGCAGGTCTGTTGTGTGTGCCGGTGTGCGGGGGCGCGTGGGCGGGTGCGCGTGCCTGTGCGTGCCGGTGCGCGCACGTGCACGTCGTTTGGCGCCAAACGACCCATTTAAGCCGGCTTCCCTCTGTGATCAGTGCTGCCTGATCAAAAGCTCTGCCGTCCTTAGTGCCTGACACTTGTACCTGTGTTGATCCTGATATCCTGACGACCCGGCCTTGTTTCCTGAAACCTCCCGTTGAACTCTGCCTGCACCCGACCTCTGCCTGTCTGACTATCCGTTTGCCTGCTCCACTGTACCTCTACTGCCTGCCTGTTGCCGAACCCAGCCTGTCTCCTGACCATCCTGCTCAGTCTTGTTGCCTGTGTTCCAGCCAGTACCAGCCATCACAGCCAGCTCTTCCATCTGCATCTGGACTTCTGCCAACAGGCTCTCATACCACTCCGCACTCCTGTGCATCCTGTTTACCTTACCAGGGGCCGCGAGTCAGACGCGTAAGGGAGCCTACCTTGTGCCCAAGCGGACTCACCGGTCTGGTAAGTAGGAGCCTGACAGATAAGGTATATTATTACATAGTTACATGGTAGAATTTGCAATCTGCAGTAAACATATGTATATGTGAATATGTAGACAGTGAATCATACATGAACAGAAAAAACAGCTGAAGAAATCAAAAATACGTAACAATCAGGAAAATAATACATCAATGTTTGTGATCTTACCAGGCTGCCACAGATTGAAGGCAAATTGTATTGGATAAAAATTGCTTGATAAGTAACATCAGCGATACAGAAACATCAACTAGGTCTCTCACACCAAAAGTTCCCGTCTTATATGGCCACAGAAGGATATAGAATTTATGTATCCTTGATGAAAAGGACAAAGGAAGTATAAGGGATAAATGGGAATGATATTAAAAGTTTATATTTAGAGTTTATATTAAACAGGGCATCCACACTGACCGTACTATTGATATGGAAATTACCTTCAGTAGAATCAAAAATCTTTTGCTAGAGGTAGAAACCCCTCACTGCAAGTATGGAAGGCAGTAATAAGTCAGTAAACTGTGGAAAAGCCGTAACCGAAGATTTAGGGGTCATGAGCAGCATTTCATGAGGTAAATATTAAAAAAAGTGCTTCTATAAAACAAGAAAAGAAACTAATCTGGCCGCCATGTACCGCACAGCAGGAAGTGATGTCACTGGACGGGCAGTTTCAAGGTGTACACACCAACTTTCTACTATTAGGGTACCACCACCCACTTGTTGTGCGCTGGTGTGTTTTTATATTTTAGGGATTGAGCACTGACATCCTGCATTATGTGGAGTACTGTGAGTGCATGCTCCCCCTTCTCTATCCCCTGATCCGTCTAGAGAAAGCATTATCTTGCTGCTGCTTCTCTTGCTGAAGTGGATTTCTGTCTTTGTTCCACAGCCCACCTAAATTATTCAGTCACCTCTGGCCACCTAAAATCCACTTCAGCAGCAGCTGCCCAGATTTGTGAGTACTTGAGGCCTTGCCTCACATTGGGCCCAGTTACTGACCCCCACGTAGAGCTACATGTCTTAAAGATAATGGTTCTGTGGGTGTTTTCCCAGTATTCACAGATGGAATTGATGCCTGTAATCAGGACCCCTATTGTTATGGCAGAATCTTTTTCAGCTCTATTGGACATGGCCAAGGCCTCCCCCAAGTCCACCAGTGACTTCTTAATTGTCAGAGTCTGCTCTGAACCCCTGTATGATAGGTCAAAGAGAGCACCAAATGAAAAATCCTTCAGGAGTTCGAAGTCTTTATTGTTCTATATGTTGGCTGTCCTTTGCCCTGCTTGTTGTAATCAGCTGAACAATAAAGACTTTAGACGCCTATGTATTTTTTATTTGCCACTCCCTATGACCAGTTACACTTGGATTTCTCAACTCGGGTGAATTTCCTCTGCTAGGAAATTCCTTTCTTTGTATTGAGCTGCCGAATACAGGCCAGCTGGGCTCAAATAATGAATTAGCCCACATTTTGATAACCTGTAAATCCATGTCCAGCTCCCCTCAACCAATACCTCTTGACCCCCGTGACTGTGACCCAAACTGCAGCCCCTGTTGAAATTTTTGATTCAAAATCCCATCAGTCTGAGGCTGTTTTTGGGTCAACACAATCTCCTTCAGTGGACTTGGATATACAAGGGGGTGTTTCAAACCTTGATGACGCAGTGCGTATTACCCTGCATTTGGAGGATAAGCCTGTTATAGACCCTGGTTTTTTTTTAGTTGCTGCGCCTGCAAAAACCTACTATTTGAGAACTCTGTGCAAACTGGAACCACTGTGAAAGGTTCTGGGCCCCACCTGAGACTTTCCCCTTTGAGAAGGGATTCACTAATAGATGGTCTGTGCTAAAGTGAACCACGTTAACAGAGATACTATTAAAAGGGTTGAAGTCCCCATTGCAGACTTCAGTGATAGAAAGTTGAATTCCCTTCTTAGTTCACAGTTTTATTTAACTGGTTTGGTTCTTTGTCCCATGTTAGTGGTAATTCTGCTTTCTGAAACAATGTCAGAATGAATGAAACTCCTTAGAGAGAATACTTTCACCCCTGGTGTAGGTCTCTGCATTATGGAGTGGTTAGATTGTATGTTTAGAGCTTCATGCTTTAATTAGGACAATCTATTAGAAGCCTCTGAGTTTGTGTACTTTATAGGATGGATGCCTGTACAAATGCTTAGGACACTCTGGCTATGTGCAGGGTATGTTGATGTGAAATCCAAGGAACGACTGATTCACTTTACCTTTGAGAGATTTCGTCACTTTGTACCTGGTTTTGACATTGTAATTAGGAACGCCAAGCTTGAGCGGCCACAGTGTGCTCCTACCAGAGTGCAAGTCAGAGAAGTCCCATCCTGGATCCTCTGAGTAAAACTCCCACTCAGATCATGGGTCCAGAGGCCAGAGATCTGTTAATACTTCTGTCAAGCCTTTAGCATGAAGGTGTGCCCCCACTTCTACAAGTGTGGACTGTTTGCACAACCAGATGGGTCCCTGGGTTTCTGGCTGCCTTGGCTTTCTCACTTTAATTTTTTTCCTTGATTTTGGTTATACAGTCATAAGGTGGTTTACATTGGTCTATTGAGAAATTGGTGGAGGGAATTTGGTCTCAGTGGGTACCTGAGTTCCACTCACCAAATTGCTACTCACCACTGTTTTGAATTTGAGGGTGGAAAACTGTGTTTGAAAATGCTTGTATACGATAGCCATACCTTTTATATGTACATTTGCTTATGTTCTAAGAAATTCCTTTGCTTTATTTCCTATTAAATTCTTGTGTATTAGTGAACTTTTCTATGAAAACATCAAATATTTATGGAAATGAAAGGCCCAACACCTGAAAGTTTCCACCAGCTGGAGTCTTGCATGTCTAGTTTTATTGGTTATTAATCACCAATGAGTAATGTGACCAGCTTAGACCCTTTCAGAAGCACTCTGCACCCTCTGGGCTAGTGAAGGCAGTTACTATGAATCTAATGGTCCTTAATAGGCACTCTCAGTTTCTAAAGGTGTGTGGGGCGGTTCATTCCCCCATTATGGGAAAACTCCAGTCTCAGGATTGTCCTCAAGACTGGGAATTGAGTCCAGTTCCCTGGAGCGGGCAGTGTCTGCTTCTTCAGGGGGGTCCCTCTGTGAATAGGTCCCTTGACCCTTTGGGACATCACATTGGTGCTGTAAGACCAATAAGAAGGCTTGCGAAATCTACCCGTAACTCTCAACTACAATTCCCTTTAGATTCACAGTTTTTCCCTTCTAGGCCTCTCCATCCTGTAATCTCCATTTGGAGGATGAAGATTTGTGCATATGGGTGTGCTTTGTCTTCTGCATGGCAGGAGGAAACCATGGTTGCAGGGCTTAGCATTTCCTTAGATTGTCAACAGACAGCTCATGTGTAACCTGGTTGCAGACACTCCCCATGGGAAATAGCATGCATCCAGGATCCTTGTGGGTTCAGATTATTTGGAGTCAGGTTCTGTTTTCTGGTGTTGGTGCAACAGTATAGGCTGGTTGTTTTCCCACTCCTGTCTATTTTGGTGGGGGGTACTTCTTGTACCCTTTTCCCCTTTTTTGAAGGCTTAAAGGTCAACTAAACCCAAGAAGCAAAAAGGAAATGTGTTGAAGCTTATAGTCCTTCTCTTTTTTTTTTCAAGTTATGAACATTTTTAACAAATGCCTGTTGATTTTGCCAGAAATGCAGCATCCTTGTCACCTCCTGTGAGCTGCACAAAACAATGCCTTACTTCCTAGCTATCTTCTGTAGACTACCAATTGCCCTGCCCCATATACAATGGAGATGAAGAGATACAGACATGTTTGTAATCCACAAAGGAAAGCATATAGCCTAGAGTGACAACTGTTGCTCCCTCCATAGTTACAGTGGAATCATGATGTAGCCACCCAAGGATGGGAAGTGTGTTATTTGAAGGATTACCAGGTGAAAGTACAGCAGAAGATGCAAGAAAAAAGAAAAACAAATCCAGCCAACTCATCAAAAACAAAAAAGCCTGCAATATTTTACAGTTTTGGTTTTAGATATACTTTAAAGTGGTTGTAAAGGCTGAAGTTTTTTTTTTCCAATTTTCTGTATTCAAACCCTATGTGTGCAGCAGCCCCCCCCCCCCTCAATACTTGCAAGTGAGGGCACATGGCAGGAGGGAGGGGCCAGGAGCATTGGTGGGGGACCCAGGAAGAGGAGGATCAGGGCTGCTCTGTGCAAAACCAACGAGCAGTGCATTTAAGTATGACATGCTTGCTATTTTTTTAAAACAAATCAGCCTTTAATATCACTTTCTTGACCATCCCTTTGGGGTATTATGTTAGATTGTTTTTTTTATCTTGATTATCTTATACGAGTTTGGTTGGCTGTTCTAAACATCCCTAGTCCTTGTTGGAGCCTTTCTTGCTTGAAGTCTAGAGTTTAAGACTTGGGCCTCTTGTTCTCCTTAGAATTTTCCTATAGGGATCTGTTTTGAAGCATGGAAACCTTCCAGTGTTTTCTTTGTTGACCATTCTGGTTCTGGGTCTGTTCTCCCTGTTCAAGTTGTTGGCGGTTGTCTGGCTCTGCTGGTGCTGACTTACTGTCCATCGAGGTAGTCATTCCATTGGGGGCAATTCTTGTCTTGGTCTGATCATCAGCTTAATCTTCTGTGAATTCCCCAGCTTTTTTAACAGTTCCCTTATCCTGTTGAAAACTTTCCCTCTTCTGGTTCATAATTGTGATTTAGTTCATCTGGTTGTTGCAAACGACCTCTCATTCTCTCTTAGCTCCATCAGCGGCTGTTGCCAACTCCTCCTTTGGACTGCTTTTGGACATTCCAGCTATTTTAGAATTGTTGAGTTGCTGTGTCCCCCAATGGAAATTTTTGTACATACTGTAAAATATTTTTCTTGAAGTCTATTGAGTAAGACAGATCCCACTCCTCCGTGTTTATTTACATGAATTGCGTTTTGAACTGCAGGTACTCCTCACTTAATGTCCAGGTTTCGTTCCAACGTTCAGGTCATTAAACAAATTGGTCATTGAACGGGGAGCCACAAGTAATCAATATTTTGCTGAGAAATCACTTATAAAAACACCCCCATGGGTGTGGCCATCTTGAGTAAGAGCAGATAGTTCATATTGCATTTACTTCCTGGAATTCATCTGGCCTTAGCTCAGACATCCAGGCTGGAGGATGTGTTTAGTTGAGAAAACCGCTTCTCCCCTCCTGAAGACTCTTGGGATGTATGGCATCATTTGTCTATGCATGGAAACTATTAAGTGACTAAAGAAATGTGAAAAACTGTTTAAAACAAGTAAATATGATATACTTTTGTATCTATTTTCTAATGCTAGGGGCATACGAATTCCAAATATTCCATGCTGATGGAGAGAGTGAAGTTGCACTTTAATTGTGCTGCTTGTGGTTGTTTCTACAAAGCAGCCATCTGGAGTGGCATATATGCAGCAACAGCTTTGCAGACCATACTTGGACCCCTCTGGTACCCTGTGAGTAAGGCCAGTTAGGCTGAAGCATCAGGAACTACCTCACGTTGTCAGCATAATTTTAAAATTCCTGTCACCACCATTTTAAAGCGATAATGGCTAAGGTTGAAGGAACTGAGCTCTGATGTCCCCACTAGTTGGAGTGTTGCACCCACACACTCACATTCTGTACTTCTTTTCCCAATGTTCAGCCTAGAGGAAGCTCTATCCTGCTACTGCTCCTGCCTCTGGTCACAAATCTAATTCCACTGCCCTCCTTCACTCACTTGGTCACCTCCAGCCACCTATGAGCCTCATCAGCACTTGCTGCCTAGATTTGTAAATATTCAAGGCCTTGCCTTCTTTCTAGCCTGGCTGTTTTCCAAAGATGCACAGAGGACAGTCCCACTGTAACAGGTGGCCCCAGTCCATACTCCTCTACTGCTTCTAAGGGTGAGTTAGTATCCCCAGAAGGAGCTAGTGCTTGTAACCTAGATCCTGGGACCCCTATTTCAATAGGGTCATTCCCATTGTAGTCTTTTATAGCTCAGCCACGGAAGGCTTAGACTTCTCTGTGCTCACAAGCCCCATATATCCACTGTGGATTTTTTTTTTACATACATGGCCGAGTCTTATTCAGACCCTGCAGGACCTCTAAGTGTGTCAGAGGCCTCTATTATATCTCTGATGCAGATTCAGAGTCCTTACAGTCTACTCTGAAGAAGCTGCATTTCAGAAAATTTCATATCACTCAGAATTCCCAATGCACCGTCATTATTTAAAATGTTCCTCTACGAGGACTGGCAACAACCTATGGGCCCCTACTGACGTTGGCTACTACTGACACTACAGTTTTGCACCTTAATAAGCATACCACTAAGCAGGTTGATGGTGACTATACCTTACGGGAGTCTCAGTTTTAATTATCTGGAGTAACTTTTCATCTTATATTGGTGATGACCTTGATTTGTGAAACCATATCACGATGGATCATATCCATTAAAAGGAGACCCCTTTGGTACATAGTCAAACCCTTAAATTCTGGAACTTTTGAATAATTGTTTGAAGCCATATGCTTTAGTTGTGATGGCCTTGAGCAAGCTTCTAAGTATGTGTCTTGCATGGGGATGATGTTCATATGCATAGGGCACTTTGGCTATGTGTCTGAGACACTGAAGATATGCCTAAGGTGTATACTGTACACCTGCTTCAATGCAGGAGATCTGTGGTGGAGGCAGAACAGCACCATACTTCATATACTGTACTACTATAGTAACTCATAAGGAAACAGACTCTGTATTACACCCAAGCCACAGATCCCAAAGCCAAAAGCCCTGTCTCATCTGCTCAACCTTCTTCATAAAGGTGCACTCCCAGTTTTAAAATGGAAATTTGTTCACCCTAGTGGATCCCTTGGTAATTTACTTCACCCCAGCTTGGATACTTGGGTTTCCCCCCATAGCCCACACTCTGTACCTTTCAATCAGGCACCTCCTTCATCTGCCCTTCCTCACCCTTCTGGTATTACCAAACAAGCATTTCCACACCCATTTGTGTATTTTCCCAAATTTGCTCCCTGGAATGGTATCTCACTTATTCTCACACTCCCTATTGCAGAGGAGTCCCTCTCTATCATGAATGACTGCATCAATATCAGTGTTGATACTTCTCTCCTGCAGGATCTCTTGACCCCTCAGGTGGCCAGGGATAGGGATGAGCCGAACACCCCCCGGTTCGGTTCGCACCAGAACCCGCGAACGGACCGCAAGTTCGCACGAACGTTAGAACCCCATTGACGTCTATGGGACTCGAACGTTCGAAATCAAAAGTGCTCATTTTAAAGGCTAATTTGCATGGTATTGTCCTAAAAAGGGTGTGGGGACCCGGGTCCTACCCCAGGGGACATGTATCAATGCAAAAAAAACTTTTAAAAACGGCCGTTTTTTCGGGAGCAGTGATTTTAATGATGCTTAAAGTAAAAAAAAAAAGTGAAATATTCCTTTAAATATCGTACCTGGGGGGTGTCTATAGTATGCCTGTAAAGTGACGCGTGTTTCCCATGTTTAGAACAGTCCCTGCACCAAATGTCATTTTTAAAGGAAAAAATCTCATTTAAAACTGCTTGCGGGTTTAATGTCATGTCGGGTCCTGCCAATATGGATGAAAATCAGTGAGACAAACGGCATGGGTACCCCCCAGTCCATTACCAGGCCCTTTGGGTCTTGTATGGATATTAAGGGGAACCCCGCACCCAAATTAAAATAAGGAAAGGTCCCTATATACTCTGAACAGCAGTATACAGGCGGTGCAAACAAGAAAGGGACTGTAGGTTTGTTGTTAAGTAGAATCTGTTTGTAATTTTGAACATTTTTAACGTGTTTAGCTCCAGCCAAAAAATCTTTTCTAAGCTTTTTGGAAAACATAGGGAAGGGTTATCACCCCTGTGACATTTGTTTTGCGTCTTTCCTCCTCTTCAGAAGATTTCACCTCACTTTTTTGTCCCAATGAAAAATGTTTTTTGAAAATTTGGGTTTTTTTGTGGAACAAGGATTGGAAAGCATCAGTGGAAAGGAGAAATTGTTTTCCCATATTAACTCTTACATGAGAGAATTTCCCTTCCTAGGGGTAGATTTCATCTCACTTCCTGTTGTCTCCTTCCGTTTGCAAGTAGGAGTCGTTTGTAAGTTAGATGTTTGAAAGTAGGGTCCTGCCCTATATACTCAGCAGAAATTTGGGCCTTAGGTGTTGCTGTGGCCAAAACACTGTAAGCCCTCACAGGGCCCTGCTGTGAAATATTAGATCAAGAATTGTAATTACATGCCCCTGTTGAACAGGAGCTGAAAAATTAGGCCTTAGGCACTGGTGCTGGTGCCACAACACTGCAACCCCTCACAGACACTCTAGTTGGAACGCAGGAACGAGCCCTGCTGCAAAGTATTGCATCAAAAATTGTAATTACACGCCCCTGTTAGACGGGGCAGAAAAATTGGGCCTTAGGCACTGGTGCTGGTGCCACAACACTGCAACCCCTCACAGACACTCTAGTTGGAACGCAGGAACGAGCCCTGCTGCAAAGTATTGCATCAAAAATTGTAATTACACGCCCCTGTTAGACAGGGGCAGAAAAATTGGGCCTTAGGCACTGGTGCTGGTGCCACAACACTGCAACCCCTCACAGACACTCTAGTTGGAATGCAGGAACGAGCCGTGCTGCAAAGTATTACATCAAAAATTGTAATTACACGCCCCTGTTATACAGGGGCTGAAAAATTGTGCCTTAGGCACTGGTGGTGGCGCCCAGAACCAAAAATGTTCTTACAAGCTATCAGCGTGATGATTGAGGAGGAAGAGGATAATTACTCAGGGATAGTCACTCAGCATCAGCATAGGCAGTCTTTGAAGGGATCTGAAAAAAATTATTCAGTTACATCAGCATCAGGTGCTTGGTAGCTGGTGGTGATCCAAGACTGATTCATTTTTATGAAGGTCAGCCGATCGACCGAGTCAGTGGACAGACGCACCCTGTGATCGGTTACCACGCCTCCAGCAGCACTGAATGTGCGTTCCGAAAGAACGCTGGATGCAGGACAGGCCAGTAGCTCAATTGCATACTGTGCAAGCTCTGGCCAGTGATCCATCCTCAAGACCCAGTAACCCAGAGGATTTTCGGTGGGAAAGGTGTCCAAGTCTGATCTTGCCCCTAGGTATTCCTGCACCATGTAAAACAGACGCTGGCGATGGTTGCTGGAACCGATCATACCTTGAGGCTGCGGACCAAAAAATTGTCTGAACGCATCGGTCAGACGGCCACCTTCTCCACCGCTCCTTCTTTGACTGACCGAAGCCTCAGCAACACGTTGTCCAGAAACAGGAGTTTGTAACCTCCCAGTCTCTGGGAACGCGTTGCACAGACCTTTCTGCAAGGCCTCCCGAAGATGTTTCATCCTCTGCTCCCTCTGCGATGGCAAGATAAGGTCCGCAACCTTACCCTTGTAACGTGGATCAAGGAGGGTTGCCAGCCAGTATTGGTCCTTCTCCTTGATACCACGAATACGAGGATCCTTACGCAGGCTTTGCAGGATCAGGGAGGCCATGCAGCGTAGGTTTGCTGAGGCATTCGGTCCGGAGTCCTCTGGGTCACTAAGGACAACAACGTCCGCAGCCACCTCCTCCCAGCCACGTACAAGTCCATGTGTTCCTTGGGACTGATCCCTTAAAGACTGCTGATGCTGAGTGCCAGGCTCCACCTCCATACTGACACAATCTTCCTCCTCCTCCTCCTCCTCCTCCTCGTCCTCTTCCTGTGTGATCGGCGGGCACGCAGGAACACTGTCTGGATAAAGGGGGCCTTGAGAGCTAAGGAAGTCCTCCTCTTCCTGCCTCTGTTCTGCCTCAAGTGCCCTGTCCATTATTCCACGCAGCGTGTGCTCCAACAGGTGGACAAGGGGGACAGTGTCACTGATGCATGCACTGTCAGTGCTCACCATCCTCGTGGCCTCCTCGAATGGTGACAGGACAGTGCATGCATCCCTGATCATGGCCCACTGGCGTGGGGAAAAAAAACCAAGGTCCCCTGACCCTGTCCTGGTGCCATAGTCGCACAGGTACTCATTGATGGCCCATTGCTGCGTGTGCAGCCGCTGCAGCATGGCCAATGTCGAGTTCCACCTGGTGGGCATGTCACAGATTAGGCGGTTCTTGGGCAGGTTAAACTCCTTTTGGAGGTCCGTCAGCCGAGCACTGGCATTATATGACCGGCGGAAATGCACACAGACTTTCCTGGCCTGCCTCAGGACATCCTGTAAGCCCGGGTACCTGCCCAAGAACCGCTGCACCACCAAGTTAAGGACGTGAGCCAAACAGGGCACATGGGTCAGTTGTCCCTGTCGGAGGGCAGAGAGGAGGTTGGTGCCATTGTCGCAAACCACCATTCCTGCCTTAAGTTGGCGTGGCGTCAACCACCTCTGAACCTGCCCCTGCAGAGCTGACAGAACCTCTGCCCCAGTGTGGCTCCTGTCCCCCAAGCACACCAGCTCAAGCACCGCATGGCATCTTTTGGCCTGCGTACTTGCGTAGCCCCTTGAACGCCTACGGAGCACCGCTGGTTCCGAGGAAGAGGCCATGGAGGAAGAAGAAGAGGAGGGGGTGGAGGAGAGAGGTGTGTCACAATCAGCATTTTGGAGGCGTGGTGGCGGAACAACCTCCAACACTACTGCACCTTGTCCTGCATCCTTCCCAGCTGCCAGCAGAGTCACCCAATGCGCCGTGAAACTTAAGTAACGTCCCTGTCCATGCCTGCTGGACCATGAGTCAGCGGTAATATGCACCTTACCGCTGACCGCCCTGTCCAGCGAGGCATGGACATTGCCTTCCACATGCCGGTAGAGAGCTGGAATCGCCTTCCGTGAGAAAAAGTGGCGTTTGGGTACCTGCCACTGAGGAACCGCACATTCCACAAACTCACGGAAGGGGGCAGAGTCTACCAACTGAAAAGGCAGCAGTTGAAGTGCTAGCAATTTTGCCAAGCTAGCATTCAACCGCTGGGCATGTGGAAGGCTGGGAGCAAACTTCTTTCGGCGGTGCAGCAGCTGGGGCAGGGAAATTTGCCTGGTACAATCTGGCGTCGGTGTACCAAAAGCAGATTGCCCACAAGTACTTGGCTGTGACACACCTAATTCTACACCTTCATTCCTCTCACTGCAGGTCTCAGAGAGGACTGAAGGTCTAGTGGGGTTGGAAATCTCAGCTGATGAGGAGCAAGGAGAGATCCTCTTTGTTCTTTGGTGTGGGTCTTTTAGATATGCTTGCCAACGAACTGCATGGCAGGTCAACATATGTCTGGTCAAGCATGTGGTACCCAAGCGGGAGATGTTTTGGCCACGCGAGATACGCTTGAGACATATGTTGCAAATAGCAGCGGTGCGATCTGATGCACTCGTCTCAAAAAAGGCCCACACCAAAGAACTTTTTGAATAACGCGCAGAGACTGCAGCGCCCTGCACATGTGGAGCTTTGGGGTGTGATGCAGTCAATGTGCTGCCCTTAGGCTGGCCCCTGGAGGGCATCCTGCCTCGTTGGTGATGTGCCGCCTCCTCCTCCTCCTCCTCCTCCTCTCTCCTATCAGGCACCCACGTTGAGTCAGTGACCTCATCATCCCCTCCCTCCTCATCACTGGAGCAAACCTGGCAGTATGCTGCAGCAGGGGGAGCATGACTGCCAGATTGCTGTCCTTCTTGGGCACCCCCTCTGTCCGTGCTCATGTTACTGCCTTCATCGAGCTCAGTATCATCATCAGAGCCTTCCAAACGCTGGGCATCCTCCTGGAGCATGTACCCAACACTGTGGTCAAACAGTTCGAGGGAATCCTCATGAGGACATGGTGGAGCTAGGGAAGGAGTCACTGATGACATTGAGCTGAGGGAAGAGGCCGCTGCTTTGCCAGACAAAGCACCCTGGGCATGGGTGAGAGAGGATGAGGAGGATGAGGACGGCTTGGTCATCCACTCGACCAAGTTTTCCGCATGTTGCGGCTCAACACGGCCAGCTGCCGAAAAAAAGGCCAAGCGTGTCCCATGGCCACGTGCTGATGAGGATGCACCGTCTCCACGACCAGCACTAGACACAGAGCCTGCTTGCCCTCTCTTATTGGCTTGTGACTGTCTGCCTCTCCTTCTTGGCCTTCCAGACATACTAATGGCCTGTAGCTGCACTAAGCTGGGATAGAACACCTGTAATTTTCTTCAGGTAGCTTTATATACTGTAACCAGACAAGCCTGGCTGTCAGTAGGAAGATAACAGGAACGGATCTAGCTGAACACTGTGAGCAGGACGCACTGCACTAAATGTAAATAGCAGGAACGGATCTAGCTGAACACTGTGAGCAGGACGCACTGACTGCACTAAATGTAAATAGCAGGAACGGATCTAGCTGAACACTGTGAGCAGGACGCACTGCACTAAATGTAAATAGCAGGAACAGATCTAGCTGAACACTGTGAGCAGGACGCACTGCACTAAATGTAAATAGCAGGAACGGATCTAGCTGAACACTGTGAGCAGGACGCACTGACTGCACTAAATGTAAATAGCAGGAACAGATCTAGCTGAACGCTGTGAGCAGGATGCACTGCACTAAATGTAAATAGCAGGAACGGATCTAGCTGAACACTGTGAGCAGGACGCACTGACTGCACTAAATGTAAATAGCAGGAACGGATCTAGCTGAACACTGTGAGCAGGACGCACTGCACTAAATGTAAATAGCAGGAACGGATCTAGCTGAACACTGTGAGCAGGACGCACTGCACTAAATGTAAATAGCAGGAACGGATCTAGCTGAACACTGTGAGCAGGACGCACTGCACTAAATGTAAATAGCAGGAATGGATCTAGCTGAACACTGTGAGCAGGACGCACTGCACTAAATGTAAATAGCAGGAACGGATCTAGCTGAACACTGTGAGCAGGACGCACTGACTGCACTAAATGTAAATAGCAGGAAAGGATCTAGCTGAACACTGTGAGCAGGACACACTGACTGCACTAAATGTAAATAGCAGGAACGGATCTAGCTGAACACTGTGAGCAGGACGCACTGACTGCACTAAATGTAAATAGCAGGAACGGATCTAGCTGAACACTGTGAGCAGGACGCACTGCACTAAATGTAAATAGCAGGAACGGATCTAGCTGAACACTGTGAGCAGGACGCACTGCACTAAATGTAAATAGCAGGAACGGATCTAGCTGAACACTGTGAGCAGGACGCACTGCACTAAATGTAAATAGCAGGAATGGATCTAGCTGAACACTGTGAGCAGGACGCACTGCACTAAATGTAAATAGCAGGAACGGATCTAGCTGAACACTGTGAGCAGGACGCACTGACTGCACTAAATGTAAATAGCAGGAACGGATCTAGCTGAACACTGTGAGCAGGACACACTGACTGCACTAAATGTAAATAGCAGGAACGGATCTAGCTGAACACTGTGAGCAGGACGCACTGACTGCACTAAATGTAAATAGCAGGAACGGATCTAGCTGAACACTGTGAGCAGGACGCACTGCACTAAATGTAAATAGCAGGAACGGATCTAGCTGAACACTGTGAGCAGGACGCACTGCACTAAATGTAAATAGCAGGAACGGATCTAGCTGAACACTGTGAGCAGGACGCACTGCACTAAATGTAAATACCAGGAACGGATCTAGCTGAACACTGTGAGCAGGACGCACTGCACTAAATGTAAATAGCAGGAACGGATCTAGCTGAACACTGTGAGCAGGACGCACTGACTGCACTAAATGTAAATAGCAGGAACGGATCTAGCTGAACACTGTGAGCAGGACACACTGACTGCACTAAATGTAAATAGCAGGAACGGATCTAGCTGAACACTGTGAGCAGGACGCACTGACTGCACTAAATGTAAATAGCAGGAACGGATCTAGCTGAACACTGTGAGCAGGACGCACTGCACTAAATGTAAATAGCAGGAACGGATCTAGCTGAACACTGTGAGCAGGACGCACTGCACTAAATGTAAATAGCAGGAACGGATCTAGCTGAACACTGTGAGCAGGACGCACTGCACTAAATGTAAATACCAGGAACGGATCTAGCTGAACACTGTGAGCAGGACGCACTGACTGCACTAAATGTAAATAGCAGGAACGGATCTAGCTGAACACTGTGAGCAGGACGCACTGACTGCACTAAATGTAAATAGCAGGAACAGATCTAGCTGAACACTGTGAGCAGGACGCACTGCACTAAATGTAAAGAGCAGGAACGGATCTAGCTGAACACTGTGAGCAGGACGCACTGCACTAAATGTAAAGAGCAGGAACAGATCTAGCTGAACACTGTGAGCAGGACGCACTGCACTAAATGTAAAGAGCAGGAACAGATCTAGCCTAATCTAGCTCTCAAATCAAATGACACTGTCTGTCTCTCTCTCTATCAGCACACCGGAACACACTACACAGGGCCGCCGTGCAGGCGGCCTTATATAGTGTGGGGCGTGTACTAAATCCCCTGAGCCATAATTGGCCAAAGCCACCCTGGCTTTGGCCAATTACAGCTCTCTCTACTGACGGCGCTGTGATTCATCAGCCAGCAATGCACTGCGATGCCGCAGTGAATTATGGGCCGTGACGCGCCACACGAATTTGGCGCGAACGGCCCATAACGTTCGCAATTCGACGGACGGTCGAACAGCCGATGTTCGAGTCGAACATGGGTTCGACTCGAACACGAAGCTCATCCCTAGCCAGGGATCAGTCTATACTGTTACCTTCCATAGCAGAGACCTGACTCATCAGTTGTCCTCAAGCAGTTCTAGACATTTCCAACACAACACAGGGTTATTGTGGAAATCTTTCCATGTGCAGATGCTTCCAGCCTGGTATTCATACATGGTTTTCATACAAAACTATACTTGAAGCAAACCTCAGGGCTTCAGCACCATAATTCCTTCCTTTATGCTCCAGCAGTTCTGGACCCTGTGCAATTAACTGACTTTTATGTTCATCTTAGTGCCATTTACTTGCATGCCCATTGTGGAACACTATAGAAACATTCCCGGAAGTGAGTTATTTTCCTAGATTTTCCAGGTTTGTGCAAAATTAAAAACTGCTTCAAAACAAATTCACAACTATCTCATGCCAGTAACCTTGGGTCATCTTCTAGTGGAATAGCTTGACTCAAAACCCCCCTAATAAGTCCACTCTCTGTGGATCTTTGACCTTTTCCTGGTTTGTTAATTTTTTTTTAGGTTTGGAGTTGTTTGGGGAATTCCTTTTTAGCATGGTCCTACCATCTCATTTCTCAGTCTTTTTCAGTCTTTCACTTTCTTCTTCTGAATCTGGAATTTGGGCAAGGCACCAAGTTGGTCTCATCAGACCAAAATATCCTTATATCCATCTGCTATATGCCAGGCTTTGACCAGGAAAGGGATGGTCCCTCCCCATATCTGAGAAGACTACCCTAGTGAATGTATCCTCTCGCCTACTTTTTGAGTTAGGTGATCTGTATTTGACAAGTTTCCAAGTTTCAGGAAAACCCTGTTTTGTCTTTTGATTGGACCTCAGCTGGACTTCATCTGGAGGTTGCAAGATCTTTACCTCTGGAAGGTTTTGAGATAATCACCTTGTACAAAAAAGGCAACTTCCTCCCTATGCTAGACAGTGTTGAAGGGTCATTTATGATAAGATATTGTCTTTCAGATCAACTCTTCTTATCATCCCTACATGAACAAGGGGAGTTCTGCATGGGGGTACCCCTCTTTCTTAATTGCCAGGAAGTAACCATTGCTGGTAGCTCCTGTCCTTCCTTGGTTGGTCGGCAGGCTAGACACATTGTTACCATGTTTCCTCACAAAAGGGTAGTTTAGGTTAGATTCTCTTCTGTGACTGAGCTATGGTCTTCTGAGAAAGTCTCCCTAGATTCTTCCCCTATCAAGCGAATATTACTAGTTCTAATACTAGGATTCATATCTCTTGCTGATTGGTGAAGGATTCTGTTCTCACAGGGGTAGGTTAGATGATTCCTAGAATTATAAATGGTTAGGCAGGCTTGCAATGTTGTTACCACTCCTTTAAAACACATATGGTATTGGTTGGAAATTTTCCTTCTCATCTTTGCGATCCTGATGTTCTTGTATGCCAGTTTACTTTACAATATATCCCTGCCTGGGATGTTAGTCACCTCATTCTCTCCTTAAGAACGAAGCACCATTCAGTTTTTGTCAGCTAAGGGTTCTTCCCCTTCTCTCTGTATACATTTTATACTGTGAACATGATTTTTTAAGCTTTTATTATCTACCTTCCCTAAGAGATATATGAGCGCTTCTTTTGTGGAACTCTTTCTAAAATTGTTACTTACCAATGGAATCACAATTCATAAAAAACACTAGAGCTACCTAAAAAGGACTATAAGAGATTGTCTGTACTATTTTCATCGAAGCCCCTATTAGTAGTTGGATGCACAAAGAATTTGTACTGCCTTGAAACAGCTTTTGTATTTTTCTAGCACCAGGGCAGTATGAAAAATGCATTTTGTAAATCTCACCTCTTTATTCTTCCTTCCTAGGAACTTCTGAATTTTGCCCATATCCAGCCCCCTCATTTTGCACGTTTGCAAATCTTCAGTGAATCATTTGGAAACATTTGCAACATTTCTTTCACTTTCGGAACTATACTGAAGCAAGTAAAGGTACATATATAACAAGTTTTAGTTGTAGATAATTTGACAGGACGATAATCTCTTGCCTAATGCAATTGCACGAAAGAATTCAGCAAGGTACAACATGATGATGTAAGTAAAGTATTTAAAGGAGATGTAAAGGCAGAAGGTTTTTTATCTTAACGCATTCTATGCATTAAGATAAAAAACCTTCTGTTTGTAGCAGCCTCCTCAACACCCTCTAATTACTTACCTGAGCCCCATCTCTCTCCAGCGATGTCCACGAGTGTCTTAGCCTTCCAGGACTCTCCTCCTGATTGGCTGAGACACAGCAGCGGCTCCATTGGCTCCTGCGGCTGTCAATCGAAGTCAGTAAGCCAGTCAGGGGAGACTATGGGTCCAAGCTCCGTGTCTGAATGGACATACGAAGCTATGACTCAGCTCGGGTGCCCCCATAGCAAGCTGCTGGCTGTCAGGGCACTCTACAGGAGGGAGGGGCCAGGAGAGCTGAGGAAGGACCCAAGAAGAGGAGGATTTGGGCTGCTCTGTGCAAAACTAACTGCACGTAGAAGGTAAGTATAACATGTTTGTTATTTAAACATTTTAAACAAGACTTTACAATCACTTTAAGGTCCCATATTAAATGTAAGCAGATAAAGCCACCATGCCTAAACTGACAGCCATTATTAAAATTAGTCAGAAAATTGGTTGGTAGGCCCTAAAAGAAACAAAACTGGACCTGATGCAAGAGAACAAGGAGCATCCTTGGGAAAAAAAAGCTTAAAAATTGTAAGATGGTCTCCTGGGAAAAGAATTACAAGACTAGTATGGACTAGTTTCAGACACTCTTCAGATTTTGTTTCATATTTTTGTTGATGGTATTTTTATGTGTCAATACACACTGGCCCTTGTTCTTCTTAACGGTGTGGAAGAATTGGGTGGTGGTGTAGGGTTCCACCCTCTTTACCCTCTCCTAACACACCCGCCTCCCCTTCTTTTTTCTTTTCTCTGTCTCTCTCCTCATCTTCTTCCTCAATCTCTCTCTTCGCTATCTTTGTTTACTGTTATCTATTACTCAATGACTCATGACTGAGTACATGAGTAGAGATGGGCCGAACACCCCCCAGTTTCGGTTTGTGCCAGAACTCTCGAACATCACAAAAGTTCGGACAGGAACCCTATGGAAGTCTATAAGGACCCGAATTTGAAAAATCAAAAGTCCCCGTTTTGAAGGCTTACATGCAAGTTATTAGCCATAGAAAGGTATGGGGGCCCAGGTACTACCCGGGGGGGACATGTACCAATGCAAAAAACGTTTAAAAAAGAATGTTTTTTAAAGAAGCAGTGATTTTAATGATGCTGAAAGTGAAACAATAAAAATGAAAAATTCTTTTAACCCCTTAAGTCCCGGACCATTTGGCTGCCCAAAGACCAGAGAACTTTTTGCGATTCGGCACTGCGTCGCTTTAACTGACAATTGCGCAGTCATGCGACATGGCTCCCAAACAAAATTGACATCCTTTTTCCCCACAAATAGAGCTTTCTTTTGGTGGTATTTTATCACCTCTGCGGTTTTTATTTTTTGCGTTATAAACAAAAAAAAAGCGTCAATTTTGAAAAAAAATGCATTATTTTTTACTTTTTGCTATAATAAATATCCCCAAAAAATATATAAAAAAACTTTTTTTTTTCCTCAGTTTAGGCTGATACGTATTCTTCTACATATTTTTTGGTAAAAAAAATCGCAATAAGCGTTTATTGATTGGTTTGCGCAAAAGTTATAGCGTCTACAAAATAGTGGATAGTTTTATGGCATTTTTATTAATATTTTTTTTTACTAGTAATGGCGGCTATCAGCGATTTTTATCATGACTGCGACATTATGGTGGACAGATCGGACACTTTTGGCGCGATTTTGGGACCATTCACATTTATACAGCGATCAGTGCAATTAAAAATGCATTGATTACAGTGTAAATGTGACTGGCAGTGAAGGGGTTAACCACTAGGTGGTGCTGTAGGGGTTAAGTGTGTCCCAGGGAGTGATTCTAACTGTGGGGGGGGAGGGGCTATGTGTGACACAACACTGATCACCGCTCCTGATTACAGGGAGCTGTGATCAATGTCAGTGTCACTCGGCAGAATGGGGAAATGCTTGTTTACATCAGCGGAAAAAAGGGGGAGAGAAACTGCGCTTAAGTGAAGTGTATAGAAATAAAATAGATGAGCTGCAATTCCTCTATGCAACATAAACACAGTGAGAAAAGTTTGGAAAGAAAAAAAACGGAATCGCGCTAGAAGGGGACTCGTGACCATGCGTATGATCACCAATCCACAATATTCTTGAAATGTGTAAATAAACAATTTAAGCACAAAATATAAAAAATATTAATAAAGTGACAGTCCATCAAATGTACATTGCTTAGTGTGAAATAATGACAAAATTAGACAAAAGTCCAGGTGCATATAGTGAATATATATAACCCATGTGATAGAAAAAAGTCCATGTGAACTATGATTCCTGCCAAGAATAGACAAGAGTGCTTGATCCACCACCGTAGGTAAACAATGGCCGCTTACCAGAAACTCATGATCCCCCGCTACAGAGGATCAGAGAGAGCTGTTTAGAAGGATGATAATCTGGATCACAACCATAAAACCAGAAGCCTTGGAGTATGATGGCACATCAGAGACCTTGATACCGTAGTGAAGGAATTCCAACTGTCTCCATGTGTTCATCTCTAGAGAAGGTTACGGGGTGAAGGTGCCACCATGTGCCCTTTTGAATACATGTTATGTGTTACAGGCACTATTGTGTGACGCTGGATAAAAATTACATCTCCCCCCACGGGAGATCTGGCCACTTTGGGACCAAGGTGTGGATAAGCATTGCCAAATTACCTGTGAGCAACATCGTTTGAGTACACCCTCACGCCCCTCAAGGTATGGGAGGTGGAATGCCCCCTTTTCCCCCCCTTTTTTTTCCATATGTGTGTTTTTTTTTTTTATAATCAAAATTTTTTTATTTTCTGTTATACTTTTCACAATTCACAATTAAACATCCTTAATTTCATATTTTACAATAATTACGCAGGATTAACATATTAAACATTAATAAGAGACCAATTGGTAACATCGTTCTCTTACAACTGACCCTATCCCCTCCCCAAAAAAAAAAAAAAAAAAAAGGGGGAATGAAAAAACCGCTGCCTGTCTCAACCCCCTCCCTCCCCCGACATATGTTCGACAACCAAATATATCCTGTGATTGATGAAATTCCCAATATTTGTGCGTATCGGTCTGTGTATCCAATTCCACATTGACAGCCCCACCCCCTACAACCAACACATTAAAACAAGCCTAAAACATACCAACAAAAAAAAAAAAAAAAAGGGGGAAACCCCCAGCCCCGTCCATACATTCCCCGTGTTTATTATTGTTATTCCGTAATTGTTCCTCACTTCTAAGAAAAAAGAAAACCCACCACACCTGTACATACCCTGTGGTTATTGTTAATTATCCCATAATTATATTTATTGGCCAGTCATGGCCTAGTTCCTCACTTCTATTAAGTAATTTATTTAAAGTGATCCAATTAATCCTAAAATACCTTCATGTGTTACCCCCTATTGTGTAAGAGGCCACTAACGGCCATATTAAATATAACCTCTATATAAAAAAAAAAAAAAGGAAAAAAAAAAAAAAGACCCTAGGTGATTAGCATAATTCCCATTGATTGTGTGTTTTAATCTTCATATCCCCTTCCTTAGTGACGTTCCCTACACCATGCGCTTACAAACCAGCACATTAAACAACAATAGGAAAAAAAAAAAAAAACAAGAAAATTCACCTTGCCACCTCCCTCCCCCTTTTCACCAAATCAGGTATCTCATTATACGGGTAAAAGGGACAGGGGGGGGGGGGGGGGAGACAGCAGTCTAAACAAAAGTAAATAAAAAAAAAAAAAACCCAATTCCTTCCTTTTCCTCCCTGGCTAAACCCCTATGCAACTAATCCAAGGTATTTATATGGCCCTGGCTCCCTGCACCTTCTCGTTTCATATTTCCCTCTTAATCTATTGCCTGTACACACTGTATCCAGCCTGCCCATATGTCCTCAAATTCCCCTTTTTTGTCTTTAACCACTTCAGCCCCGGAAGGATTTACCCCCTTCCTGACCAGAGCACTTTTTACAATTCGGCACTGCGTCGCTTTAACTGCTAATTGCGCGGTCATGCAATGCTCTACCCAAACAAAATTTGCGTCCTTTTCTTCCCACAAATAGAGCTTTCTTTTGATGGTATTTGATAACCTCTGCCGTTTTTATTTTTTGCGCTATAAACGGAAAAAGACTGAAAATTTTGAAAAAAAATGATATTTTCTACTTTTTGTTATAAAAAAAATCCAATAAACTAAATTTTAGTCATACATTTAGGCCAAAATGTATTCGGCCACATGTCTTTGGTAAAAAAAATGTCAATAAGCGTATATTTATTGGTTTGCGCAAAAGTTATAGCGTCTACAAACTAGGGTACATTTTCTGGAATTTACACAGCTTTTAGTTTATGACTGCCTATGTCATTTCTTGAGGTGCTAAAATGGCAGGGCAGTACAAAACCCCCCCAAATGACCCCATTTTGGAAAGTAGACACCCCAAGGAAATTGCTGAGAGGCATGTTGAACCCATTGAATATTTTTTTTTTTTGTCCCAAGTGATTGAATAATGACAAAAAAAAAAATTTACAAAAAGTTGTCACTAAATGATATATTGCTCACACAGGCCATGGGCATATGTGGAATTGCACCCCAAAATACATTCAGCTGCTTCTCCTGAGTACGGGGATACCACATGTGTGGCACTTTTTGGGAGCCTAGCCGCGTACGGGGCCCCGAAAACCCAGCACCACCTTCAGGATTTCTAAGGGCATACATTTTTGATTTTACTCCTCACTACCTATCACAGTTTTGAAGGCCATAAAATGCCAAGATGGCACAAACCCCCCCCAAATGACCCCATTTTGGAAAGTAGACACCCCAAGCTATTTGCTGAGAGGCATGGTGAGTATTTTGCAGCTCTCATTTGTTTTTGAAAATGAAGAAAGACCAGAAAAAAAAATTTTTTTTTTCTTTTTTCAATTTTCAAAACTTTGTGACAAAAAGTGAGGTCTGCAAAATACTCACTATACCTCTCAGCAAATAGCTTGGGGTGTCTACTTTCCAAAATGGGGTAATTTGGGGGGGGTTTGTGCCACCTGGGCATTCCATGGCCTCCGAAACTGTGATAGGCAGTGAAGAGTGAAATCAAAAATTTACGGCCTTAGAAAGCCTGAAGGCGGTGCTTGGTTTTCGGGGTCCCATGCGCGGCTAGGCTCCCAAAAAGTCCCACACATGTGGTATCCCCGTACTCAGGAGAAGCAACAGAATTTATTTTGGGGTGTAATTTCACATATTCCCATGGCATGTTTGAGCAATATAACATTTAGTGACAACTTTGTGCAAAAAAAAAAAAAAAAATTTGTCTCTTTCCCGCTACTTGTGTCACAATATAAAATATTTCATGGACTCGACATGCCTCTCAGCAAATAGCTTGGGGTGTCTACTTTCCAAAATGGGGTCATTTGGGGGGGGTTTGAACTGTCCTGGCATTTTATGCACAACATTTAGAAGCTTATGTCACACATCACCCACTCTTCTAACCACTTGAAGACAAAGCCCTTTCTGACACTTTTTGATTACATGAAAAAATTATTTTTTTTTGCAAGAAAATTACTTTGAACCCCCAAACATTATATATTATTTTAAAGCAAATGCCCTACAGATTAAAATGGTGGGTGTTTCATTTTTTTTTTTTCACACAGTATTTGCGCAGCGATTTTCAAACGCATTTTTTGGGGAAAAAACACACTTTTCTAAATTTTAATGCACTAAAACACACTATATTGCCCAAATGTTTGATGAAATAAAAAAGATGATCTTAGGCCGAGTACATGGATACCAAACATGACATGCTTTAAAATTGCGCACAAACGTGCAGTGGCAACAAAATTAATACATTTTTAAAAGCCTTTAAAAGCCTTTACAGGTTACCACTTTAGATTTACAGAGGAGGTCTACTGCTAAAATTACTGCCCTCGATCTGACCTTCGCGGTGATACCTCACATGCATGGTGCAATTGCTGTTTACATTTGACGCCAGACCGCCGCTTGCGTTCGCCTTAGCGCGAGAGCAGGGGGGACAGGGGTGCTTTTTATTTATTTATTTTTTTTCTTTATTATTTTTTTGCTTTTTTATCTTATTTTTAAACTGTTCCTTTCATTTTTTTTTTTTTAAATTATTTTTATTGTTATCTCAGGGAATGTAAATATCCCCTATGATAGCAATAGGTAGTGACAGGTACTCTTTTTTGAAAAAATTGGGGTCTATTAGACCCTAGATCTCTCCTCTGCCCTCAAAGCATCTGACCACACCAAGATCGGTGTGATAAAATGCTCCCCCAATTTCCCAATGGCGCTATTTACATCCGGCGAAATCTAAGTCATAAAATGCTCGTAGCTTCCGGTTTCTTAGGCCATAGAGATGTTTGGAGCCACTCTGGTCTCTGATCAGCTCTATGGTCAGCTGGCTGAATCACCGGCTGCATTCTCAGGTTCCCTGTTGAGACAGGAGAGCCAGAGAAAAACACGGAAGACGGTGGGGGGGGGGGGCATTCCCTCCCACTGCTTGTAAAAGCAGTCTAGAGGCTAATTAGCCGCTAGGATTGCTTTTACATGAAAGCCGACCGCTGGCTAAAAAGAATGATACCAAGATGATACCTAAACCTGCAGGCATCATTCTGGTATAACCACTCAAAGTCGTGAATGGCGTACCTGAAGACAAAAAAATGGTTAACAATAAAGCACAGTAAACGGTAAAGTATAAAAAATTGCATACCTGAAAAGCAAACATGATAAAACATAATAACAATAAAACATTGCAGAATAGAATACAGTAAAAAAGAGCAGAACAATAGAGAGAGAGAATAGAGAGAGAGAACAATAAAACGACAACTATTTTTTTTTATTTTTGTTTGTGTTTTTTTTTTTTTTTACACTTTTTTTTTGTAACTGTAACTTTTATAACTGTAACCGCTTCCAGGTTCGGGTCTCTCAAAATGCGATGGCATCTTGGGAGACCCTGTGAAAGTGTGCCTAGTCTGTGCAATGCTGTACCCTACGCTAATACTCAACTAGTGAATGGTAGCGTTCAAAACATTCACCAATGCAAAGACCAGGATTGTCAGGACAGGAGGGACAATAATAGTGAGTGTCACGCCTATATCCGCGCTTGCTGCAGACACAACATCTTTTTTGGGGGGGTTCGTTGGGTAGGGGTACTTGGGAGGATATATAAATGCCTCTCATGCAGCCGACTGCATTTGGTTGGGGATGTGAATGGGGGAAGTACGGGCGCTGCAGAAGCGGTGGGTTCCCAATTAGGATTGGCGAATGCAGCAGGAAGGGCACTATGGGCACGACGGGCCTGTGTTTGTCTTTTTGGTGGCAGCGGGACACTACTTGTGCTTGCCACCTCACCAGCTTGAACTGCACTTATGGGACTCGCCACGTCACCAAGTGTTACTGCAGTGCTGGTTTGACTACGACCGGGGTGTACTAGGCCGCTGGTGCTTGCCAGTTCACCAAAACGCTACAAAAAAAAGTGACAGTGATCGATCGATACTGCACTTGGGTGGGCTGGACTGGGTTGGGCCGGGCGGAGGGGCAAAACGCAGGTGCTAGCAGGTATCTGGGCTGATCCCGCTAACACTGCGTTTTTGGGAACCCTAAACTGCTGGGGACGCCAGTATAGATCTGATCGGATCAGATATTGATGCGTTCAGATACTATACCACTAAGGGAGGTGTACGGTGCGTGTACGGTGCGTGCATGGGTGTTCGCGGTACTGGTGCTAATCTGACGCTGCCTAGGGCGACGCATATCACCGCCGGGCGATCAGGGGGCTAAACCTTTTTTCGGTAATAAACGGCGGGTGCCCTGACACTATAAAAAATAAACAAACTAACCAGCGTCACCCGTAACGGTTATACGGTGATCAGTGGTAAAAGGGTTAACTAGGGGGCCATCAAGAGGTTAAAACATGTATTAGATAGTATATGGGGGTCCCTGTCGCTATAAAACACTGACGGCGAACCTAAATATTTACGTCCCTAACTAGCGTCACCAGCGACACTAATACAGCGATCAGAAAAATGATCGCTTAGCGACACTGGCGACAGGGGGTAATCAAGGGGTTAAAACTTTATTAGGGGGGGTAAGGGGGGTACCCTAGACCTACAGGGGGCTAAACTTTTATTTGGTAATAAACGGCGGGTGCCCTGACACTATAAAAAATAAACAAACTAACCAGCGTCACCCGTAACGGTTATATGGTGATCAGTGGTGAAAGGGTTAACTAGGGGGCAATCAAAGGGTTAAAACATTTATTCGGTAGTATATGGGGGTCCCTGTCGCTATAAAACACTGACGGCGAACCTAAATATTTACGTCCCTAACTAGCGTCACCAGCGACACTAATACAGCGATCAGAAAAATGATCGCTTAGCGACACTGGTGACGGGGGGTGATCAAGGGGTTAAAACTTTATTAGGGGGGGTAAGGGGGTACCCTAGACCTACAGGGGGGTAACAGTCACTACCCTAACACTGCTAACTGTCACAAACTGACACTATGCAGTAATCAGGAAAAAAAAAACAAACAAAAAAAAAAACCTGCTTGGTGTCAGTTTGTGACAGGGGGGGGTGATTGGGGGGGGATCGGGGGGCGATCGGGGGTGTAAGGTATGCCTGGCATGTTCTACTGTGTGTGTGTGAGTGTTGGTGCACTTACATGTCATCTCCCCTCGGCGCTGGAACGGAAACTCCCGAGCCGAGGAGAGATGACATCACATCCTCTGCCTCTGTGTACTATACAGAGGCAGGGGATGTTTCTCATTGGCTGGGAGCGATCGCGAGGGGGGGGGCACGATCGGATGGCCTCCCCCTCGTCTCCCATCGCTTCCAACCAAATGCCGACCGCAGCTGGCACCGGGGGGGGGGGGTCCGATCGGACCCCCCACCCGCGGGAAGGCAATAACGTTTCAGGAACGTGATTTTGCCTGCCCGTGCCGCTCTGCTCACGTATATAGGCGTGAGGCGGTCGGCAAGTGGTTAACTACATGAATCCATCTTTCCGCTTCCATTGTCCGGTTGACCTCCCTTTTCCAATCCTCTAATGTTGGGCAGGTAATCTGCTTCCAGAATCTTGGAATTAATACTTTGGCTGCATTTAATAAATGTGGTGTAATGCTCCTCCTATAGGCCTTGATTGTGCCAGTTGTTCCATAAAATAAGAAGTCCAAAGGTGTACACTCTATAGATCTAGGGGCTAACCTCTTGATCCATGGTGCAACTGCATCCCAGAATTCCTTAATCCTGGGGCATTCCCACCACAGATGAAGAAATGTACCCCTTTGCTCGCACCCTCTCCAGCATCGGGCATCTGCTGTTGGATATATCCTATTTAATCTTGCTGGTGTCCTATACCACCTTGTCAAAAATTTATAGGCCATTTCCTGAGAATACGAGCTTATGGATGTTGAATAAGTTGATTGGATCATTTTTTTAATTTGTTCGTCTGATAGTACTTTATTTAGTTCTCTTTCCCATTCCCTGACAAAGTATGGGATTGTTTTCTTTTGGGTACTAAGTATCAGGCTGTACATCTGGGACAACATATGTCTGCCTTCCCCCAGGTGTACACACCGGCTCTCAAACCTAGTTATTGTATTTAATGGTCTCAGAAGGGGTTTAATTTTTTTGAAAAAACTTTTCATTTGATTGTATCTCCATCCTGTTATAGATATATTCCCTAGTGCTGTAACCAGCTCTGAATAAGTTGCTAAGGTCCCCCGTGGGGCAAACTTGCCACAGGTGACATCTCCATCCCTCCCCCATGCCCCCAGGAATCCTCCTCCCTCCCCCGGTGGGAACCATGGGAAACCCTCCAGTGGAGCTAAGGGGGACACATATTTCCATATGTGTGTTGATAATAGATAACGAAAAAAAATATTATGTATTTACTTTGTATTTTCTCTTTTTTCTTCTCATACACCAAGAGCTGGAAGATTGTATGTTTTTATGGTTACTAAATAAAGCATTATGTCCCTTTCCTGATGAAGCCACATCGGCGAAACATGTTGAAAATTGTGGACATGATGCCTATTTATACATATGTGATTACAGTCTGTTTCGCTGTCATTTAATAGGCAAATGTGTATGTACCTATGACTGTGTTATACACTGTATTTTTCACTTTTTATAAACTTTTGAAATAAATAATTTAATTTTTAGATTTTAGCATGTTCATTCTCTATGTACCCTAAAAGTCCCCCATCTCCATTTTTTGCTTTTTCTGAACTCTAGGGATGTTGGTACTGTATTATGTTAAGAGTCTTGGAACTGATTTCTGCCCATTTATTTAATTGCGCGGTTGTGCGACGCTGTACCCAAACTAAATTAACACTGTTTTGTTCCCACAAATAGAGCTTTCTTTTGGTGGTATTTGATCACCTCTGCGGTTTTTATTTTTTGTGCTATAAACAAAGAGCGACAATTTTGAATTTTTTTTTTTTTTTACTTTTTGCTATAATACATATCCCAAAAAAAATGTAAAAAACACATTTATTCATCAGTTTAGGCTGATATATATTCTCCTACATATTTTTGGTAAAAAAAAACCGCAAAGGCGAATATTGATTGGTTTGCACAAAAGTTATGGTGTCTACAAACTATGGGATAGATTTAGGGACTTTTATTTATTTTTATTGTTTTTACTAGTAATCACGGTGATCTGTAATTTTTTGCGGAACTGCGACATTGCGGCGGATAAATCTGACCCCAAATTACACTTTTTGGGGACCAATGACTTTATTAGCTTGATCAGTGCTATAAAAATGCACTGATCAATGTAAAAATGACACTGACAGGGAAGGAGTTAACACTAGGGGGCAGTCAAGGGGTTAAGTGTGTTCCTTAGGTGTGTTCTAACTGTAGAATCACTGGGAACAGAAGATCTCTGACATTGACATGTCCCCTGTCAGAACGGGGATCCGCTTGTTTACACTGGCAGATCCCCATGTACTAGGCGATCGCGGAGTCGCCGGCGGACTTCGAGTCTGCCCGACCCGCAGGCATGCTCCCGCAGCGTGCAGCAGGAGCGAGAGCATGCTGCCGCCGGCGTGCGCCTGCACGAGCAGCCGTACAGGTACAGGTGGTTAAGAAACACTGCACCACCAAATTGAGGACATGTGCCAGGCATGGCAGTTGTGTCAACTTTCCCTGTTGAAGGGCGGACAGAAGGTTAGTGCCATTATCACACGCCACCATTCCTGGCTCAAGCTGCCGTGGCGTGAACCACCTCTGAGCCTGCTCCAGCAGGGCTGAAAGAAACTCTGCTCCAGTGTGGCTCCTGACCCCTGGCAGACCAGCTGAAGCACTGCATGCCATCTTTTAGCCTGACTCGCTGAATGGCCGCTTGAATGCATAGGGGATACTGGTGATTCATATGACAATCCGAGTCTGCCCGACCCTATACTATCCAGACCTACCACTTACCTCCCTATACTATCAGGACCTACCACTATACCTCCCTATACTATCCAAACCTGCCACTATACCTCCCTATATTATCCAGACCTATCACTATACCTCCCTATACTATCCAGACCTAGCACTATACCTCCCTATACTATCCAGACCTACCACTATACCTCCCTATACTACCCAGACCTATCACTATACCTCCCTATACTATCCAGACCTACCACTATACCTCCCTATACTATCCAGACCTACCACTGTACCTCCCTATACTACCCAGACCTACCACTAGGGATGAGCCGAACACCTCCCGGTTTGGTTTGCGGCAGAATATGCGAACAGACCAAAAATTTGTGCAAACACGCGAACCCCATTAAAGTCTATGGGACTCGAATGTGAAAAATCAAAAGTGCTAATTTTAAAGGCTAATATGCTAGTTATTGTCATAAAAAGTGTTTGGGGACCCGGGTCCTGCCCCAGGGAACATGAATCAATGCAAAAAAAAGTTTTAAAAACTGCAGTTTTTTTCGGGAGCAGTGATTTTAATAATGCTTAAAGTGAAACAATAAAAGTGAAATATTCCTTTAAATATCATGCCTGGGGGGTGTCTATAGTATGCCTGCAAAGTGGCACATTTTTCCCGTGTTTAGAACAGTCCCTGCACAAAATGACATTTCTAAAGGAATAAAAGTCATTTAAAACTGCTTGCGGCTGTAATTTAATGTTGCCCCCCCCCAGCCCATTACCAGGCCCTTTGGGTCTGGTATGGATATTAAGGTGAACCCCGCACCCAAATTAAATAAATAAGGCATGGGGTCCCATGCGGCAGTATACAGGCGGTCCTCGAGTTACAAACAAGATAGGGACTGTAGGTTTGTTCTTAAGTTGAATCTGTTTGTAATTTGGTACAGGTACATTTTCTAAGTGTAGCTCCAGTCAAAAAAATCTATTTTTAAGCTTTTTGGATAACATAGGGAAGGGTTATCATCACCCCTGTAACATTTGTTTTGCTGTCTGTGCCCCTGTTCAGAAGATTTCACTTCACTTTCTGTCCCAATGAGAATTTGATTTAGAACATTTTGGGTTGTTGTAGAAACAAGGATTGGTGATAAAGCATCAGTGGAGACACCTTTTTCCCATATTAACTCTCACAGGATAGAATATCACTTCCTTGGGGTAGATTTCCTCTCACTTCCTGTTGTCTCCCTCCGTTTGTAAGTAGGAGTCGTTTGTAAGTCAGATGTTTGAAAATAGGGGACTGCCTCTATATACTATATGGCCTGCCCTATACACCCGGCGTAAAATTGGGCCTTAGGTGTTGGTGGTACCAGAACACTGTAAGCCCTCACAATTACTCTTGGTGGGTGCTGGAATGGGCCCTGCTGTGAAATATTATATCAAGATTGGAATTACGTGCCCCTGTTAAACAGGGGCATAAAAATTGGGCCTTAGGCGGTGGTGGTGGCACAACACTGTAAAGCCTCACAGATACTTTTGTTGAGCGCAGGAACAGGCCCTGCTGTGAAATATTAGATCAAAAATTGTAATTACGCGCCCCTGTTAACAGGGGCATAAAAATTGGGCCTTAGGCGGCGGTGGTGGTGGCACAACACTGTAAAGCCTCACAGGAACTTTTGTTGAGCGCAGGAACAGGCCCTGCTGTGAAATATTAGATCAAAAATTGTAATTACGTGCCCCTGTTAAACAGGGGCAGAAAAATTAGGCCTTAGGCGGTGGTGGCACAACACTGTAAAGCCTCACAGATACATTTGTTGAGCGCAGGAACGGGCCCTGCTATGAAATATTAGATCAAAAATTGTAATTACGCGCCCCTGTTAAACAGGGGCATAAAAATTGGGCCTTAGGCAGTGATGGTGGGGCCCTGAACCAAAAATATTCCTAGAAGCTATCATCATTAAGATTGAGGAGGAATAGGATAGTCACTCAGCATATTAGGATAGTCACTCAGCATATGCAGTCTTCAAGGGATCCCACATCCATAGAAAAATCAATCGGTTACATCAGCATCAGGTGCTTGGTAGCTGGTGATCCAAGACTGGTTCATTTTTAGGAATGTGAGCCGATCAACAGAGTCTGTGGACAGGCGCACTCTGTGATCGGTTACAAAGCCTCCAGCAGCACTAAATGTGCGTTCAGAAAGAACGCTGGATGCAGGACAGGCCAGTAGCTTAATTGCATATTGAGCAAGCTCTGGCCAGTGGTCCATCCCCAAGACCCAGTAACCCAGTGGATGCTCTGTTGAAAAGGTCTCCAAGTCTGATCTTGCCCCTATATATTCCTGCACCATGTAATGCAGACGCTGGCGATGGTTGCTGGAACTGATCAGACCTGGGCGCTGAGGACTGAAGAATTGCCACCTTCTCCACCACTCTTTCTGTGACTGCACGAAGCCTCAGCAACACGTTGTCCAGCACCAGGAAATTTTAACCTCCCAGGCTCTGGAAACGCATTGCACAAACCTTTCTGCAAGGCCTCCCGAAGATGTTTCATCCTCTGCTCCCTCTGCGAAGGCTGAATAAGTTCTGCAACCTTACCCTTATAACATGGATCAAGAAGGGTTGCCAGCCAGTAATGATCCCTCACCTTGATACCACGAATCCTAGGGTCCTTTTGCAGGCTTTGCAGGATCAGGGAGGCCATGCAGCGTAGGTTTGCAGAGGCATTAGATCCTGAGTCCTCTGGGTCATTAAGGATCACATGATCCTCAACCACCTCCTCCCAGCCACGTACAACTCCATGTGTTTCTGGGGACTGCAAATGATCCCTTGAAGACTGCTGCTGATGCTGAGTGCTATCCTCCACCTCCATGCTGACACAATCATCCTCCTCCTCTTCTTCTTCCTGTGTGATCGGCGGGCCTGCAGGAATACTAGTATCTGGATAAAGGAGGCCTTGAGAGGCAAGGAAGTCCTCCTCTTCCTCCCGCTGTTCTGCCTCAAGTGCCCTGTCCATTATTCCACTGTCATGGTTATGCAATAGAGTTTTGTCTGTCAGTTTACCTGTCTCCATGTGTTCATCTCTAAAGACTAGTTGACTCTCACCTGACCTTTGGCTTGTCCCCGACTATCCCTGTTTGCCTGTGACCTTGAACCTTGGCGTGTACTCTGTTGTCCTTGTCTGCTTGTGGTCCTGACTTTGGCGTATTCCCTTACTATCCCTATCCTTCTGTTGCCTACTGTGGGTGTGAGCTGGGGGACCCTGGGGGTTGCGACTTGGAGCCAGTTGCAGCCCAGTCAATCCTCACCACTAGAGGCTCTGGTGAACACCTGCTGGCTCTTAGACTCCGCGCCCCAGGGAATCTTACGCTCTAAACCCGGTGGGATCCGTGTTGGTGTTCCAGCGCCCCTGCCTTCCTTACCACCCTGACTCCCATCTGCAGCAGTCAGCCGTAGGGTCCACTACCTTGCGGTACACTCCTGATCCCAATGGTGTGCATCTGACACCTAGCCTCAAGGTGACCTGACATCCACGAAGCACGTGCTCCAACAGGAAGACAAGAGGGACATTATCACTGATGCATGCACTGTCACTGCTCACCATCCTCGTGGCCTCCTCAAATTGTAACAGGACAGTACATGCATCCTTGATCAGTAGCCACTGGCGTGGCAAAAAAAACAAGCTCCCCTGACCCTGTCCTAGTGCCATACTCACACAGGTACTCATTGATGGCCCTCTGCTGCGTGTGCATTTGCTGAAGCATTGCCAACGTTGAGTTCCACCTGGTGGGCATAGCACAAACGAGGCGGTTCTTGGGCAGATTAAATTCCTTTTGGGGGTCAGCCAGCCGAGCGCTGGCATTATATGACCGGCGGAAATGCACACAGACTTTCCTGGCCTGCCTCAGGACATCCTGTAAGCCTGGGTACCTGCCCAAGAACCGCTGCACCACCAAGTTAAGGATGTGAGCCACACAGGGCACATGGGTCAGTTGTCCCTGTCAGAGGGCGGAGAGGAGGTTGGTGCCATTGTCGCAAACCACCATTCCTGGCTGAAGCTGGAGTGGCGTCAACCACCTCTGAGCCTGCCCCTGCAGAGCTGACAGATTCTTTGCCCCGTGTGGCTCCTGTCCCCTAAGCAGACCAACTCAAACACCACATGGCATCTTTTTGCCTGAGTGCTTGCGTAGCCTCTTGGACGCCTACGGAGCACTGCTGGTTCAGAGGAGAAATCTGTAGAGAAAGAGGCAATAGAGGAAGAAGAAGAGGAGGGGGTGGAGGAGAGAGCTGTGGCAGAATCACCACTACTAGCATTTTGGAGGTGTGGTGGTGGAACAAGCTCCAACAATACTGAACCCTGTCCTGCATCCTTCCAAGCTGCCAGCAGAGTTACCCAGTGCGTCGTGTAAAAAAGGTAACGTCCCTGTCTATGCCTGCTGGACCATAAGTCAGCAGTAATATGCACCCTTCTGCTGACCGCTCTGTCCAATGAGGCCAAAACATTGCCGTCCACATGCTGGTAGAGAGCCGGAATGGCCTACCGTGAAAAGAAATGGCGTTTAGGAACCTGCCACTGAGGTACCGCACATTCCACACATTCACGAAAGGGGGCAGAGTCTACCAGCTAAAAAGACAGCAGTTGCAGTGCTAGCAATTTGGCCAAGCTAGCATCCAGATGCTGAGCATGTGGATGGCTGAGACTGAATTTCTTTCGATGGTTTAGCAACTGGGGTAGGGAAATTTGCCTGCTAAAATCCGATGTTGGTGTACTGCTAGCAGATTGGCCACAAGTACTTGGGACACCTATTTCTATACCTTCGTTCCTCTCAGTGCAGGTTTCTGAGAGGACTGGAGGTATAGTGGGGTGGGAGATCCCAGCTGATGAGTAAAGCGCTGCGTAAACTGTTGGCGCTATATAAATCCTGTATAATAATAATAATAATAATAATGAGGAGTAAGGAGAGGCCGCCTTGTTCTTTGATGTGGGTCTTTTAAGTGCTGTTGCCAACGGACTGTATGGGAGGTCGTCATATGTCTGGTCAAGCATGTGGTGCCCAAGTGGCTGCTGTTTTGGCCACGCTTGATACGCTTCAGACATATGTTGCAAACAGCAACGGTGCGATCTGCTGCACACGTGTCAAAAAAGGCCCACACCAAAGTACTTTTCAAATTATGTAGGTAGTCAGCAGCGCCCTGCACCTGCTTAGCTCTGCGGTGTGATGCAATAGGGTGACTGCCCTTAAACTGCCCCCTGGAGTGCATCCTGCCTCGCTGGAGATGTGCCTCCTCCTCCTCGTTTCTACCAGGCACCCAAGTAGAGTCAGTGACCTCATCATCCCCTCCATCCTCATCACTGGAGCAAACTTGGCAGTATGCTGCAGCTGGGGAACATGACTGCCAGTTTCTTGACCTTCTTGGGCACCCCCTTTCTCTAGGCTCACGTTACTCTCTTCCTCAACCTGGGTACCATCATTGGAGCCTTCAAATCGCTGTGCATCCTCCTGCAGCATGTACCCGATACTGTGGTCGAATAGTTTGGGGGACTCCTCCGTGCATGATGGTGGGGCTAGAGAAGGAGTGACTGTTGACATGGAGCCGATGGAATAGGCCGCTTTGGCAGCTGCATTGGCAGACAAACTCCTCTGAGCCTGGGTGACAGAGGATGAGGAGGATGAGAAGGGCTTTGTTATCCATCCCACCAACTCTTCTGCATGTTGTGGCTCAATAACATGGCCAGCTGCAGAAAAAAAAGGACAGGCGTTCCCCACGGCCACGTGCTGAGGATGCACCGTGTCCACGACCAGCACTGTCAACTGTGGACACAGAGCCTGTTTGCCCTCTTTTAGTGGCCTGTGAGCATCTGCCTCTCCTTGGTGGCCTTCTGGACATGCTGTAAATTTTGTTTAGCAAAACCACACTACACTGTATTGTGTACTGTGTACACCACCAGGAAAATAGTAGCAACTGCACTAGGGGTGTACGGTACTGTGTACACCAACAGAAGTTTAATAACAACCATAGGTGCACTGTATGTATTGTGTACATCACCAGGAAAGTAGTAGCAACTGCACTAGGAGTGCACGGTACTGTGTACACCAACAGAAGTTTATTAACAACTATGGGTGCACTGTATGTATTGTGTACACCACCAGGAAAGTAGTAGCAACTGCACTAGGGGTGCATGGTACTGTGTACACCAACAGAAGTTTAATAACAACTATGGGTGCACTGTATGTATTGTGTACACCGCCAGGAAAGTAGTAGCAATTGCACTAGGGGTGCACGGTACTGTGTAAACCAACAGAAGTTTAATAACAACTATGGGTGAACTGTATGTATTGTGTACACCGCCAGGAAAGTAGTAGCAACTGCACTAGGGGTGCACGGTTCTGTGTACACCAACAGAAGTGTAATAACAACTATGGGTGCATTGTATGTATTGTGTACACCACCAGGAAAGTAGTAGCAACTGCACTAGGGGTGCACGGCACTGTGTACACAAACAGAAGTTTAAAAACAACTATAGGTGCACTGTATGTATTGTGTACACCACCAGGAAAGTAGTAGCAACTGCACTAGGGGTGCACGGTACTGTGTACACCAACAGAAGTTTAATAACAACTATGGGTGCAGTGTATGTATTGTGTACACCACCAGGAAAGTAGTAGCAGCTGCACTAGGGGTGCACGGTACTGTGTACACCAACAAAAGTTTAATAACAACTATTGGTGCACTGTATGTATTGTGTACACCACCAGGAAAGTAGTAGCAATTGCACTAGGGGTGCATGGTACTGTGTACACCAACAGAAGTGTAATAACAACTATGGGTGTACTGTATTGTGTACACCACAAGAAAAGTAGTAGCAACTGCACTATGGGTGCACAGTACTGTATACTGAATATTAGTATATTAGTGTACTCTAAGTATATTCTAAGTGTATTAGAAACAGTACACCAGCAGTGAGTTATAGCTAAACTGCATGCAGTGTGCAGTGGATATATATATATATATATATATATATATATATATATATATATATTTATTTATATATATATATATATATACACACACGAGACTATCTGTATATATATATATATTAAATACACTGCAGCTAACTGAATCACCTGCCTGCCTGAAGTATATTAGAAATAGTACACCAGGAATGGACTGCAGTCAGATCTAGCTAAACTGGATACAGTGGATATATATATATATATATATATATATATATATATATATATTTATACGAGACTATCTGTATGTATATATATATATATATATATATTTATATATTAAATACACTGCAGCTAACTGAATAATCTGCCTGCCTGCCTGCTCAATCTAAATGAGACTCTCTGTCCACGCCAACAACACACTATACGAGGCCGACGTGCAGGCAGCCTTATATTGTGTGGGGCGTGGACTTAGTCTTCCCAAGCCATGATCAGCGAAAGGCACCCTTCCTTTGGCCAATTATGGCTCTCTTAGCTGAGGGCGCTGTGATTGGCCAAAGCATGCAGGTCATGGTACATGCTCTGGCCAATCATCATACAGCAATGCACTGCGCTCTAGCAGTGCATTATGGGCCGTTATACGCCGCTCAAAATTTGGTGCGAACGGCCCATAATGTTCGGTTTTCGACGAACGGGCGAACAGCCAATGTTCGAGTCGAACTCATGTTCGACCCGAACAGAAAGCTCATCTCTACCTACCTCCCTATACTACCCAGACCTATCACTATACCTCCCAATACTATCCAAACCTACCACTATACCTCCCTATATTATCCAGACCTATCGCTATACCTCCGATACTATCCAGACCTACCACTTTACCTCCCTATACTATTTAGACCTACCACTATACCTCCCTATACTATCCATACCTACCACTATACCTCCCTATACTACCTCCCTATACTACCCAGACCTACCACTATACCTCCCTATACTATCCAGACCTACCACTATACCTCCCTATACTACCCAGACCTACCACTATACCTCCCTATACTACCCAGATCTATCACTATAGCCCCAGATACTATCCAAACCTACCACTATACCTCCCTATACTACCCAGACCTACTACTATACCTCCCTATACTACCCAGACCTACCACTATACCTCCCTATACTACTCAGACCTACCACTATACCTCCCTATACTGTCCAGACCTACTACTATACCTCCCTATACTACCCAGACCTACCACTATACCTCCCTATACTACTCAGACCTACCACTATACCTCCCTATACTGTCCAGACCTACCACTATACCTACCTATATTATCCAGACCTACCATTATACCTCCCTATACTATTCAGACCTACCACTATACCTCCCTATACTACCCAGACCTACCACTACACCTCCCTATACTACCTCCCTATACTACCCAGACCTACCACTATACCGCCCTATACTATCCAGACCTACCACTATACCTCCCTATACTACCCAGACCTACTACTATACCTCCCTATACTACCCAGACCTACCACTATACCTCCCTATACTACTCAGACCTACCACTATACCTCCTTATACTGTCCAGACCTACCACTATACCTACCTATATTATCCAGACCTACCACTATACCTCCCTATACTACCCAGACCTACCATTATACCTCCCTATACTATCCAGACCTACCACCATACCTCCCTAAACTAACCTGACCTACCCCTATACCTCCCTATACTACCCAGACCTACCACTATACCTCCCTATACTAATCAGACCTACCACTATCCCTCCCTATACTACCCAGACCTACCACTATCCCTCCCTATACTACCCAGACCTACCACTATACCACCCTATGCTACCCAGACCTATTACTATACCTCCCTATACTACCCAGACCTACCACTATACCTCCCTATGCTACCCAGACCTACCACCATACCTCCCTATACTAACCAGACCTACCACTATACCTCCCTATACTACCCAGACCTACCACTATACCTCCCTATACTGCCCAGAACTACCACTATACCTCCCTATACTACCCAGACCTACCCCTATACCTCCCTATACTATCCAGACCTACCACCATACCTCCCTATACTGTCCAGACCTACCACTATACCTCCCTATACTATCCAGACCTACCGCTATACGTCCCTATACTGTCCAGACCTACCACTATACTTCCCTGTTCTACCCAGACCTACCAATATACCTCCCTATACTACCCACAACACTGTAAGCCCTCACAATTACTCTTGGTAGTCGCAGGAACGGGCCCTGCTGTGAAATATTAGATCAAGAATTGTAATTACATGCCCCTGTTGAACAGGGTCAGAAAAATTGGGTCTTTGGTGGTGGTGCTGGTTCCACAACACTGTAAGTCGTCACAGTTACTCTTGGTGGGCGCAGAAACGGGCCCTGCTGTGAAATATTAGATCAAGAATTGTAATTACATGCACCTGTTGAACAGGGGCTGAAAAATTGGGCCTTTGGTGGTGGTGTTGCCACAGCACTGTAAGTCCTCACAGTTACTTTTGGTGGGCGCTGGAACTGGCCCTGCTGTGAAATATTAGATCAAGTATTGTAATTACATGCACCTGTTGAACAGGGGCAGAAAAATTGGGCCTTTGGTGGTAGTGGTGCTGGTGCCACAACACTGTAAGTCCTCACAGTTACTCTTGATGGGCGCAGAAACGGGTCCTGCTGTGAAATATTAGATCAAGAATTGTAATTACATGTCCCTGTTGAACAGGGGCAGAAAAATTAGGCTTTTGGTGGTGGTGGTGGTGGTGGTGGTGCTGGTGCCACAACACTGTAAGTCGTCACAGTTACTCTTGGTGGCAGGCTTGCCACCAGGACCTATCGCAAGGATACCTCAGCAAATGCCCTCCTATGGGCTGATAGTTACCATCCAGAGTCACTCAAACGCGGCATCCCAGTGGGGCAGTTCCTTCAGATTCAAAGGAACTGCTCCTCAGGTGAGGACTATCGACGAGAATCTGAATTGCTCTACCAGAGGTTTAGGGAACGTGGGTACTCACATAGAACCCTAAGGAGAGCTAAAAAGATAGCGGGACAAAAAGTGAGAGAGGACTTGCTAGTACCCAAAATCCACTCAAAGATGGACACAGATGGCCCGGTACGTTTCATTTACATCCTTTGGCATACAATGGCAACAAGTAAGATCTATTCTTTCCCAACACTGGCACATACTGACCTGCTCTAAGGAGTTAAAAGCCATAGTGGGTGAAAAGCCTTCTATGGTGACCAAGAGAGCAAAAAATCTGAATGATTCCCTTGTCCAATTCGAATACATACGCCCCGTAAGCAATAATTGGTTAACAGACCTGCCCAGAATTAGTGGTATGTTCCCATGTGGTCATTGCAGTACCTGTAAGCTTGTTGATCGCTCAAAAACTTTCAGAGACTCCGAATTTAAACATGAATATAAGATCGAGTCTTTTATCAACTGTGCGACTACTAGAGTTTTATACCTACTAGAATGTCCATGTAAGAAATTATATGTAGGAAAAACTAAACAACAGTTACTGCTATGCTTTCTAGAACATCTGAAAAGTATCAGGTTAAAACAAGAGACCCCCATAGCCCAACACTTCTTACAGGTCCATCAAGGCAATACAAAGGGACTCAAGGTAAAAGGATTTTTTTCCCTTGATCTCTCTGCTCGTAGAGGGGACTATAATACAGTACTCCTCAAAAAAGAAAAGTACTGGATATTCAGGCTCAAAACTCTCCAGCCCCTAGGCTTGAATAACGAGTTGAGCCTGAAAATCTTTTTTGGAACCCTGATACTGTCATAGTATGTATTACCATATATACACTACAAAATGTTATAGGATAAATAATCCTGTGACATAAAGATTCCTCTCTCTTTCTCCTCCGCTGAAAATAAATATAAGAGGTTTTTCTAGACCCTTGATTGACTGAATGTTAAAAGTAACGATGGTTAAAGCTTGTTCAAAAAGATTTATTATTTATTTATATGGCTACATCTAGCTAATCAGTTCCTATTGAATGTTTTATTCATTGTAATTCTCAAATGTCACCACAAGATGGCAACCTCTTTTTTCTTGCACTTGATGTACAGGTGATTGAGTTTAAGGCTCTATAAAAAGATTCTAATTTCTCACGTACAATGTCCAGATGAAGTACACGTTTCAGTGTACGAAACGCGTAGACGGAGGGTAGCGCTAACATGCCCCCACATATCTTGATGATCCCCAAGTCTGAGCGATAAGGCAGAAATGCCTACCATTCACGCTGGAGGTTTGGACTGATTAAACGGCTCATCTGACATTCACTTGATATCCACCTGATATCCACCTGGAGGCTATTTGGACTATCTAAGCCGTACTCCACAGACACTATCTCTGCATGTGTCCTGCACTATGCCTGGGATGATTGCATCCTCTCCCTGAAAACCAGCAGTTTTAGGCATTATCTTTTTATGATACAATGGCTACAATTGTGGACACTAACCGAATCAAAACTACAGCCCAAAATCATCAACTGATCCAAAGGACATCTCAGCAGATTGAATCTGGAAATCCATCCTGGACATACAGAGACCTGTAACTTCGATACAATCGGGGTAAGGTGCCCATACATGGGCCAATATCATTTAATTACATTCCAGTTTTGATGTATGCAGAAGGTTTAAGACTTTGGTTATCGGTCGATACAATTCATATTTCAGAGCCAACAGATGAGCCAAGTGTTACATATTCTGCTATTGATGATTCCTCTGCTGTAGTGATATCAGTCTAATTGTCATTTACATGAGACCGTATATATTTTTATAAACACCTATACTATGGACATTTGACACAACATAAACGGAAATTTTTACCTTTGTTTACATTGTTTCCCTTGATCCAGCTTCAAACGTGACTGAATCAGCCAATAGGAATAATCATCTTCAACTAATGCATATTTAATGACATATACCGGTCAATCACAGAAAACAGCAGACCTCTGCAGTTAATTGAAAGCTGGAGACACCTTTGCTACAATTACCTTTGATGTCACCCTTGGGAAACCCATTTTGTTTTCAAGTCCATTTTTCCCGACTGGTCTTTGGTATTAGTCTTGATTTAGTAGGGTTCATGTATTAGCGCTTTTTAATTTGTTACAATATTGTCTTATTACAATGTGATTTTATTAGTGATTCATGAATTTTATGCAAATTACATGAACATCATCCAACCAGTGTAGGGTTGTTCCACCTGGATTGGAACACTGTCAATAATTTTGTACTTCACCAATAAAGCTTCTATTAATTAATTCATATACCGTGGCTGATCTCCCTTGATTGTTTCTTAGGGTTACCTTTTAACCCCCCCACCCCTTTATGTCCTAGGCTGCACGCTTTCTGGGAGATATACCGCCCTAAGGGCGAATCGGTGGGTCAGTTTGCCTCTATGGTTCACTAACCAATAATGTAGGATTCCTTTTTTGCCTTTTATAGTCTGCTGAAAAATTGGGCCTTAGCCACTGGTGGCGGCGCCCAGAACCAAAAATATTCTTACAAGCTATCAGCATGATCATTGAGGAGGAAGAGGATAGTCACTCAGCATAACAGGATAGTCACTCAGCATCAGCATAGGCAGTCTTGAAGGGATCTGACATTTCAAAAAAAAAAATTCAGTTACATCAGCATCAGGTGCTTGGTAGCTGGTGGTGATCCAAGACTGATTCATTTTTATGAAGGTCAGTCGATCGACTGAGTCGGTTGACAGGCGCACCCTGTGATCGGTTACAAAGCCTCCAACAGCACTGAATGTGTGTTCCGAAAGAACGCTGGATGCAGGACAGGCCAGTAGCTCAGTTGCATACTGTGCAAGCTCTGGCCAGTGATCCATCCTCAAGACCCAGTAACCCAGAGGATTTTCGGTGGGAAAGGTGTCCAAGTCAGATCTTGCCCCTAGGTATTCCTGCACCATGTAAAACAGACGCTGGCGATGGTTGCTGGAACCGATCATACCTTGGGGCTGCGGACCAAAAAATTGTCTGAACGCATCGGTCAGACGGCCACCTTCTCCACCGCTCCTTCTTTGACTGACCGAAGCCTCAGCAACACGTTGTCCAGGAACAGGAGTTTGTAACCTCCCAGTCTCTGGGAACGCATTGCACAGACCTTTCTGCAAGGCCTCCCGAAGATGTTTCATCCTCTGCTCCCTCTGCAACCTTACCCTTGTAACGTGGATCAAGGAGGGTTGCCAGCCAGTAACGATCCCTCTCCTTGATACCACGAATACGAGGATCCTTCTCCAGGCTTTGCAGGATCAGGAAGGCCATGCAGCGTAGGTTTGCTGAGGCATTCGGTCCGGAGTTCTCTGGGTCACTAAGGACGACATGATCCGCAACCACCTCCTCCCAGCCACGTACAAGTCCATGGGTTTCTTGGGACTGTAAATGATCCCTTGAAGACTGCTGCTGATGCTGAGTGCCAGGCTCCACCTCCATGCTGACACAATCCTCCTCCTCGTCCTCTTCCTGTGTGATCGGTGGGCACGCAGGAACACTGTCTGGATAAAGGGGGCCTTGAGAAGTAAGGAAGTCCTCCTCTTCCTGCCTCTGTACTGCCTCAAGTGCCCTGTACATTATTCCATGCAGTGTGTGCTCCAACAGGTGGACAAGGGGGACAGTGTCACTGATGCATGCACTGTCACTGCTCACCATCCTGGTGGCCTCCTCAAATGGTGACAGGACAGTGCATTCATCCCTGATCATGGCCCACTGGCATGGGGAAAAAAACAAGCTCCCCTGACCCTGTCCTGGTGCCAAAGTCGCACAGGTACTCATTGATGGCCCTCTGCTGCGTGTGCAGCCGCTGCAGCATGGCCAACGTTGAGTTCCACCTGGTGGGCATGTCACAGATTAGGCGGTTCTTGGGCAAGTAAAATTCCTTTTGGAGGTCAGCCAGCCGTGCACTGGCATTATATGACTGGCGGAAATGCACACAGACTTTCCTGGCCTGCCTCAGGACATCCTGTAAGCCCGGGTACCTGCCCAAGAACCGCTGCACCACCAAGTTAAGGA